>VWZO01006343.1:0-12277 GCA_013396975.1 Bucco capensis | reverse complement strand
CAGGTTGCCCAGGGAGGTGGTTGAGTTCCTATCCCTGAAGGCATTCAAGGCGAGGCTTGCCAGGGCTCTGGGCAACCTGATCTAGACAGGGTCATCCCTTCCCACTGCGGGGGGGTTGGACTAGATGACCTCCAGAGGTCCCTTCCAATTCAAATGATTCTGTGACTTAAGGAGCTAGATAGATAATGTGTCTGGCAAAAAAAGTTAGGAATTTACAACAATTTTCTCCTCCTCCTAGAAACAGCAGGCTGTCTACAATTACGTAAAACGCTAATATTTTGTGTAGTCATGGTTTCTTGAGCTCTGCCCTAGAAAAGCAGCCACATTCTCTCACGTACTACCCTACAGTCTTTTTTCATCGATGTGCCGTAGCTAACTTCACCTTGTCTTCCCAAAGCTTATTGATGCACTATTAGACTACAAAATGAGAAAGTCATCTATTTCAGACACCGAGTCCTTTATAACAACATTATAAACAGGTTTACATGTCCTTCAAGAATGAGGATTGGAGGAAGAGATTGAAATTCTCACAACAGACTGATGTAGTAAAGTAACATTCTCAGCGTGTGGGTGAATTCTAGATGGTGAAGCTGTAAAAATCAATATAGAGCACATTTAAAGCATACTGTTGAGTCTGCCTTGTTCTGAAAGAAATGAGACTAGTTCTTCCAGTGCAAAGATAGCATTGTGCAAGATCATTCCACTGTCACAGTTTAAGTCACTTCAGGAATTAACCTGTATCATTTTATTTGACAACACAGGTAAAAAAATATTCTCAATTTAATACTTCCAAAAATAGTCTCCTAAAAGGCTTTTGCATTTTAAATACGTAATTTTTTTGTCTGCAAGCACATTAGCTTTTGGAAATGACGCCTCAGAGTTTTTGATTTTGGTCTTTTAATTTTGTAGATTTTAGAAGCTATCGTAGATTTAATATTAGTACTGTAGATCTAGGATTCCTATGTAACAACTTCAGTAGCTTAATGTTTACACATTCTAACCTATTCCCTTGCTAGCTGCTCAGTCTTCTTTTTAAGGTAGGACTGTAGCAAACACCATGGGCTGGCACCAGGAGACATAAACATTTCAGAAGGACCTTCACATAGAGAACTTTGGAAGGCCTCCAAGGAGCAGTATGTGTCATGAGGCAGAAGAGGATGAAGTAAAGAGGGTCCTCAGACCCCAGACTCAATTCCTGAAGGGGTGTGTCAGAAGGAGGAATGGGGCAGGACTGAGACAAGTGGCAAAATGGGATCGGATGGACGTTATTATAAAAATAATGGGGCCAGGATCAGAGGGCCTGTGAGTTNAGGAGGAATGGGGCAGGACTGAGACAAGTGGCAAAATGGGATCGGATGGACGTTATTATAAAAATAATGGGGCCGGGATCAGAGGGCCTGTGAGTTTTTGTATTCCAGGGGCTAAAGGCTCATTAAAGGAGCTTATTCCTTATTTCCTAAACTCGCCTGGACTTTTTTACTCCTCTCTCCTTAAGGCAATACACACCATTATGCATTATATCCACTATAAAATGTGGGGGTCAGGGTCCCTCCTTCCATTTTTCTTCCATTGATGGCTAGCATCTGAGGAGAACTCTGCAAGTCATCTCTTTGATCCCTTTTGAAGACTGCAGATTCCAGCTCCCTCCACCAGGTTACGGCCTAGTGCTGGGCCTACTCATTGGTGATGTAATTGCCAAAAAGTGGGATTTGGGGTTCGATTTTGGTTTTGTTTATACTTGTAAATATTTTATTTTATTTCTATTACTTTATTAAAGTAGTTTTAGTTTTATTTTCCAGCCTACAAGTTCTGTTGGCTCTTTATAGCTAATCTTTCCTTCCCTTCCCGGGCTTGGGGGGAAAGGGAGTAATAGAGAGTGGCTGACACTCTGTTAAGGGGTTGCCCTAGCCCTTAACCCACGACAAGTGGCAAGGGTCATAACAGCTTACTGGAGTTCAAAAGCTTGTCAACAAAAGGGTGTTTTGCTATTCTATATGAATCACTTTCTAGGTTGCATCCGGTTGTTGTAATATGCGAGTGTGGTATTGTACTGCAGCAAGATCAGAATTTGATACCTTGTTTTTAGAAGACCTTCTTTCCCCCATCTCGTCTACTGTCTCTTGTTATTCCTTGTTCTTGGCTGACCTGCCCTTAATAGTCCTAACCTGTTTCAGTAGCCCTTTCAGCTGTGGAGGGAAGTCAGGAATAGTATGTGTTAAGCCATTTCAACAAGGACTGGTCAGGCCTCACTGCTGTTATCAACTGGGACTTGGGAAATAGTGTGCCTCAGGATTTGCCAGGGTTAGAACATTATCAGTTTGCCTGGTAGATATGTGTGTCCTGACTATGTGTTTCTTACCTAGCTGGTTGCATATTTTTAAGTCTTCATAAACCAAATCTCTCCCCACCCAATCCCCAACTGATTAACACCAAAACTTTGTCATCAAAATTATTCATGACTGATGTGTTTTTACAGTCTGAGGGACCAAATTTTACAGGCTTGTTGCTAATTTATATACTGCACACAATAGTCTGTGTTCTAATTTTTTGTAATGCTCAGAAAGGTTATAGGTATGACAGCAATTTCCAACATTTTTTCATCATTTCTAGGGCAACTTTTCTAAGAAATTGGAAACAACGTGATTTCATTAGGCTGTTATGTCTAGTACTTCTTTTTTAGTAGTGTCCATCTAAATTATGTGCTTTGGCATGGAAAATATTCCTGAGGCTTTTGAGGCTTCAATATGGGAGTACTATCCAGATTGAGGATGCAATCTAATACATTAAATAAAAAGTGAGAATGGTAACCACCCTGGAAAAAGGTCTCTCCATCAGTTCTATAGGCTGATGAAGTGGAGGAAAAGGGCCTAACTTTCTCTATGCTCTCTCTTCTGCAGAGAGCAGAATATAGAAGCAGCATAAGGAAAACTTACTTGATTACACCTTTAGGTTTCTGTTAAAAGTCTCCCCTAGCAGAAGTCGGATGTCACAAGGTACTGATCTTGATTTCAAGATGTGCCCACACATCTGTCTCCTCCTTGAGATTTGAGAAATCCCTATGGATTGTACAGACATTATCATAGAATCATAGAATGGTTAGGGTTGGAAGGGACCTCTGGAGGTCATCTAGTCCAATTCCCCTGCACTGGGCAGGGACATCCCCAACTAGATCAGGTTGCCCAGAGCCCTGTCAAGCCTCGCCTTGAATGCCTCCAGGGATGGGAACTCAACCACCTCCCTGGGCAACCTGTGCCAGTGTTCCACCACCCTTGTGGTGAGGAACTTCTTCCTAATGTCCAATTTAAATCTCCTCCTCTCCAGTTTAAAACCATTGCCCCTTGTCCTTTCACTGCAGGCCTTTGCAAACAGGCCCTCTGCAGCCTTCTTATAAGTTCCCTTTAAGTACTGGAAAGTCACTATTAGGTCCCCCCGAAGTCTTCTCTTCTCCAGGCTGAACAATCCCAGTGACCTTTACTTAACCTTTCTGCATGTCTTTTATTGCCACTAAAAATAGGTGGTAAAACAGTGTAAGCATCAAGACAAACATTTAATGTTGGAGTCAGTCCTATGTTACATGCCTAAGTGATGATTATGCTTCCTGATTTGTTTCAGCTTTCAATATTTATGCAGAATTTTTTTTTTAAATAAAAGAAGTTCACATTTAATAGTAATCCTTAATGAAATAATTTCATGTTAAAGTATAGAATTTTGAAGTAGTACAAAAAAGAAAATTGTACTAACTTATATCAGGAAGATTGCTCTTTGTTATATGAGAAGAGAAATGGGAAATATTTGAGCTCTGTTAGTGTTTGCAGTTGACCTGATGCTCCTGTCATCTGCTGAACTTTAGGAAGATACTGTCAAATAGGTTGGCTAAGCTTATTTGGTCTTCAAAAGATGAAAGGAAAGAGAACAGTAACAAATGTAGTGGAGTCCTTAGGAAGAGTTTTATTTATACTTGCTATACTACTGATAGATAATTCACCTTGCTCTGTGGTATAGTTTACTTTGGAGAATTGATTAATGTAGCTTCTGCCAGTGGAAGTTTCTTGTTTCAAATATTCTGTAATTGTACAGAAACAGTGATGTTTCTTCTCTTCTGTTTAAGCTTTTGTATTGTTTAAGCTTCTGTAGTGTGACTTTGCCAAATGTACTTTTATCTAACGTAACAGCTTTGAAAAAAATCTTTTCTTCTTCTTCAAGGTATGGAATATACGAACGATGTAGAGAGTTGGTGGAAGCAGGTTATGATGTACGACAGCCAGACAAAGAAAACGTAACGCTTCTCCACTGGGCTGCAATCAACAACAGGATAGATCTGGTGAAGTATGTATTACATCTTAAGTTAAACATAAACTGAATGTGTCCTTAAAAATGTTAGTTTCTTTTTTTTAAGGTGTTAAATTATCTTAAGTCTCTTAAAGTCTCAATTTTTATCTTGAAATCTGGGGGAGAGAGAAGTTAGAAGACCTAACTTGCATTTTGGTGGTATACAAGGGTTAGGGTTGGCCTGGCCATTAGGTGAGTTACAGACACTATTAACACCTCTTCCTTTTTCCCTTTTGTTTTCCCTTCTGGGAAGGCAGAGAGATTTATGGATTGGAAAAGAAAACTAAAACTACATTAATAAAAATAATAACAATAAAATGAAATATATACAAAAGCAGTATCAGACCCACCCACCTGATGGCAATTAGCAACCATCACCACTGATACTGTGGCAGAAGAAGTCCTAGACTGGACTCAACTGCAGATGGGAACCAGATTCAGGAGCTGGATTCTGGAACTGGATTCAAGAACATACAGATGGGGATTGAAAGCAGAACAGGGAGAGTCTTCCTTGGACACTAGCCATTGAAGAGAGCTTGACCCTCATGATCCGTCAACTTTATACTGAATTATGACATATATGGAAAGGAATACCTAGTTGGTCAGTATAGGGTCACCTGTCTTGTCTGCTCCTCCCTGCAGGTGTGACCTTTTATTTTCTGCACCCCCAGTGTATTACACAAGATTTAGCAGTGATCTTGGTCGGCATACCAATTCTTGGTACTAACTATAAACACTGAGTGTTAACCACTAGTAGAAGCAGACACTATCTGTGAAAGTATGGCATTAACTGCAGCAAGTGCAGTTACTTAGAAGAGACTTAACTGAAAAGTCAAATCACTGAACAGAATTAGTTCTGTTATAACACAGACCAGGACAGACAGCAATGTTTTGATGACACAGTTAACAGAAAAAAAACCTGTTGTATGTCCAGAAGTCAAGATTAGACTTCTCAGATGAGATACACCTGCAGAACAGCTATTCAGTTTCTTTAGACTGTGGCATACATATTGAGATACTAGATGATTTTTCTTTGAGGAGGGGAAGTTTGATGCTAGATGGTAATGAATGGTTTTGAATAAGCAAGATTGGTATGATTCAAGATGCGATTCCTACTTCATTCAGCATTCCAAGTAGTTCTAACCTAAGTAACTTTTCTTTTAAAAACTGTTACAAAAGGTAATGTTGTGGCATCTTTCACCCAGAAAATTGTACACTAATAATTATGTTTTGTTCTTTCTGTTTGATATTATCACATCTTCCCCCAAGTCTCTATTATTTGTGCCCATTGTGTGGAATGGGTAATTTCATTAAATACGTTGGCTAGTAAGCTTAGTATCACAGAGTGTCTAAGTGTAAGTAGTCTGCTCTCACAATATCGAATCTCAGTGTCTTGCTTACTAGATATTGACTATATAAGGTCTTCCCAATGAAGTAGCTTAGCAGCTTATCTGTGGAGAGTTCAGGCTTAGAATTAGACTTTTCTTACTTTTAATATTTCCTCATCCTGTTTATTATGAGACTCAAGATTCAGCACAGATAATTGTGAAACCCACTGATACAAGGAAAACAATAGAAACTTTTCTTGCTTCAGACATCCACAATCTAATTCTTTTTTCACCATGACACTATCTATTGATTTCTCTTCAACCTAATTTTGTCAAAATGCAAAAATTGGCCTTCTGTCTCTGGTTACCTACTGCCTGCGTTTCCCCATTCCCTGTGTTGAACTTTCTCCAGACAAGGATTTTTCCTCTATTTTTCTTCTTTCTAGCAACAGTGGCTGCATGCATTTTGATTCCACAAGCACTGAATGCAAGCTGGGGCAGTTTTCAAATGCCTGGCAAAGACTTAGTGATCCTAATGTGGTGATCAGTGGACGTATATTCTTCTTAAGGGGTCCTCTTATCAGATCTGCATGCTTCGAATGTAAGTAGATTGCTCAAGTAGAGCATGCACACCTGGCATCTTCTACAGTGGAAGCTTAGATGACTCACTGAGAGTAGAACTGCCCAGTTGCCTTAGTTCCACTGAGCACAAAATTCCTTCTGCAAGATCAATCTAGACCAGAAGATTAAGTTCTCAGTCTGGTTTTGCAGAAAAATTTCACCATTTATGTGAAATTGAATGAAAAATCTCAACATAGTCTAAGAACACCCTTAAGGAAACATAAAATGTTATTTCAGCGTGCCATCTGGCAGGAGATCATCGCCTTGTCTTTTTCCAGTCGTCAAACTGTTAAGTTCTTCCTTCTAAATAAAATGTACTAACCAGTAAGCAGTGCTTCTGCTCAGTAGAATCTGAGCATACTCTGTGTTTTTGTGGGGACCAGTGTTTGAATAAAGACAATCTGTTTAATGTTCACCTCCCTTTTAGTGGCTGTCACATCAGCAAGATGGATCCAAGCTTTGACTGTGAACTTCTCTGTGCTGTAGTTTATCTAGACAAGATTTCCTTGGGGACTTCTTCCTAAGGAGGACTAAGTAGCTTCTCAGTGGCTTTTGCAAATTTTTTCTTTGGTAGCTGTTACTTCACAATAACAAAATTATGTTGTTCCCTTACTTTATATATCCTTTGTCTTTTTATCTACATGGCACCAAGACTTTCACAGAATCTTTAGTTGTTGTCACTGAGAAATCCAAAAGCTTAGCTTCAGGCTTGAAGATGTTGAAATTTTGTTCCTTTGATGTTGGAGACCAGCACTGTGGCCTGTCCTGCATCGATTGGAAGAGACATTGACAAGTCTGTTAAAGTCCTTCATTGTGTCTGATGGCTCTAAAGCAGCTGTAAAAAGGACTTTTCCTTAAGATGTTTTTAGAGAGGACATGTATGTATGGCTAGGCTTCGCAATCGAAGCTCCAGGGAGGGCTCCACTCACGCTCCTCCTCAGCTCCTTTTCCAAGCGCGCTGATAAAAAGAGGATAGCAGATAGCACCCTCGAGCCTGCACTAGGGATTTTTTTTTAGGTGAGACACAGCATGTGCAGAGCTGAACCCACCCTTTAGTCCTAAGGCTCATCTGCCAGGGCCTAGCAAGCTTGGACGCTGGCAGCCAAGTCCTTAGGATGGAGGTTTTATTGGAGTGTCCTTCTCTTAGCTGGAAGGCCTTCCAGGGCTAAACGAGCTCCATCTGCCCGGGTTTGGAATCAGAGTTGTCCTTCTCCTAGGATGACTGCCAGAAGGCTAATGAGCTCATCCTACCCATGCAAGGATTCTAGGAACATGGGTATCACTCCCCACACTTTCCCGTGGGCAATGAGTTTAATGCTTCAGAGAGGACATGTAGAGCTAATGCATTTTGCAGTTTCTGTTCATAAAGGGAACTTTTGGGCTGTTTTTGAAGTTTCAGTCTCTGAATCAATAAGCACTAAAGAAAAAGAAGATAGTTACTTAGAGCAATGTTTTTCAAATTGTTCTGTTTGTTGCCCTTCTTACTGTGTCTTGAAGCACTTAGGTGTTGGTGNAGCTCCATCTGCCCGGGTTTGGAATCAGAGTTGTTCCTCTCCTAAGATGACTGCCAGAAGGCTAATGAGCTCATCCTACCCATGCAAGGATTCTAGGAACATGGGTATCACTCCCCACACTTTCCCGTGGGCAATGAGTTTAATGCTCCCTCTGCTGTGGGCACAGTTATGGCACTAGGGGCCACAGGACACCCCAAGGGATTGTCAGACTGTGCCTGATATATATATAAGCATTACGTAATGGCTAAGAAAGCGAGGCTTATTTAACCCATCAGCTTAAAGGTCAGATGCGTGGACAATGTCTTTTTACCAATTAAAAGTTATAGTTAGGCACATGGACAGGTGCTTTTTAGCAATACAGAGCTTGCTAAGATGCGTGCTGCTTGTAAAAAGATATAAAAGCTACAGCTCTTTTGTAATAAACTGAATCACCCTGCTAACCCACACTGGGTTGTCTCTGTGATTCCAAGCCATCTCCGGAATTCCTACACTTAGGGGAAATAGGGGTGGCAGGAACTCAGTGCTGATGATCTGAAGGACAGTTTGTGTGAGCAGGAGAGCATCATTCATATATACCTGACAGGCATTTTGAAAGCAAAAGGTCTGCAGGCATGGGTACATGAAATTTGCAAGCACTTAGGAATCCACAGCTAGATAGTATTTTTCAGAAGTCTGTTAGTAATAACTTTTTTCTTTTACATTGGCTTATACAGTAATGAATGAAGAATTCAAAGCCTTCTGGTCAGGCCTGTTTTTTAAAAACAATTTCTTTGTAAGCTGTGCATTTTCTTTCACAAAGGAAAAGTCATGTTGCTGGTTTAGTGTCCCATAACACTAAAGAAAACAGCTCACAGAAACAGTACAAATGGCTGTGAATTTGAATGGCTACAGTTAAATATGGGTAACTTGTTTTCATGGAATCATAGACTCATTATGGTTGGAAAAGACCTTTGATATCATCAGATCCAACTATCCACCCAAAACTGCCATGCTTACCACTAAACCTTGTCCCCAAGCACCACACCTACACATTTTTTGAATATGGTTTTGTTCCCACAGGTTGCTCATCTTTTTATATGTGTTCTTGAGGGAAAAACAATTTCTAGCCCATTGTTTAGAATTATTTTAAAAATACTTAGATGTTTTTGCTCTTTGATTAATAATGATTGAGAAGTACATTAAAATCATAGTACTTGGGTGAACGCATAACTTAAGTGGGAGCTCTTGGAACAGGAACTTCAGCAGAGCCATTCCAGCGGTGCTACATGCTGCAAGTTGGGTTTTATCTGTTTTTGCTATTTAGCCAAAATTCTCTGAATATGCTAGTCTTCTAGCAGCACGTTCTTTTACCTGTAGTTCATAATTCTGTTTAATGCAGAAATTGCCCTAAATATTTTAGAATAATCCATTTTATTAGATTACTACAGTATATAACAATTATTCTGTTACACCTTAGAATGAAACTAGGAAATTGCAGCATGTTTAAAGCACAGTAGGAGGCATCCCTCTTTTCCCAACCCACATTAAGAAAGGCAGAAAATTGAATGTATATCCGTGACCTCTATAAAAGAAGGTTATATGATAGAAAGGAGAGGTTCTGGTCTGTAATTGCCTGTGTTGCATAACATCAAATATGTGTGTCCTTAGCAATAACATTTATTTCTGTTATTCCAGATACTATATATCAAAAGGTGCTATCGTTGATCAGCTTGGAGGAGATTTAAATTCTACTCCACTTCACTGGGCAACAAGGTGGGGAAAATCTGTAATTTTCTTTTCCTGTGTTTTTGCTTAATGTGGAACCCACTACCAATTGAGTTAATGAAATTGCTGTATTTTATGGGAAGACTTTGTACAAAAGCAATTCAGTCACTGATAACTGTGCATACTGTGCATGTGGTGTGTTTGAGCTACAAGATCCTTCAGCATATAGTTCAGTTTTTGTCTTACCTCTTTATGTTGTAGAGGAAGATGACTGCAATGATAAGAAAAGGAGTAAAGTAAAATTAGAGCCTATAGGCACCTTGGTTTACTCTTTGGATATCTTATTTTTGTCAGTTTTCTGAAGTTCAGCAACACTTTGCAGGTGGGACTTGGGATGATTTTGTGTGACATTGTCCTTGCAGTATTCTGTTGTGTGTCAATTTTTTTTTAAGATGCACTTAAAATCTGGTCTATGATGTGGAAGATGATCCGAGAATGATGTATGAATGGGAAAATTGAAGACAGCCTTTGAGTAGTCGCTGCTCCTTCAGACAACCACGTTGTCAGTGTTAATATTTTTAAATGTAGACTGCAAAAGGAGACTTAGAAAATCAGCTTTTAGGACGTTTAGCTTATCAAAATAATTCGTTTACTAAAGATTAGGACTTGCTTGTTACCCTCTGTTCAAGATTTTAGCTTGAATATTTCTTCTTATTGAAGATCACACTCTTAAGTTCTGTGTTAATAGCACAAAAGCTTGATTAAATTTCTGATGTTCATACCTGTAATCTATTGTTCTGTGAAGCAATGTCCAAAGCTACTTCTGACTGATTGAAAAGGTCTTTTTGCTCATGTTGGAATCTGTGACACTTAGGAATGGTGACACTTAGGCACCATGTCTACAAGAAGAATATGCCTATGCTCACTACACCAAAAGGATGCTTAAACTTGTAATGTAGTGTGGAGGAAGTGCAGGCCTTCAGCTTTCCTTTTTAATTCCTATTTTTTTTCACGTTTTTAAAATTGTAGAAAGATAAGCCATATGACTCATGAAGAGTGAGATTGTATAGCCAGTTTGACATCTCTTAAAATAGCAGGCTTCGTATGTGGATTGGAAGAAGTCACAATAGACTAGATTTCAAAACTAATAACTTGGTTATTTTTGTTAGCTAACTTTTTGCTATACAACATGCTTAAGTGAAGTACATGTGATGAATGCATTGACTGCATAGAATTTGCTCACGAGTGATTTTTCTTAGTTGCAGAATCAGATCATGACAATTGTTGTTTTCAGAGTATGAGTCAAAGTAGTTACTCAAGTAGTTTAATTAATCTATTTGTTGTATTCAAATATTAAAATTTTATTAGTTTTTCTATATATAGTTACTCAGTTGTTTGTTTTTTGTGTTTTGTTACGTTTAGACAGGGTCACTTATCCATGGTTGTACAGCTGATGAAATATGGGGCAGATCCGTCGCTAATTGATGGAGAAGGATGTAGCTGTATTCATTTGGCTGCCCAGTTTGGACATACTTCGATTGTTGCTTACTTGATAGCAAAGGGACAGGTAAATTTCAAGTAATATCATATTTAAATAGATTCTTTTTAAAAGTAGGGTGGGAAAACAACTGAGATCTATACCTGTCATTCAGGAAATGCAAAATATTTGCCTGGCTAAACAAAAACAATTCAGTGTTTTTTATTGTAGGTGTGCCACCTGCTAACTTCATTTCATCTAACAGTGGTTTGAGTACTTTGACCTCAATTCATATGTGTGTAGTGCAGTATATCGAGCTTCTAGCAGTTACTCTACCATTCTAATGAATGAATTCTAATGAATTGAATCTTTAAATGTGATAATGATAGCAGGTATTTAAGAATTCTTCAAAGAATCATCAGATTATATATGGGTAAAGAATTTAATGACTCTGAATTGTAAAAGGTCATCTCTTTTTTCCACACCTCACAGCTCACAACTTTTATTTATTGCTGCTACTAGTTTTATGTGTTAATTAAAAAAAGCAACCCAAAACCTTCTTGCTACCCTCTTGTATTACTGCCATACCTGTAAAGTGTGTACATAGCATGTGTATTCATTACTGTTCATGTTGTTTCCCATCCTTTATTCTGTATGCTGAAAAATATGCTCACATTTTTGCTACTCACCCTGCATTTTAATTTGTATATTTACTCACCCACAGATATGTGCCTGAAGGACAAATTTGATTTTCTTCATAAAACATGGAGCAAAGTCAAAGCCCTCCTCTCATTTTACGGTCTTGCTAATGCTGTTCATACTTCTGTATTCTACTCATTATTTCAAATAGCAAGTGAGGTATGATCCAGTGAGTCAGGTAGAATATGACCATGAAATCAGTGGATGTAGTCTATGTAAAACAAATAATGAATTTGCTGCAGTAAATGATTTGTGCCTATACATGTAAAAATATAAACTACTGCTCCATGAGTATTGTATCTGAGAACTATTTGGTGAAACAGTATTTAGTGTACTACAGAGAGGAAAGAAGAAAGGTTGATCATATCACTATTTTGTAAGAGATAGTGATTGGAGAGAAATGCTTTTTCATCAGAGACAAGTTTATCATTTTGTTCAGAAATTACGTATAATTGTGTGTGAGCTCTCTGTTACCAGAAAAATCTTGCAGATATTTCAAACCAGTGCAAACTGGTTTAATGCATGTCATTACTAAAGTGTAAATGGCATTTAAAATATTCTACTGTGATAATGAACTCATAGAATCCTAGCCTGGTTTGGGTTGG
>VWZO01006323.1:7947-28570 GCA_013396975.1 Bucco capensis | reverse complement strand
CCATTTTCTAACATAGAGGGCAACACCCCCCACCTCTTNTTCTAACATAGAGGGCAACACCCCCCACCTCTTCTTCCTAACCTATCTCTTCTGAATAGTCTGTAGCCCTCCACTGCTATATTCCAATCTTATGATTCATCCCACCATGTTTCTGTGATAGCAATCAGATCAAATTTATCCAACTGCACCATGGCCTCCAGCTCATCCTGCTTATTACCCATGCTGCATGCATTTGTATAAAGGCACTTCAGCTGGGCTATTGGTCTTACCACCTTCTGGGAGGTGCCTTCATCACCATCTTTGTAATTCACAGTTATTATCCACCTGCCTCTTGAAGTATTAGCAATCACATCATTACCCCATTCATTCACAAGTGGACCCCCTCCCCCGACACATCTAGTTTAAAGCTTTACTGATAAGTCCAGCCAACTTGCTCCCCAGAACATTCTTACCCCACGTGGTTAGATTCAATCCATCCTTTGTTAACATGCCTGGCCTCTGAAAGGTACATCCAAGATTATAAAACCCAAAGCCCTGATCATGACACCAGCCATGCAAACACTCGTTCACCCTATCAATTTGACTCCGTTTCCAAGGGTCACAGCCTGGTACAGGGAGAAGAGAGGATAACACTATCTCAGCTCCCAACCCTCTCAACATCTTGCCAAGGGATGTGAAGTCCCTTTTGATGTTATGGAATTTCCTCGTTGTGGCCTCGTATGATCCTATATTGAAGATTAGGAGTGGGTAATAATCATCTGATTTGATCAGATAGGGCAGTTTCTTTCTGATGTCATGAATGCGGGCCCCTGACAGGCTACAGACCTCTCTAGAGAGGTTGTTTGGGTGACAAATAGGTGCCTCCGTGCCCCTCAGTGAGGTGTCTCCAACTACTAACATCCTCCTGGGTTTTTTTATAGCTGAGGTTGTAATCCATTTAGAAGATACTGGGATATGATCAGTGGACCTTCCATACAGAACTTCTTGCCTATCCTCCATCTGACTCTCAGGGGCCAGGGCCTCATATCTGTTCATTAAAGGCACTTGGGGAGGTGATGGAGGACAGGGAGACATTTTTGCACCTCTCCAATAAGGGACCTGTTTCCACTCTCCTTCACCTACCAGACCCATTCCATCTGCATGACAGCAGGAGGGGTGGGGCTTTACCACCTCCTGCTGGACTTCTTTTGTAGTGGAAACGTTGTGACTCCACCAGTCTATTTGCTTTTCACAATCCCTAATGCTTCTTAGTCTCTCAACTTCCTCCTTAAGCTCTGCCACCAAGCAAATCGAGTCATTCACCTGCTCACATTGTGCACAGGTGTCTCTTACCCCATCTTCTGGAACTAACACCAGGCTCAAACATTCTGTACAGCCATTAATCTGAACAGCTGCATTCTTCTTGGGGGGTTCAGTGTGGACCATCATGTGCCTAGTAGCAGCAGCAATGGTTTTCACTCTTTTGGAGACCATTACTGGGTCTGATTCATGGGTAAGCAAAGACTGCTCACATAGTGCCTCTGCAGTTCCTCCCTTCACGCCCTGCCTTCACAAACTGCCTCACAAACTGCCATGCACCTGTTTGCCCTCTCCGGGTCACCCATGCTCTGGGTCACCCATGCTCTAGGTCACCCATGCTCCTGTCATAGGATGACTAAAATTGAAGAGAAAGAGACATTAAGAATCTTCTGTACATCATATTCCCTTTTGAATTTGGACACTTTCTCTTTAAGAAAATGCAGTGGCTGGACTTCTTTTTCCTCCCCTTCCTTCGCCCATGAAAAGAATTCGCCGGGAGGAGCCGGGAGAAACTGATAAGGAGAAAAATGAAAGCTCGCAGCTGCGCAAGTGTAAACGGTTGGAGCTGCGTCTCCGGACGGGGCGTGGTCAAGGGCCGTGACCCCGAGACTTCATTCAGGGCAGACAACAGGCAGCAAATCATGAACTGCTGAGGCTCTCGCGCGGAGGGGTGATGTGTTTTTGTGTATATAGGAGGGGATGGAGTGAGAGAGAGTTCTCTTCCTGCTTCCTGCTCTCTCTCTCTCTCGGTCGGCTGTGCTTTGGATTCGGCTCTCCCCACCCCCTTCAAAGGAAAGGGCCCCTCTGGTATTCGTACATTCCCCTTTCCCGGGGTTGAAGGTAGGGAGGGAGCGAAAAGGTCCTCATAAGGAGGGGTGAATGATTGGAAGCCTGCCAGCTTTTGCCGGCAAGGTCAGGCATTGTGGTTATTAGAAGGGGGGAAGGGCTGAAGACGACTTGAACTAACAAACTTATCTTCCTTATTATTTATCTCTTTCATACTGTTGTACCATTTAAATATAGATAAAGCTATTCTTAGAAATTCACTACCTGCATGCCTGGTGCTTTTATTTCAATTTGCTGTCCCCATATTTGGGGAGAGGGGCATTCTGGCAAAGTCCTCTCAAAAGATTGTTCTTTTGACCTAGTAAATCCTTAGTTCCTCTGGTCAAACCAGGACAGCTCCCTAACCTTTGCTCGCAGAGCAGTGCTCCTCAACGCTGACCCGTTAAAGTGAGTTAGCTTTTGGAATCACCGTGTTTAAATCCTCGCGGTGAGCTCAGCTCTGCCTCTGCTTTGCTCTGGTTAGTTACCCTGGGCTACCATGTCCGGAAGCTGCCTCCGGGGGGACAGGGCAGATGTGACACAGCACATGGAGCCACCGAGTTGGGACCCGTCCTGCGCAGTCAGATCTCAAAGTGCCTGCCCGAGCTTACCTTGCTTGCAGAGCAGTGCTCCTTGATGCCGACATGTTAAAGCCAAATGTCTGTCAAACTACATATATACCTTCCCCATCCATGCAACTCCAAAATAGCTGAGGTAAAGAAATACTAAAAAAACCCACCCCATTGACAGCTTTCTGTTATTTTTCTTTATTCTACAAAGCACAAAAATAAAGTAGCAGGTAATAGAGTAGCAAGTAAGTGCCACTTACTATCATTTTGCCTGTCAGATATTTACCTGCAGACATGTAAAGAGCCACAGGCACAGTCTGAAGATCACTTGGGGTCTTCTGTGGCCCCTGGTGCAATAACTGTGCCAACAGCAGAGGGAGCATTAAACTCACTGCCCACGGTAAAGTGTGGGGAGTGATACCCATGTTCCTATAATCCTTGTATGGGTAGGATGAGCTCATTAGCCTTCTGGCAGTTATCCTAGGAGAAGGACAACTCTGATTCCAAACCCAGGCAGATGGAGCTCGTTTAGCCCTGGAAGGCCTTCCACTTAAGAGAAGGACAGTCTAATAAAACCTGCATCCTAAGGACTTGGTTGCCAGCATCGAAGCTTGCTAGGCCCTGACAGATGAACCTTAGGACTAAAGGGTGGGTCCAGCTCTGCGCGTGCTGTGTCTCACCTAAAAAAAAAAAAAAAAAAATCCATTGCGCAGGCTCAAGGGTGCTATCCGCTATCCTCTTTTTATCAGTGTGCTTATAAAAGGCGCTGATGAGGAGCGTGGATGGAGCCTTCCCTGGATCTTCGTTCGCGAGGCCTAGCCATACATACATACATCTAAAGAGCCAGCATGGATTTTGCAGGGAAGTAAGACTTTACTCTGAAGTTTTAGTGATGTGGACTGAATCTGCATGTATTATGTATGAATCTATTTTACTCCACAAAGAGTGGAATTTTATTGTCAAATGATAAGAAGACAGTTTCATGTTTGACACATCTAAGTCTCTTCACTGTATTTATATCTTTTCTTTCCACATATTACCAGTTTTATTGAAATTAAAATACACTATTTCCAGTTTGCTAAAGACACTATTAATTTGTTTGTTATTGCTCATTTTCAGTTGCAGGGGCCTTTCACACATTCATACACAGACATATATTATAATCTGTTATAACAAACTTGGAAGCACTGCCATATTCAATTTCTTTTGTCTTTACCTGCAGTCAAGTAAGCAGTATATCATGCCCCATTCTGTATTTGTTTGGGGTGACAGCTCCCACAGTCAGCAGCTGTAGCACAGATCAGCCCCTCCTAACAATGCCTGCATAAAGTTTTGACAAATGGCACAGAGCAAAATGCAAGCTAGTGAGTTATGCATCTACACACTTTATTCAGGTGCAAGGGTCTGTGATCCATGCTACCATTCTCAAAAGGAATAGAAATATGTAAAGTGAATTCCCTTTTCCACTCATTAATAACTCATGGAAATAATGTGAATAATGTGAATAATGCTCAATGAGTTCTTTGTCTCAGTCTTTACTAGTAGTCAATCTGTATGTGAAGAACAGGTTCTGCACTACCTACTGAAATTGGACCAAAATAAGTCCATGGGGTCTGACAACATACATCCTAGGGTGCTGACGGAATTGTCTGACGTTGTTGCAAGACCGCTCTCCATCATATTTGGCAAATCGTGGAAGTCAGGTGAAGTCCCGGGGGACTGGAGAAAGGGTAACATCATACCCATTTTTAAAAAGGGTAAAAACGATGACCCAGGGAATTATAGGCCAGTGAGCCTTACCTGTGTGCCTGGGAAGGTCATGGAGTGAATAGTATTGGAAGGGATGTTAAGGCACATACAAGATAAAGAGGTGATCCTAAGTAGTCAACACGGATTCACTATAGGCAAATCGTGCCTGACCAATCTGGTGGCCTTCTATGATGNCCTAGGCTGCATCAGGAGAGGCATGAGCAGCAGATCTAGGGAGGTGATTCTGCCTCTCTACTCTGTGTTTGTGAGGCCCCACCTTGAGTACTGCATCCAGTTCTGGGCTCCTCAGCATAAAAAAGATGTGGACCTATTGGAGCGAGTTCAGAGGAGGGCCACAAAGATGATTAAAGGACTGGAGAACCTCCCCTATGAAGACAGGCTGAGACAGTTGGGATTGTTCAGCCTGGAAGAGAGAAGGCTTCGAGGGCATCTTATAGCCATCTTTCAGTACCTAAAGGGGGATTATAAGACAGAAGGGGAGAGACTTTTTAAGCGATCAGACTGTGATAGGACAAGGGCGAATGGGTATAAACTGAAGGAGGGGAAATTTAGATTAGAGATTATGAGGAAGTTCTTTACCCGTAGGGTGGTTAGGCACTGGAACAGGTTGTCCAGAGAGGTTGTGGATGCCCCATCCCTGGCAATGTTGAAGGCCAGGCTGGATGCGGCCCTGGGTGACCTGGTCTAGTGATTGGCATCCCTACTCAGTGTGGGTAGTTTGGAACTGGATGATCTTTAGGGTCCCTTCCAACCTGGCCATTCTATGATGATTCTATGATTCTATGAATAGGGTTTTGTGGATCAGCTACATCAGTTGCAGTTAAAAGTCTATCTTATTATTTTTTTAGCTTTATATATGTGAAACTAGTTAAACATTCAGGTCTGAACTCTTTACAGTGATGATCAGAAGTAAGAGGTGATTTTTAATTTTCACAAACTGCTTTCATAGTAAATTTCTCCAGTTTAGGATGAAATGCATGCCCTGGCCATGTTACCTTGAAAGGAGTAACCTTTTTAAAAAGTCTTCATGGTAGTTTAAGGATGTGTGTTTAGACTATCTTTCTTCTACATTTATCTACTGGTTACCCTCCCAGTAGAAAGCTTTCTGACAAAAGCACTAATTATAGATTGCTTCTTGCTAACAAGTTTATTAATTCTGTTAAATCTTAAACCACTGGGAAATCATAGTCGTTCCAAAACATAAATATGCCACAAACTGAATGATGGCATGTTTGTTATGATAAAGACAAGTGTTTGAAAAGAGACTGCAAAAATTCAGATGAAATTAATCAGTTACCTTCTTGAATCAATCATCATTCAAAAATCTTCAACAATAATTCTTAATGAAAATTATTAATCCAAACTTATAATTAGTTGAAGAGATGTAAATGAAAAATGTTTAACAACATGAAGAATAAAGTTTCTAATGGTAAAAACTTACACCAAATACTTTCAAAATAAAGTAGCTTCTTAACAAATATTTGGCTTATTTTCTTACGTGTTAAAAAGCTTCATATCTAAAAATGGGAGACATGGCAAGAACCTACAAATACTGGTAGAAAACAGGTTGGAGAAGAGTAGTCGCATTCCATTAGCTGGCTGTATTTCTGGGAGATTCTTATGAAATCCTGGTCTAGTTACCTCAGTTCCTGGCTTCCAGGCGTTCTCAGCAGGAGATTCCCTGAAGTACATCATGACAACAAACATATCTTGGTTTCATTGGGAAAGACAGATGATCACTTCATCTAGTGATTCCTTCCTGCATGGAAATGACCTGGAATCACTCAGAAACCAGTGATTTCTAGCCTGTCTTGTAGCCTCATCCAGGGAACTCCAGTTTTCAATATAACTCTTTGCCCAACTGAATTTAATAAACAAATAAATAAATTCTCCTGGTTAGTTAGTAATTTCGTTTGTTGGGTATTTACAATGTGTAAAGCTTGGCGATGAAGAAGAATTTCTATTTGATAGATATTTTTGACAGAAAAGTTATTTTAAAATGTAGAAAGAAAAATAACTTTACTTTTGCCTTCCTAGCTGCTGGAGCTGGAAAAGTTTAATTTCTTTCATTTAATGTGAATGTAATGAGAAAGTACTATACTGAGCATGTTCCTTCAGGTATTGTTTTGTCCCTTTGGGAATACATACTTGTGAAACTTCTTGAATTTTATGTTCCATCCTGATGTAAGGAAATATAACTTCCAAGCTTTCTTGGAATAGATTTCATCATGGTTAGGCTTCACGAACCNAGGAGACCCCAAGTGATTTTCAGACTGTGCCTGTGGAATAGATTTAAATTGTAAAGAAATCTCAAGGGAAGTAACAGCAATATTTTAAATTCTAACAAATTTTAATATTTTCCAAGACCTGAGTTTTATTCACACTCCTATTACATCTATGTAACTCTTTGACTTCAGTGAAGCATGCAATTTCTGATCTAGACAGCTAAAATAGGAGAAGAAAATGAGGCCTTCTAACCTCTCCTTCATTTTTTTCTCTGATTTAGAGACCTCTATACAGACTTCATTGGTTCTGAAAATATTGAATTCCTCATAAAAATGGATTTTATACATAAGCTTCCTTAGTTAGCTATCTATCTTTAATGTCTTCCAATTTTCAAAATCTGAAACAACGTTATGCTGACCTTCCTTGGGAACAAACGACATTTCCTGCTGGTTTATATAAAACTTCTTTATTGGTAAGGAGAAATGCAACTGATAATGAAGTAAGTTAAGGACATCTGATGCTATTTGCAGACATTAGTGCTAAATAATTATGTAAGGAAGGAAATGTTTCTGTTTGTTATGCTAACATGCAATAATTGCAGAGATTAATGGTACTAAGTATATCGTTCATGCATTGACTATTTTTTACAGCATTTGTAGCACGAAATATAATATAGCCTAAAGACTGAAGTATACTTGCAAGAAAATTACTTTAGCTTCTAAACAATCCAATATGATTTTGCTCAACCACTAGTGTCTAATAAGGAGAATATATTACATCTGGTTTTGTGCTTTAAGCTGCATTTTTTTGTTTCTGTCACTTTTATTTTTACATCACTAGGAGAGTTGCCGAGTTTGGCTAAAATATCTGCTCTTTTGGTGTAAATAATGGATGTAATATGATTACTTCACTCAAAGCTTGATTCATGAAAGGACCTTTGTCTGATATAGCTTCATATAAGTGAGTCAAGGTGCATATTATATGCATGATCAAAAAGCAGCAAGCCTGACATTTGAAGGTCAGATCAGAGAGGGCAATAATAGAAGGGAAATTATTATGCATTATTTTACCACAGAAAAAAGGGAGTAATAAAGGCTGTATGAGAACCAAACTTCTTACAAGATTCGTGATAAACTGCTATAATATGAAAAAAAACCAAACCAAAACAAAAACAAAATACCAAGGTGAAGCCATTCCTATATTGCCTTATATTTAAAATTAAACTTATGCAATGTTCACAGAAGGTGTGTATTATATCTATTAATAGAATGTTAATCACCGGGGAGTGTGAAAATCTATATGGGCCACATTTCTGTTCTTAGACTGTTCATGGGGATTTTCTATGCCTGAATATGGTAAAGCATGTAGACTTCGCTGCTGTCTCTGACAAAAATAGTCTAAGAAAGCAACCAGAAAAAAAAGAGAGTTTAATGGAATCTCAGAAAGGGGGCTCATAAAATATGTAACTTTAGCCTGGGAATACTCTGTGTGAATTACTTAGTGGTGCAATGAACCGGATAAGCTGTAAATCAAGAGAGGGCAGTGCAATTAATCTACTCTCATTTCCTGATTCTGTGATAACAATGGCAGACTAGAAACAGATTGTATTGAGGATCCAATTGGTGAATACTTGGTTATGTGAAAAAAAGAGGAAAAAAAAAAAAAAAAAGAGTCTGAACTTGTCCTGGCAGAAGCACATTTGTTGGAAGCAAAAGGCAAGCAGCTTTGTGTGATGGATTACCCTAGAGTCACCATACTGTAGTACATGAACCACCTTGCCCAGGTTTACATACCTGCACTAGGCCATAACGATGTAGAAAGCTGTATCAGAAGCTACATGAGCGGAGAATAAACCAAGATGTTTCTGATACACAAAAACTAACAAGTAATTATAAATAGCAAGCTGCATCCTAAAATTTCAAGTAGGACAATGTCAGGCAGAAAAAAGTTGCAATGATGTCAAGCCACAAAGAAGGTTAGTATGCTGTAAACAGGACTGGTCAAAGTACTTATACTGAAATGTTGATAAAAACATAGTTTCTGAAATTAATTTTGGAGTTTATTATGTTACCTTAAGGAGAGATGAGGAAAAACTCCAGGCGAATTTAGTAGAGATGAGATAAGAAAAAGCTGCTTTAATGAGCCTTTAGCCCCTGGAACACAAAACGCATTCACCTTCTGCCCCTGGGTCCGTTATTTTTATAATAATGTCCATCCAATCCCATTTTGCCACTTACCTCAGTCCTGCCCAGATCCACCTTCTGATATACCCCTTCAAGAATTGAGTCTGGGATCTGAAGACCCTCTTTACTTCATCCTCTTCTGCCTCATGACACATACTGTCCCTTGGAGGCTTCCCAAAGCTCTCTGTGTGAAGGTCCTTCTGCAATGTTTATGTCTCCTGGTTCCAAGCCATGGGTCCTATCTTGAAAAGAAGGCTAAGCAGCTAACAAGGGAGTAGGTTAGAATGTGTAAACATTAAGCTACTGAAGTTGCTACACAGAAATCCTAAATCTACGATACCAATATTAAAACTACAATAACTTCCAAAATCTACAAAATTCAAAAGATCAAAGTCAAAACCTCTGAGGCATCAATTAAAAAACTGGAGCATTAGGGTAAAATCCCAAATTTAATTCTGGGAACAAAGAAGGTATGGATGGCTTTGTCAGAACATTTAATATCCTTCCTCTCCCTCTTTATTTCGCTTTTGAGTTCCAGTTTCAGTCCTTGCTGGGTTAGTCCTAACTGTATTATCTTCCAAAGCCTTCTAAAGTCTAATCTCAACAACTCTGTGTAGAAAATCACCACACTTGTACAAAAAGATTGCATGGTGATATTAAACTATATTAGGGTACACATGGAAGCAAGAGACATCATAGAGACTTCATCTAATTATCTTCTTCTGAAAGCCACTTTATCAAAGCTCTGAGTTGTGATATGCAATATGTCTGTATCTCTACTGATAGTTTCTGCTTCTTCTCTGTTTTGCTCCACACAGCAACACAAGAGGAAAAAAAAAGGTAATGCTTATATGTTAATGAACCACACTTACCTAGACAAATAATCACTCATCAAGTGCCAAACAATGAAGTAAGTTCCTTTCCTCCTTGTCTATATTTTTATGGTCTGTATTTAAAGTTGTATATAAACTTTCTTAAGTGAGTAAACAAGACCTCGTCTTTCTTAAAACACTTCACAAGCCTATTATAAAATTTATGATATAAATATGAGTAAGCACTTTATTTTCAAATAAATGTGATAGTTAATGACAACAATCTTTTCAAGACTTTCTTGCAGTGTGTTATATTTCTTAGTGAAAGTCAACTAGGCTTTCAGAGGATGAAATATTTCATTAAAAAAAAGAATTTAAGATAAGGATTTGTTGACTAGTGAGAATATATTTTAAAAAAATTAACCAAAGCTAACTCCTTATGCATACTTCTTGTTTGATATGTCAGCATAACATTACTACCAGTAGAACAAACAGACGACACTGAAGACCTTGGGCATGTTTGATAGCTTTAAAATGCTTACTCAGATTTAAGCTTTTAAAACATTACTGTAGTCTGCAAATTTGCTACTAAAACATATCTTGCAGTTATTAAATCCAAAGGTCAATTAATAAAATAGATATTATTTAAATCATTTAAGCAAAAACTTCATACTAGTAGAAATACTAAGAGAAATTTCTTTTAAGAAAAAATCCTGCAGATTTTAATCAGAAATTGAAGTGATAAAAATCTAGGACTAAAAAATATATTGTGATTGTTATTGCCAGAATGATTCAAGGAAATCTGTGGGTTTAGATCAGTTGATACATCAGGCCCATAAATCATCATGCTGGCTTTTCTCTTACTACTTTATTCTCTTTTATTTCTAGCACCACTCCTGCTCCTGCCACTAGGAGCTAAACCCAGATCACACAATAGAGCACTTTAGATTCTTACCAGTCTCAGCAAAGATTGGTAGGCAATTCCTTTGAGCTCTTAGTAGCCTTCTCTGACGTCAAGGTTTAAGCCCACCCAGATGGCAACAGAGCAGTTGCTCCCTCACTCCTACCCCTTCTCCAGCTAGTGTAGAACCCTTCTACGGGCTGTAATCCTTCCAGCAACAGACAGCTCCAGAACAGGCTCCCCTTAAAGTCACAGCTTTCTTTGGGATTAGTGTCTCACTTCAGAGTGAGGTTCTTCATTGCCTGCAGGCAGGATTCTGCCTTGCTGTTGGTGTCCATATGCGGCAAAGGCTCAGTATGCCATCTCACCACAGACTGAAGGAGAATATTTGCTCTGGCGTGCCTTCCCTACTACTTACTCACTGACAAGGGTGTCTGTATGGTTGTATCTCCTAAACAAAAGAACCCTCAAAACAAAAGAACTCACCCAAGAGGTTTTCCCCCTCTTAAATATGTTACCACAGAGGTGCTGATTGGCTTGGCCTTGGCCAGACGCAGGTCTGACTTGGAGATGGGGGAGCTTCTCAAAACTTACAGAAGCCACTCCAGAAGTCTTGCTACCAAAACCACACCTGCCACAAACCCAACAGATATGACCAGATGACCAGATGGTAGATTTAATTCAAGTGGTGATGTGATACTTGTGTGGCTTTTTATTTGGTATTTGCAGAGAATTTGATTCCAATTTGATAGCCAGAAGAGAAAGACATCCCGATTCCTCTCTTTTCTGAAATCATGCTATAACACTGTAATTTCTGGCGAGGCAGGTTTTATGCCTCTTTATGCAAGAGTGGATTATGACCCATAAATATCACAGTAGCATTTTAGCCTGAAGATGATGGGGAAGATTTTTGTTAACTATTGTATCTTGATCATAATTAAGCTCAGCTTAAAACCTTTTGTCCAGGACAGTTCCACTTATCATACAACTTTTGGAAGACATTCTAAAAACCTATCTGCTCAATACTAATACTAAAAAATCTGGGTGTAAACAAAGCTGTCCCACAGCAACCTAAATGCTGTGGGAAGTGAAAACAAAAAGCTACAATGACTCATAGTAGTGACTCAAACCATAATACAAAACCTATATCATATCTGTGGCATGGAATATAATTTTTGAAATGTTTAACTCCCACTAATATTCATATACAACTGGAAAATCATCTCTCTTAAGGCTTTTCATAGGTCTGACCATGCTGTTTTCAAATCAAGGCTCAAAGTTTGACTTTTTCCCTTCTTGTGTCTCAAGGCAGACAACATACTCCAAAGTCAATTATAGAAGTTTCTGATGGGGCAGAATTCTCTTAAATAAAAGCTGTAAAAGTTTTCTTTCAGCATTCATCAAATACACTCAGAGGGGGTGTAGAGTTAATGAAGTTACTTCAGATGTATATGTTTGTGAGAACAGATATTGCTGCTCATATTTGGAAAATCACAAGGTTTTATTCCAGGAAGTAGGACTTTTTTTTTTTTTTAAATAAGAGTCTCCTAAAAATTCAGTACATGA
Organism: Bucco capensis; assembly: GCA_013396975.1. Taxonomy (NCBI): domain Eukaryota; kingdom Metazoa; phylum Chordata; class Aves; order Piciformes; family Bucconidae; genus Bucco; species Bucco capensis. The sequence goes on along the minus strand of VWZO01006323.1, from coordinate 16,419 downwards.
AAAATCTTGGCAAATAGCAATCCAAACAAGCTGGGCACTATATCTGTTCATTATGCACATGAATTTGGGGATTTGTTCAGCTATATAGAAGCTTTCAAGGAACAAACAATAGCAGACAGAACAGCTTTATATTCTTGAGCATCCAAAAAGATGTGTTTAATCCAGTGAGATGTAAACTTGGAGATCCTTCATCAGGAACTATGTAGCTTTTTTTGAGGGAACAAAAGGCTGATAATATTCCAAATTCAAGTCTACAGTTAGCTTTGTAAGTATACCTATAGAGCACCAGGCTAGAACAGAGGCATTTCTTCACTGAGAGGGTTATCAAGCATTGGAAGAGGCTGCTCAGGGAAATATTGGAATCTCTGTCCCTGGAAGTGTTCAAGAAATGTGTAGATGTGGTACTTGGAGACATGGTTTAGTATTGAGCATGGTACTGTTAGGTTAGCAGTTGGACTCAATGATCTCAGAGGACTTTCCCAACCATAATGATTCTACAATTCTATTCATTACTGCTGATTTTCTGAAACAAAAGCATTCTGAAACAGCTATCAGAATAAAGAATGTTGTCACCAGTTTCTAGCTTATATTACTGTATTATTTCACATTCTCACCATTATTTTGTCCTAGGTGATAACTCATTCAGTACACAGATCTAAAAGATAATTAAAGGTGAAAGACTTCAGCCCTTGGGAGATGGCATTAAAATATTTGCTTTCTTACCTATGAACCAGTATGAAAATACCACATATCTACCTTTCTTTTTGTCAGTGTAAATCAAGTCAAGGGGGAGAACACAAGCCAGCCAGAGAGCTGCAAAGGGAAAAACTTAGGAAAGGATAAGGTTACTTAGTAGCATTGCAGAAAGCTAATTGTCTTTAAGTAAGCTAAAATGGAAGGATTTAAATCTTGAAGTCCAGCTTCAGACTAAATTCTTAATGATTTGGGAATTTACGCTGAAAAAGGAGTTTCATATTTTGACCCAAATTATTTTAAAGAGGTTTAAAAGATCATCCTTGAAAGAACAGCAGAATGTGAAGTAAAATATATGCAGATGTCCATGGAAATTGGATGGCATTTGAGGGCCAGGCATACAGCACGATGGTTTATAATCTTAGGACCTTGTGAAATTTGACTTTGTACTGAATATAGAAATGTTTTTGCTATTCTTTTGTTTGTTAGAACAGCAATGTAAACACTTGAATATCACATGCTAACTCATGAAATAAATCAACTTTCTGCATTCCATAGAATCAAATCAAGAAGTTATATTTGAGACATCGTCAATAGCTGTGTTTGCTTCAAGATGCTATAAAAAAAAAATCAGTCATTTTTCCCACCTGCTGCAGTTCTTCCACCCTACCATATAGTTTTTTAACTCTCATGATTGAATGATTCAGCTTTTAATGACAATGATTTGAAGCATAGCATTTTTAACACTTTGGAGGAAGTAACTTCTTATTCATATATGTTGCTGAATTTCATGTGTAGCTGTGAAAAATTCCATGAATTTTGTTTACTTCACACTGAACATTACCTATGAATGACAATATAATTAGCAAATACATGTTGAATATTTCCCACTATTCCTGGCTTTGCTTCTTACTTACATGACCTAGTAAGTTAAATGCTATGTTGCCTCTTTACCTTGTTTTGTTTTGTAGTCAAAGAAATCCTAAATTAAAGAGCTTTGACTGTCCTAACAATATGCAGTGAACAAAGTTGCTGCTTTATGCATTATCCATGAAGAAAGCAAATATACTTTTCCCTCCCTTGTAATTTTATTTTTCACTCTTACCAAAGATATATGACAACAAATATGTAAACACATCTATATTTTCATTTCCTCACAGTAGAAGTTTTCTTTGGTTATACCACATTTAATTACACAGAACTCACTGATTAAAAGAAACCCTCCTCTCTTATTTCTGTCACTTTGATATATTACCCCAATTTCACCAGATTTCTTTTGACTTACGCTTTTGATCACTGTTTTCATAAATGCCTTCCTTAGGCAATTCATTCTGTTAGGAATGTGTATGACATTGGAAAATCTTTTCCCCTTCAGACCAGAGTTTCTATGATTTATGGACCTGATCCTGCCCTGTAAAGTAGATAAAAAGGTTCATTTTGAACTGGATTCACCATATTATTACAATTTTCTGAAGAAATAACTCCATTACATGGAAACTGCTTGTGAAAAAAGGTGCTATAGAGAAGTAGGTGAAGTAAATAAAGCTCAGAACTTTCCATAGCTTTTTTGTCACTTCCTATGGCTCTTTTCTTTCCTTTTTGATGGATGTTCTTAATTTTTATTTTTTATCTTGACCAAATGACACTGCGTACAGTGTGGACATGTATTTAAAAAGGACTAAACTAATTCTTCCACTCTGGTGATATAAAAGAAATCTTGCATACAATATTCTAGTTAATAGTCAATTTTGCCTGTAACAGAGAATCCACAGAGATATTTCCTCAGAGTTTAAAATAAAAAAAAAAATCTAAAAGTTAGATTTAACTCACTAAAAAAATCTTTCTTAATATGGCAGATGGCTGTCTCCATGCTTCAGCTGCTTAATTTCTCCACTTTTCATAGAATCACAGAATCAGGTTACAAGGTGCTTCAAGAGATCCTCCCATCCAATCTCTACCCAGAGTCAACATTCAATTAGAGCAGGTTGTCCAGGACTTTGATCAGTTGAGCTGTAAAAGCCTCCAAGGACAAAGATTCTACAGTCTTCCCAGGCAAAACATTCCTTAGTTATGCTTATGATGAGCTTTTTTTTTTTTCCTTTATGTCAAATTAGAAACCCACAACAAGTTTCAGTTTAGGATTTAAAACAGAATTATAATAGATGCAAGATGTAGACCAACTCTTCAAAATAGTCCAAAAATGTACGGTAAACAAGCTGATAAATATACCCAGGAGGTCCAGTGACTCCTCAGATCTGCATTCTCTAGAGTCCTCTCCATGCTTTTATAGGGTGTAGAATTTTTTTTTTTTTTTACATGAGCAATGAGGACAAAAATAAAATTCCTGAGGAGGAATGCCACCTTAGTAACCTTTACAGTACTCAACTCCATGTGGCAAAAGCTGCAAAGTTCATCTTCTAACTGTGGCAGAAGAATTCAATTGTCCTACAGTTATAACTTGGTGTGGCTGGATGTTAGGGCTGTTGGCCCACAGTGCATTGAGCCATGAGTTCTCTGGGATGTCCAGGAACTCCACAGCTTCTCTCAGCACAGATGACCCAGTGGACTGACTTGAGACAGCAATAATTGAATTTCTCCCAGCCTTCACAGGAAAACATGTGGCTAACTGTTAACAGTCTTGGAGATCTGCCCAGGTAACTCCTGCTGTGCCTGGACAAAGGGTAAGCATTACCAGTGTACTTTTATTATTAGTTAGAATCCTGAATGGAGAATCTGGCTATCTCAAAGGCTCCCCAGGTGTTTGCTGCTCCAAAACAGACCAGAGTGTAGGTAGATAGGACACCTTGATTAGTCAGTAAAATCAATTCCTGCAAATGCAGAAATGTTCGCATAGGTGAGTCTTTTTTCCATGCTTAAGATAGAGATGTTTTGTGTATTTTTAAATACAATCCAAAGTAACAGATCATGTATGTCTGGAGTGGCCACATAGGACAGCTAAGCAGCTGGGTGTAAGAAGTCAGCAGACTACAGTTCATCACTGAAAGATCATGGACTAGCCAAATGAGCCAGGAATTTCACAGACTATTACCTCCATGATGCGTCTCTGCCTATAACTATGCAAGAAAGGGGAAAAATAAGAAATTACCTTGGGTCAGTGTGCTGACAACAAATTGGCAACAACACTTGGCTGCTGCTAGACTATACTTTACTACCCTAGGCAACTGCTTTTTTTTGCCTGTAGCTGTGCTTAAAGCCTGTTGTCATATCACAGTAACAAAAATGTAGTCATGTTTCCCCTCAATTCGGGCTATTGTATCAGTCAATTCTCAAAAAGTAAAGAAAAATTAGAAATATTAAAGGAAAGTTTATTTGTTATAGGCATGAATATAGCTTATAAATCAATTTTTCAGTACTGCGTAATGAAACAAACCATTCATATATTTTGAGAAGATCGAGCTGGGGAGTAATTTTTTTCTCATTTTCAATGTCTGTGATGGAGGAACAGGCACAGTCTGAAAATCACTTGGGGTCTCCTGTGGCCCCTGGTGCGATAACTGTGCTGACAGCAGAGGGAGCATTAAACTCATTGCCCACGGGAAAGTGTGGGGAGTGATACCCATGTTCCTATAATCCTTCTATGGATAGGATGAGCTCATTAGCCTTCTGGCAGTCATCCTAGGAGAAGGACAACTCTGATTCCAAAGCCAGGCAGATGGAACTCATTTAGCCCTGGAAGGCCTTCCATGTAAGAGGTTAAACCTCTGTCCTAAGGACCTCGCTGCCAGCGTCCAAGCTTGCTAGGCCCTGGCAAATGAACCTTAGGACTAAAGGGTGGGTCCAGCTCTGCACATGCTGTGTCTCACCTAAAAAAAATCCATAGCGCAGGCTCGAGGGTGCTATCTGCTATCCTCTTTTTATCAGCGCACTTGGAAAAGGCGCTGAGGAGGAGGAGTGTGGATGGAGCCCTCCCTGGATCTTCGTTCGCGAAGCCTAGCCACGACGATGGAGGAAAATCTATTTCATCCGCTGTTTTTTGTTTTTGTTGTTCCTAATGCATGGCTATTGGAATTTAGCAAAGATGTGCTCCTCACATCTCTAGCACATTTTTTGTTTGAATGGACTCAAACAAAGAAGTTCAGAATTAAATCGATAGCAAAACTGTAACTGACAGCAGCAAGAAAAGAATCTTCACTAGTAGAACTTTATCTATTTGACTTAAAATAAGATATGAAAGAAAAATCATGTTTTGGCCAATTTAAATTTGGAATGTAGTGATGAACATTTAAAATTTATGTTCTAAGTTAAGACATTTAGCTAGATCAGGAGACTATATCAACTGAACCCTGAATGATGGCATTTCCTAATTTTCAGTAGTTAACTCTATAGTTTTGTATTTGTAAATAATAAAACATAGAGTTGGGTTTTTTTCCCATATCCTTGTACAAGTTCTTATAAAGAAAATATGATTCTTTTTTCATGCTATAGGCATCATCTAGACAGTCACATGATCAAGCATGACTGAATTAGTACATTTCTTCTGCGAACCTGCTGGTGGCATCTGATAGCAGTAGCTGGCTGTTACTCTGTGTGGACAAACAATAGAGGAAATGACTACAAGAGTTTCTTGACAAGGAAATAAAGAGGCTCAAGTACTGATTATTAGTTACTCTTGGCAGGGCAACCATGAGGCCAGAAGATCAATCTCATGCTATCTAGAACCAGTCTGTTGGTTAGGAATATAAAAGACTATAACCCATTAATAACATATTGTACACAAGACCTTTGGAGCCAGACAATAATTACGTAAGAGGGAAGAGCATCACAGAATTTAATTTTTCTTCTTGATGTCTGTTTATGTCCAAAATACATATTTTCACAACTGATATGGGTTTTTTTTGTTGTTGTTGTAACTTTAAAAATAAAAGCATAAAATAAGTCATACACTTTCCAGTGACACAAAAAGAATCTCTTGCTGAACATAATCAAAATGACTTTGCAGGACCAAACCTTATATTAAGTTTAAATTAAATAATTATTCTGGCATAAGATATGAAGATTAACTAGATTCTGTTACTCAAGTGCTTATATATCTAGCAGGCCAGTTTCATGAACTAACAAAAGAAATTTTCATGAAAAATCAAATCAGCTGCATAAAAATCTCATGCTGATTAGCATCAGGCAGCCTAATATGTGCAGTTTTAGTTAAACCAAGCAAATCAGGATTACTTCAGTAATGGAGAAAAATATACTCCAATAGTCATTGATTTGCAGTCATTTTCCTCAAGCTTGAATTTACCTTCCTGTTCCCTTCAGACAGCTGGTATCTAAGTCCATCTTTTCCTTGCCCTGGCTCCATATGACAGCTTTCTGTTCAACCCTATGTAAATGGCTTCATTTCATGCACACTATTGTTATTTTTGTCATAAACAAACAAAAATGTATAGTGACATAAAATCTTACAACTTTTGATCATGAATATCCATGCAAACAAGAAAGGTTATGATCTCATTTTCAGCTCTTCCTACCCAAAGTCTTTTGGCTCACCTTCACAATTCCTTCTGTTTTGGAACACAGTTCCATTTAGTTCCTTTCCTAAGTAAACCCAGAAGCATCTACAGAAGCTATCACTGGAACTTTTCCTAACCTTTCCTAAGCTCTAAAGGTCCTTACATTTGCACTGTGACAAAGTTCTTGACTTGAGACCAGATGTTTCATAATAGGGTAATAAAATGTCATTTATTGCAAATACTAACAAGAAAATGGTATTACAGTTTATTGTGTAATGGAGCATTAACTTTTGTAATATTCTCAAATAAAACTGGTTCTCTGATGAATCAAATTTTCAGTGTTTTGGAACACATAAATGATAAACTGCCATTCAACATGGTCAAATAAATAAGTCTGAGATTACCAGAATTTTTATGTTAAGAGGACCAAAGCCATGATAGCATGGTCTGAAATCATGTTCTCCAGCACTCATCCTTTGCTGTCATTCTCTAGCCTACCAGCATCCTCCTGGACTTTTCTCTGTCAGAATTACTCTAGAGATAGGAGGAAAATAAGGAACATTACCATTATTTCCTTTTTGGTGTTTTCAGCACAAAAATCTGCTGTTTTGAAGAGGATGAACAAATGAAACAATTTCCAACACTACTTTTCCAGATATGTCTGTGACTTAAGGAATCACATCTTTTACCCCATCTTGGCACAAATTACTAACTCTGTTTGCTTTCTTTCTCTTTTTTTTTTTTTTTTTTCTCTCAAATATACACACAGAAAAACACAGCAACAAACTAGAACTACTCGGTCTTTTATTACTCCTCAGAAATCACACTCTCACTTCTCATGAGAATCTTTTTACTCTAGTTTATTTTTTCAGCTATTTTGCTCCACATGGTATTTCATTGCTTCTTTTATTTAACTTACATGTAAGATATTTAGCATACTTCTCACCATTAAAAGATCTGAGATTACTTACAGGTTAGAAAGAGGCCCCCTGTTCAGCCAGCTGGCTGTTGTGAGTCCAGGTCTCCCTAAATTCCTTCTACAAGAGTAGGAGTAGTAGCTCCAACTTTGAATTCTGTTAAGGATCTAACCTGAATGTCAGAAGGACTAAGTCCCTCTGCCTATGCCTGTAAAACCAGAAAAATGTCTCTGGCTCCTACATTTAGATATGAGATCCAGTAGCATCATGGCTTGATGTCGACAAAAACGCATGCACTACCACAACACCTCACAATCTGATTTCCATCAGAAAAAATCCAGGCAAGCTGAAAAGGGTTGTCCTGCAGTCTTTGTCTTGAGGATCTCGATTCCCCTACCCCAGCTATCTTTTTTTTCCCAACAGCATGCCACTTGCAGTTCACTATCGTTATCATAACAAATAAGAGTTTTGATAGATTTTTCTTCAGATTTATATAAGTGGCTGCTTTTAGTATAAGGTTATGATAATAAACAAGGGTATTTTTCAGTTTACATGCAATAATGAGCCATGCATAGTATACCCTTAAGAAGAAAAAACAAGAAAGACTACAATCAACAGCATATTACCTGTAATTTACAAAAGTAACTATCTCTATAAAAATCAAACTGAATGCTCCTGAGACAGAAACATTCTCAAATTGCCATCTGTACTCTCAATATAAATCACTGGCTGAGAAAGTAAAAACCTTTTCTACATAGTATCTACTATTGGTTAATGAGATGTGCACGATTGCATGAATGACATCTTGCAAATAGTCTGTGGACTTCAATGAAAAGAAAAACACAGCTAAAGACATATAGGTGTGTCCAAGTTTGAAAAATATATTTCATATATTCAGATGTAGGAAAGAAGAGATATGCAGAGTATAATATTACATACTATTGTACACAGCATACAGTAGTATAAGCATATTGTATATCATAGAATCATAGAATCATAGAATAGTTAGGGTTGGAAGGGACCTCTGGAGGTCATCTAGTCCAACCCCCCTGCACTGGGCAGGGACATCCCCAACTAGATCATGTTGCCCAGAGCCCTGTCAAGCCTCGCCTTGAATGCCTCCAGGGATGGGGCCTCAACCACCTCCCTGGGCAACCTGTTCCAGTGTTCCACCACCCTTGTGGTGAGGAACTTCTTCCTAATGTCCAGTTTAAATCTACTCTTCTCCAGTTTAAAACCATTGCCCCTTGTCCTTTCACTGCAGGCCTTTGCAAACAGGCCCTCTCCAGCCTTCTTATAAGTTCCCTTTAAGTACTGGAAAGTCACTATTAGGTCCCCCCGAAGTCTTCTCTTCTCCAGGCTGAACAATCCCAGCTCCTTCAGCCTGTCCTCAT
>VWZO01006317.1:1513-17323 GCA_013396975.1 Bucco capensis | reverse complement strand
CTTCCTCACGCAGAGGATGGTCGTGTACTGGAATGGACTGCCCAGAGAGGTGGTGGAGTCACCATCCCTGGAAGTGTTTAAGAGAAGATTGGATGTGGCACTGAGTGGCACGGTTTAGATGTGGTGTTATTGGGTCATAGGCTGGACTTGATGATCCTAGGGGTCTTTTCCAGCCTTAATGATTCTGTGATTCTGTGAAAAGGACTGGATATAGATTAATAAAGACTATTCATGTATCTGAAGATGAAATTGAAGATGAAATGAAAGCATTGTAGAAAGTACAGTGAAATCCACCTAAAATTACATCTATGTCTAAGTCTTATCAACTTGAAGGGCAGATTTATGTGATATCCTAACACAGAGATTATTTTCTGACAAGTGCTAACTTTGACTTTTTCAGAATTTCTGAACAAAACAGACTGTGGCTCTTTGTCATATATGTATTATGACAAATGAATGAATTATTGGTTTCTTTCTAAGGTATCTACATGGACACTAGTAACAAAACTTAGCAGTTGCTTTCTTCTCTATGCAGTGTGTAAAAAGATCACTGCTGCCCATCAGTAAGGAAAAAGTAGCAAATTCAAGTAACAAATTTATTGTTAACCATTATTTAAATAATTAAATATTTTTTTAAACACTACTATTAAATATTTTTTAAGATGTTACTAAAAAAGTTTCTGAAGTAGCTGGCAGGTAGCTTAGTATTCAGATGATGTACAATATTATCATAGAAATAGTGTGGTATTATTTGACTAAGATGCATGAAATCAATTGGTCTGAGAATATGGACTAGTATTAAAATTTCAGGCAGAGGGCATTAATTAGGACATATACCTTTAATTTGCTCTTTTCCTCTTTTAGTATTTTCAGTGTATTCACTCTTTATGTGGTTTATCCACAAGTTGTAGAACTTTGCAATTCCTGATTTGGAACTGCATTCAGTTTTTTTTGCCTTTCAACAGCTCTATACTTTTTAGCCAAGAGTAGAGAAAATGCAATCTCTGCTTGTAACTCTCACTTCTACAGATTTTGTGATATTTTTAAGACTTTAAGGCATGCAATTGCTACTTAGAAGTCTGCAACTTGGATTAAGTCACTTTTAATAGAAAGGGACACAGATCTTGATGGACTGAGCTAATTTAAGCATCTTAAATATTTTATATTTGTAAATACCTTTGTCTGAAACTTCTAACAACAGTCAAATTTCTGGTGTATACTGTGTAATTTACTAATGCTTGTACTAAATACTTGTGCTGTTGTCTTGAGCTTTACCCTTGTTTTCCTCAGATCAAATTTAACTTCTTTTTTCTGTTTAAGCAAGTTTTTCATATAAGTTCACTATCAGGATTCTGTTTGGGTTATTTCCATAGATAACTGTCTTTCTCATCACAGCTAGTTTTATTTAAGCTCTTTCAATTAGTTGCCCTCCTTACTTTATAAAAGCTTCTTGTTTTGGTTTGAGTGGGATTTCTCCCAAGTATTTATAGAATATTGCCATGATTGTGATGTAACTTTGTGTAGAACTCATTACACACAGTTTTGAATACTTGCTTTGATTAGTTCTGAATCTGATGATATATAATGCTTTGTTTCCTAGCATCCACTGGAGATGCTTTCAGCTAGGGCTGTTGCCTTCATGATCTTGCTGTCTCAGCTATTCATAAAAGCTAATAATACTGAACATCATACATCATCTTTAAGATCAATTCTCTTCTCATCAGTTCATTGTTGAACTGAGTCAAAAGTGTTATTATTTCTGCTTATTCCATTAAGTCCCTTGCACCTTCTTATTTAGCTGAGGTAGTGGCTCCACCTTTCCTTTCCAGCTCTACAGTTCTTGCTTTTTGTTCTTTTCTGAGTATCTGAAACTTGTCAAAGCTTCATAGCACCAAGAAGGTGATTTTTGAAATCTAAGCCAACAGTACTATACTGATATTTTTATGCCTATTTTTTGCTGTCTCTTTTTATACAATGTTGATTGAGCACATGTAAGCTTGGATCTTGAAAGCTTGCAGCAACTTATTTGTTTGATTGCAATTGTAGGAGTAGTAGTACTTCATGTACTTCTAGTGAAGCATAGATGCAAGGGCTGATAAAATTCATTTTAATGTGCTCACTACTAATACTAATAGGTAATAAAAGCTGTATTCATGCAGCTGAAGGCTGGTATGAACCCTGGTAATTAATCTGCTATATTGTTACTGAGTGTCCATACCTTATTGCTAATACTATCTTTCATGGCGCTGTAGTTTTTTTCATTCTTTCAGTTAGCTAGCACACTTTGAGGTGGTTTTAATACTGTAGGAGTAAGATCTAACCTATCTGTTGTCACCTCAGCATCATTTACACTGTAGTTGTTAGTATCCTGAGCAACTACCACGATAGTTTTTTGTCATTGGACTTGGGGGGCATGAAGAGAACAGAACCAGTTTTGGGTGGAGGGCTGTTCTAATATAAAGGTCTCATAGGCAACTTTCTGTGACTGTGTTCTGCCTGCACCCATCTGTATTTCAGCTCGAGACTCCTCCTTTCCCTTGAGGAATCCAAACAAACCTGACACTTCAGTACTTACCATTTCTGTCAGTACTGGTAAATACATAAAATCCCTTCATCTGGAAAGTGCAATATCCTGTGTGATTTGTAGCCATGTTAGAAACAACAGATACACTTCTGTATAATTAACCTTATATATAATATCTATGAGAAAAAAAAGAGAATAGTTTCCTTAATTAGAAATTAATCTCTCATGCCTGGTCCTTAAAGCTTCCTCAGAGTATACAATAGCACTTGATTTTTTTCCCCTCTTTTTTGCTGTTGGGGAGCTCTATCAAGAAAGTGCTTTTTGCCCTTTTTCTGTCGGGTCATCTTCATCTCCTGTGGTCATGTTAGAAAGCCCTTGCTGTCTCGAGGACTATTCGTTCTTTTCTCTATTTCAAGGCCTTTATCCAGCTCAGACTGGTAAATTAGCACAAAGTGCTTGCTCAGAATAAAACTGGAATGATTTGATTTTATTAAATGGGGTTTGCAAAAGCTATTGTAAAAGTGAGGAATGATTTTCGGGACCCTGTTCAAGTTCGTGTCCCTGAGCTTAAAAGAGCTACAAGCACTAATTGTTTGTTTAATGATTTGGCTTCAAAATCTGCAAAATTAAGTTTTTCATTACTGTTTTGGGTCGTTGCTCTAAAACCTCTGTGTTAAACAATTACTCACGAATCTCATGAGTCTATTTTCCATGGCACTTTTTGATCTTTCCAAGTACTTTCACACCCCTCTACAATTGTCATTGAAATAATGATTATGCTGGTGGAGATGCAAGCCAAGAATAAAATATAACTGAGCAAAATATTGCAATTGGGTGATCACAAGGATTAGTTTTTTTAGTCTTGTTTTTTTTTTAAAAACGTATTTTGCATAATGCTAGTAAATATTCAAACTATTACCTCCTGTAAATTGCAATCTCTTTTTAACCTCTATCTCCAGGATTTCAACAGTGGAACATCTGTTTTATTTTGGGAAAAATATGAGAAGTATCCGTTTGCATGGAAGATGTGAATGAAACCAGACCACATTTGTTTGCAGTGTTATGGATTATCTGGTCTTACACTGTTTATGAATAAATCATATAGGATGGATAGTGCTGGTAACCACCACAGTATGTTTTATACTTGGTTTAAAACATAAATTTATGTATTTGTGATGTTTCCTGTAGACACTAAAAAAAATTATGTTTTAAATAAAGAACAAGCCTGTTGCATTTCTAGGCCAGTATTTAAGCTCATGGATACCAGAAAGTCTTTTAAGCCAAGCCATGCTCACTGTTGTTAGTACGCATAAGAATATAGTATGAGAGTTTAAAAAAAAAAGGGGGGGGGGGGAACCCAACAAAACTGTGATTTGGAAAAAATACTACATTATATGTTATTATTTGAGAAATGGTGTGCTCTCATGTAACTGGATTGTGGCCTAATGTGCACGTGGATAGAATTAAGTTTGCATGTGCTGCTGGGAAGACATATCTTGCAAGCCCCTATGCCTAGTTGTGGAACTTGCTCTGGGGAATCCTTTGTATAGTTTCCAAAATATTTGATATTGAAAGGAGCAGGTTGATGTACAAACATTTTTGTGTTCAAACCAATAGGGAGATGCTCAGTTTTGAACAGGCCAGTTTTTTGTGCAAGTGTTTGAGAGTTGTGTTCACTTGTCCAGCAGTTATCTGTACTAACCTGTGTAAAGAGTTCAGGTTGCCTTTGGTCACAGCTGTCAAACTAACAGAGCCTGTTGGTTCTACAGCATGAAAAGGTGTGTCCTACAGGACAGTTTATGGGCTGATTCTGTACTGACTAGCTTTCCAGTGCTTTGGTACTATAATTTCCGGTATTTCTTGGAGCTAGCACTGCTGGTCTTAGTGCTTTCAGGATACCTTTACAAAGGCAACCCCGTGGAGGCTTCAAATACCTTGTAAGAATGTGTAAACCTTTTGGTGTACATGTAGGATGAAGCTGAGCATGCGTGAAGGATTCCAGCAGAGAAAGCAGATCAGGACTCTAGACCTAAAACTAACCACCGGCTTTGTGAAATGTGAACATCAAGTTCAATGCTTAACTGTTAGCTTCACTAGCTATGAGGTGATTTAAGGCAGCTGCTGCCTCCCAGCTGTTAGTTACTAACCCTCCTTTGATGTGTTGCATGTGACTTTGTGTCAAATAGCACAAATTTGCTATGTTAGCATGAATGTTGGATTGAGTTTCGGATTGAGTGAAATCTCACCATGTATGCACACCCTTAATCTTAGTCACTAATTTATCTCTTTAGCTACTTGGCTAGAACAGGAGATGGAACACATATTTCAATTAGGCATGTGTATCATTATTATATATATTAGTTAGTTGAGTTTGTCTATCGAGCAGAAGAAAGTTTTTTTTTCTGGTAAATTGAATCTTTCGTCATTTTCCTTATTTGGGGGTACTTCAGGCATCTTTCTTGTTATGCTACTGGCTTTGAGGCTTTACTTCCTCTACTTCTCATAGTTCATCTCCTCAGTTAATTTTTCCTCAGAAAAGACTGGGAAAAATCTGGTGCAATATTCCTCTTACATTCTAAGTTGGATGTAGGTTTCTTTATCCTGTCTTTCCAGTGATGTGAAAACACATTGCACTTTTGTAGTCTGTTCTAGGTAGGCTAAAGTTAAAAAGCCAAGTGAAATAGTTTATATGCACCTACAGGAGATAGGAAAAGAGATTTTGAATGGAGGCACTGGATAAACTCATATCATGTTGCCTGTTGGGTTTTTTAATCAGTTAAAACAAAGAGGGCCTTCCTTCCCCAATAACTCCAGCTGTTTAAAAGAAGCTGAAACTTTGCTGTAAAGGCCAGTGGAGAATTCCTTTTATGGAAACACTTGTTGATGTGAAGTGGCTGGGGTCAATGTTCAGGGCAGCAGGATCTTTCCCTCTTCTGCCCACAGCTTTCTAATAGCAGAAGGAAGGAGGGGTAAGGTAGAATTTTACTGTGCTCTGTCAGTTCACAATTGATTTAAGGTTCCTAGAGGAACATCTACTAAAGAAACAATGTAGAAAATACTTACGTTCTGACAGCTTCTGCAAGAGCAGAATAAAAGTTCTCCATGCTGCATCTTTTCTGAGCAGCAACCCAGCTCTGTTGTTCAGATGATTGAGCTAGCTATTTTGAGATTCTTTCTTAAAATCTGCTGTTTAGATACAAATAAATATATCAGTTTAAACAAATATTGGTTTAGATAATACACAATAATTAATATAAAGTGTAAGTCTTTAGAAAATTATCAAATATCTGTGATTTAAGCTATGTTTTTTGAAACATTCCTACATATTTGCTGTTTGAGTTAGGGATAGGAGCAAATAAAGTAATCAAAACATTCCAGAGTGTTTTGAGTACTTGTGTCTGCCACTTAGTTTAGCTGGATATTTTTAGGCTAATTTTATTACTGCTCTATGCTTACCATTTTGACAATAGTGCTGCTTTTTACCTAAGCACAGACTTGGGGGAGAGGGGGTAGGTTATGTTGGGATTGACAAAGGAGTTTGCTAGCAATGATCTTCAAAACATTTTAGTCAGACTCTTGAATATCGTGGCTTTAAATTCCTGAGAGTTAAAACTGGGTCTTGAACTTCTGGATTCACAGTCCTAAAAAGTTTAGTTCTAAAGCATTTCCAGTGAAAGCATGCAGTTCCTTGTTACCACCCTAAAGTGGACATGAATTGACAGTATCAGAACTGCTTCCTTCCCAAAGGAACTTCCATGGGGCTATGTTACAACAAAGAGGAAAGATTATTGCCCATGGTTGAATATTGAATGGGACGGGCTAATCATCAGCAAATCCCCCTTTTCTAGAAAGTTCACAACTCTCTTCTCTGCCATGTTTTTTTCATTGGTTTTCCAAGTACATCCTCCCCTTAATCCTTAGGGAAAAAATAGATGTATAGGGCAATTACATGTCTAGTACTTTAATTTAGGCCCAAAATGAAGTCCTGGAACAGAAAACTTCCCAATGCATGCATCTACTCTTGAAAAAGTTACTTCATTAAAATCAAAGCTTTCAGTCAGTAGAATAAATTTTTGACTCATGATGCTTTCAAGTAGCAGAGGTGATGCCTTAAGCTCTGAAAGTGTAACTGCTAAAACAATCATAGAGAAGCATTAACATGATGAGAAAAAAGATCTACTCCCACACCAATTTGAATGAATTGATAAGAATAAGGAAAATTCCAATAATAGTTTAGAATCATAGAACAGTTACAGCTGGAAGAGACCTTGGAGATCATCAAGTCTAGCCTTTGTCCTAGCCCTATCAACTATTAAATGATGCCCCCCAATGCAACATCTACCTGTCTCTTAAACACCTCCAGGGATGGTGACTCAACCCCCTCCCTGGGCAGCCTGTTCCAATGGCTGACAACCCTTTCAGGAAAGAAATTCTTCCTAATGTCTAGCCTGAAACTCCCCTGGCGCAATTTCCATCCATTTTCCCTTGTCCTATCACTCTTCACTAGGGAGAACAGACCAATCCCTGCCTCTCTACAACCTCCCTTCTGGTAGTTATAGAGAGCAATGAGGTCTCCCCACAACCTTCTCTTTTCCAGGCTAAACAGGCCCAGATCCCTCAGTCTTTCCTCATAAGGCAGCAGCACTGAGTGCNCTTTCCAGTATCTAAAGGGAACTTCCAAGAAGGCTGGAGAGGGCCTGTTTGCAAAGGCTTGTAGTGAAAGGACAAGGGGCAATGGTTTTAAATTTTAGAGGAGTAGATTTAAACTGGACATTAGAAAGAAGTTCCTCACCACAAGGGTGTTGGAACACTGGAACAGGTTGTCCAGGGAGGCGGTTGGGGCCCCATTGCTGGAGGCATTCAAGGTGAGGCTTGACAGGGCTCTGTGCAACCTGATCTAGTTGGGGATGTCCCTGGCCACTGCAGGGGGGTTGGACTAGATGACCTCCAGAGGTCCCTTCCAACCCAAACCGTTCTATGATTCTAAACCTTTTACCCGCTTGCTAGCCCATCTCTGTACCCTATCCAGCACCTCAATATCCCTCTTGTAGTGAGGGGCCCAAAACTGTACCCAGTACTCAAGGCGAGGCCTCACCAAAGCTGAGTAAAGGGGCATGATCACCTCCCTGCTCCTGCTGACAACACCATTTCTGATACAGGCCAGGATGCTGTTGGCGTTCTTGGCCACCTGGGCACACTGCTGGCTCATGTTCATCCGGCTATCAATCAGCACCCCTAGGTCCCTCTCTGCCTGGCAGCTCTCCAGCCACTCCTACCCATTATTATTAGTTTAATAATAGAAGTTTTGTAGTGACCAGTGTTTATGGTTTAGCCGTCTATCCTTTTAATATTATATATAATATCAAATATATTTATAAAGATATGTTATCTATAATATAATATATTATTATATATTATATATGTTATATGTATTATATATAATACATATTTTAATATATATTTTATAGTACATTCAAGGATTATGATTTTTTGATTCATAAAAGGTTCATGTTACAGATGCAAATGTAGAGTGAAATATGATTTGAAACTGAGTAAAAGAAACACACACACACAGATGAGCTACTCTTTTTTGTTCCTGTGATAGTTCTTGTCAGTAATGATGGTTTGTATTTTCAAGAGCTTCATTTGTTGTTGTGATTGACATTTTTCTCTCTTTATGGATCTGTTGCTGTAACTGAGATATTTCAGCTGAAGGTGTTTTCTTAGTGCCCTGTGGGATGGTAGAATTTTGACA
This sequence comes from Bucco capensis, assembly GCA_013396975.1. Taxonomy (NCBI): domain Eukaryota; kingdom Metazoa; phylum Chordata; class Aves; order Piciformes; family Bucconidae; genus Bucco; species Bucco capensis. Next base: position 9,044 of record VWZO01006317.1, on the reverse strand, counting down.
CTGTAGGAGATGGATATTTTGCTCTTTTCAGAGTCTGTCTCTCTTCATTCTTGCCATTTCTATGGTAGTTTTGTGATGGGACCAGTTCACTCTTCCCTTCTGTTTGGCATAGCTGTCCTACCTGGTATGCACATAGACAGGGAATGGAGTGATGACAAGGAGTTGTGTGTTATTACAGTGTTGCTTGGCCTAATTTCTTGTTCTAATTCTTCCTTCCAGGAGTCTGTTACAAATGTGCTGGAGTATAATAATCTAGGCAGAAAGTCTCCAGCCTGAGTTTGTGAATGCTTGAAAGTGTTTATTCACATGTTGGACAGAAAGTCTGACAGCTCATGATTATGTCTGTGATGACTTAATTGCAGGTGTAGAAGCCCTTATCCATAAAGTCAGTTAGCACCATATTAATCACAGACTTGCAAGTGTGGAAGTGCTTAAGTCCAGACAGAGATAGTTATAGGTGGATTGGTAATATCACCTATGGTGACATTTATCTATCTGCAGCATAAAGGAGGCACTGAAAGACTTTGGAGAGGACATAGAGCCTAGTCACTGCTTCTGCTTTTCCAGCATGTAATGCTGTGCCCCAGAGCATTTAGAATAGGAGCTTAGATGGTGCCATGATCCCTGCTTCAAGCTCAGGGCAGAGCACAGGGAGCCAAGAAGGTGCTAAGAGATACTAGTTGTACACAACTAGGGAGATCAGTGTCCCAATTTAGGGATGTATTGTAGGAAAAGTGTGGGAACAAGCTAGGTGAAGTTACGTGATAGAGTTTTTCATAGTGGGGATGCACCTGGAAAGAGAAATGCAGGACTGTAGGAGTGATGGCATAATTTTGGAGTGAAAGGACTGGAGAGAGGAGAATGTTATCTGTTTAGGAAGCACCAGCAAAACAGAGGTGGGTTGGGATCAATCCTGTTTCATGTGGTACACAGTAAGATGCTGGGAAATTAATGACTGGAAGTCTGTGTCTTCCAGTAAATGCCTGGACAAGAACCAGAAGCTTTCATTGCTCCAGCTTGTACAGCAAGTGGTGCCAGAACAAATCGTGTAAGCTGTCTTCATTACAATTTCACTTGTTCTCTAAGCCAGACTTACATATCTTATGGTTAACTCAGTGTTCTTGGCTCGTGATGGACAGTTACATGTTTCTTGATCAGGCTTTGGCCAATTTTAGCAAGTAACCTAAGTTCAGGTTTTTTTTCCCTTTTCTGCAGGCATCTAGTGCAATACAGTTGAAACAAGATAAGTGAGCTTCACATTGGCCTTGGTAGGCCTGTGCAAAACAGGGGGAAAATGAGCATTTCCTATAAAAATGCATATTGGAATGGGAGAGGATTTTGCATGATCAACCTTCCTACCTCTTTTTTTAGCTTACTGTGTCACTTCCAGAGAGCATTATTGTTCATGTCCAACCCTCTGGCAATATTCAGGACATATTTGAAAACTGAAGGGTTATAGAAAGATAATATGGATTTTATTGTGCTCTAGGTTAAGATTTGGACTGCTAAAATAAATCTTTAGAGTCAAAGCCATATTATCTAAAATTTAGTACTGTATGTATTTCCAATACTATCAGTTTTGAGACTCCACTATGTTTTTTACTTACACATAAACATTTGGAAGAACGTTAAGGAGCTTATTGATTTTTCTATACAGAGAATGATTTATTGATACTTTTCTCAGATCTCATAATATTCATTTGTTAATAGCTCCATTGATTTGCTTTCAGCAAAGAAACCTCCAAACAAAGGAAAAAAAAACCCTAAACAAACAACAAACCAAAACCAAAACAAACCTTCTGAAACCTGAGGAAATTGAAAAAGATATTTTTCTATGTGGTATAGCTGTGTGCAAAAACATATAATTAGAGATAATAGGAACCTAGATAGTTGTAAACCTTGGTTCTAAATATAAAACCACGGTCTTTGCTAGGTGCATTCCTGCACAGAGTTACCAGGAACATGTGTCACTGTTCGTAGCATTACCATAGGCTGTGCTGGTGGCTTTGGAATTGAATTGTTTGTATTTGGAGGAACAATTAATCTCTTTGGGACTGAATGCTTACAGGAGACTGAGTTTGAGGCTTATTTTCTTTGTGTAGGCAGATTCACGTGCCTGTGCAGAACTCTATTAACATCTGTGGGATTTAGGGCAAGTTCTATCACCCCCTTTTCCGTAATAGCTTGCAGCAGCTTGTAGTATGTGTTCCCACATTCTAAGGAGGCTGCCACAACATCACAAAGTATGTGAAAGTTGCAGCTTCCCAGTAGTGTTTCATCTTTACTTGAAGGGCTCCCTTATAAACCATTTTCATTTTTGCATTTGATCTTTAGTATACATGATATATATGAATAAAGAACACAACTGGCTTGTTAGCTAAATCAGCCCAGCAGAGGCCTAATGTTTGTTACAGTATATTTTAGGATATTTTATTTATTTAAATAACATATGTTAATTTCTGCATTTCTGAACTTGCTTATTTATTTGTATTAATTTAGTTGGCTGAGTGAATAATAAAAACATTTAAACACACTGAATTCCCTTTTGCAGCTATCTCAAAACTATGAAAGAGACGGTAGGGCCACAAGCTGCAAAAACGTTATGAAAGTTTTTAACTTCAAATTCATGAGTTAACTCATCTGCACTCATGGAATGCATTGAGTTTAAGGAGATGTAAAACTGATCATGTACTTCACAGTTTTCAGAATTAAGGCTCAATTGTGTGCTGAAGTAGTGTTTGTCCTTTAAAAGTAACACACTAGAGAAGTGAGGCTCCACTGAGTGTTAAATTCCTGCAAGTCAATATTTTGTTCCTAATATTAAAAAGAGTACATGTGTTTTAATATTGGGACCAAAACAGTAGTAAAAACCTCATTACTGTCTCTCACAGAATGTACTGACTTCTCTTATATTGCATTGTGTGAGCAGGAGTAGCATAGAACTTAACTAAGTAGAGCAGTTTGCCCTTAGTGCTGTATCACTCTGTCCCACAATGCAAAACCTAATTAGTGCGTCCAAAGAAGCGTTAAATAGATTTCAAGCTGTTTAATAAAGGCATTATGTGTTTTTGTCTATTGCCAAACATTAGAGGGGAACATTCATAGTGCATGTTTCTGCTGCCTCTTTCACAATTAAGGTGCAGTTTTATATTGTATCTGCCTCAGAAAGGCTCAGTAACTTTTTTGCTCATCAAATCTTTCCTCTCATTGTTATGCTCTGTTTGTTTTGGTGTTATTGCATAATGGTATTGAAAGAGACTCTTAATGAACATCTTTGCCAGTCATTTCAAATTGAGAGGGGACATCTTTTAGCTCCAGAATATATCAGGCTGTCGTGACTTGAGGTTCAGTAATTCTTTTTTGTTGCTGATCTTTAACTAGTAAATGAGAAGGAAAAGTTTACTTTATGACATCTGTAGCCTGAACCTTTTCATTCTTTTGAGTTCTCATTAAAATGTGAGATTTCTTCCTGAGGGTCACTGTTACTGTCAGGTTTACACAGCCCTAATGATGACATTTGGTTTCTGATTTCATCCCTTGTCTGGCCTAAAGTGTCTGAAATGTAGACCTTTTAGTCTTTATCTGCTGAAGTTCAAAAGGAGAAAAATACCACCTTAGGGAAGGGTAGAAAGGCTTCTTGAATTATGCCAAATCTTACCTTGTTGTACTTGAACCTATAAAATTATCTAAGCAACTCATATAGTAATATCTCATTGCACCTAGCTCATCTGTTGCTTGCCTGTTGGCAAGATCTCGATTTGATATTTTGGGTTTTCTGGGTTTCTTTTTGGTTTTAGCTCAGTTTCTTTAGATGTGTTTAAGTGATCTGGGTTTTGTTTTTTATTAGGAGATTTAAACAAAATCTTATACTTTATTCATCTAACATGTTTTGCAAAACATTTCTAACACTTTGTAAATTGTAGCGAATTAATCTGTGTGACCTGTATTTTATCTAGCATCATAGAATGGCCCAGGTTGGAAGGGACCTTAAAGATCATCTAGTTCCAACACCCCTGTCATGGGCAGGGATGCCACACACTAGACCAGGTTGCCCAGGGCCACATCCAGCCTGGCCTTGAACACTGCCAGAGATGGGGCATCCACAGCCATTCTGGGCAGCCTGTCCAAGTGCCTAACCACCCTCTGGGTAAAGAACTTCTTTCTAATCTCCAATCTAAATTCCCCTCCTTCAGTTTATAACCATTCCCCCTTGTCCTATTACAATCTGACCAGCTGAATTGTTACAAAGAGCTTCAGTGACAGATCTGTGAACTGACTTCAGAGCTTTGATTTCCCCAAGCCCACTGTAGACAATTGATCATGGTTTAGACATTGACTTAGCGATACATGAACAGAACTGTCATGGTGTAACTTCTGCTTAGAGTATCTTGAGAATGGGTACTTGCCAGCTCAGGACTTGTCTGGGAAGCAGCTAAAGGTGTACCATAGCATTTCAAGATTAAAACACTGTGGGAACTGTTCCATCATTATGCTCCTAGCTGTTGATGTGATAGATATATTTGTTCATGCAGCATTTTTCTGCATCTCATTTGATCTGTGAAGGCAATAGGTCTGAATTTTGCCAGTCTTTGTTCACAGTTAGCACAGCGTCCCACCCCAGAGTCTCTTGGTCTTTAAATGCACGTTGTTTCAGGAATACTGGAACAGCTAGCTGCTCCCAGAAACAATGAAAACATAATAAAAGGCAACAGAAGAAAACAATCAAGTCCAGAGACAACCTGTGTCTTTATGCTGTTACCTTGCATGAGCCTAAAAACCCACATAAGTAGGAGTGTGATCTGAAGGTCACCGAGCGCAGTGAATTTTCCAAATGTTCTATAATTAAAGAAACACCTGTGCTTCAGCCAAATAACTTCATACTGATCTGCTGTGAAAATATTATGCTTAATAACCCTAAAAATGTCTGATTTCTTATGCCTGGTGGAGGCTGCAGACAGAGCAGCAGTATATAAAACATGAGTCGTTAGTTCAAGATGTCTTAAAGGGTCTCTTAAGATTGATTTACTAGTATTCCAGTGTGTGTTTCTGGTTCCTGCAATTATGTTTAGCATACTTCAGATGGGACAAAACAGGATTTAAAGACTGCCAATGATTTATGAAGACTGAAGTTGTATTCCTGGACTCCTGATGTTCTTAAGCCAACAAAATTTTCAGAGGAGATTGCAGGTCACTTTCCTAAGGAGAAAGTAAAAAATCCATTGATGTTTGGTTTGTGATATCAGTGTCCTCATTTTGCACTCAAGAGAGGACTGTTTATAAGAGATCTGAATGTTATAGGTTCATATCAGGAGGGAAGAAAATCGGTGCCAACTTTCAGAGTTTTTTGGGAGCATGTAAGCTGTTCTATACAGGAGGAAGGAAAGGAGAGGAAGGAGGCATGACATTGTTAACACTTTAGGATTATGAAAAATCTGTAGAAAGTTGGAAGGAAAACCTGCATGAATGAAATAAAACTCCAGTGGTGGTGGACTGCATTGGAAAAGCAACAAAAATGAAAGGCAGGACTTGTTAGCTGGGTGGTTATTTTTCTGTCTCTAGATTTTACTTACACGTTTCTTTGAAATCTTCTCCACTGAGTGCCAAATTGCTGATTCTGAGGATGTGCCACCAAGCACATGAGGGCAGAGTAGTAAAAGGTGTAGTGACAGCTCTTTTTTCATAGTCATTTATTCTCAAGGTGCATATATCTGTCAGGCACAGTCTGAAAATCACTTGGGGTCTCCTGTGGCCCCTGGTGCGATAACTGTGCCAACAGCAGAGGGAGCATTAAACTCATTGCCCACGGTAAAGTGTGGGGAGTGATACCCATGTTCCTATAATCCTTGTATGGGTAGGATGAGCTCATTAGCCTTCTGGCAGTCATCCTAGGAGAAGAACAACTCTGATTCCAAACCCGGGCAGATGGAGCTCGTTTAGCCCTGGAAGGCCTTCCATCTAAGAGGTTAAACCTCTGTCCTAAGGACCTCGGTGGCAGCGTCCAAGCTTGCTAGGCCCTGGCAGATGAACCTTAGGACTAAAGGGTGGGTCCAGCTCTGCACATGCTGTGTCTCACCTAAAAAAAATCCATAGCGCAGGCTCGAGGGTGCTATCCGCTAGCCTCTTTTTATCAGCGCACTTGGAAAAGGCGCTGATGAGGAGTGTGGATGGAGCCCTCCCTGGATCTTCATTCGCGAAGCCTAGCCACGACGACGACGGCATATATCTGTGCACGTTGTAGGCAGAGAGACTTACTTTGCTATTACTAACCTCATTCCAAATTTTAAAGCAGATTTAGAAGGGTAAGTCAGAAAATGTTTTCACAGCTGAGAAGTTTTTGACCATGACTGATAACAGCACTAGTTGGAAGAGAAACACAGATCTAACTGCCTTCCTTCTCCAATCTCGAGCACGTCCTTTCTGTTATTAAGTTCAGAAAACATTATGTTAATTATCCACATAATTGTAAATAGCTACAGTATACAGACTGAGTATTTCATGGGAAGTCATTGAATGACTGATCTGGGCTAATTAAAGGTTCTCATTTAGTCTCTGGTTGCTTTTGACAGTAACTTAAAACCACTGTGATTTAATACTTGATAACTGGAAATTATTGAATTGGTAAAGGCCACAAGCCAGTGAGTAGCAGTGNTGACCTTCCAGTACCTAAAGGGAACTTCCAAGAAGGCTGGAGAGGGCCTGCTTGCAAAGGCTTGTAGTGAAAGGACAAGGGCCAATGGTTTTATATTGGAGAAGAATAGATTTAGACTGGATATTAGAAAGAAGTTCCTCACCACAAGGGTGGTTGAACACTGGAACAGGTTGCCCAGGGAGGTGGTTGAGGCCCCATTGCTGGAGGCATTCAAGGCAAGGCTTGACAGGGCTCTGAGCAACCTGATCTAGTTGGGGATGTCCCTGCCCACTGCAGGGGGTGTTGGACTAGATGACCTCCAGAGGTCCCTTCCAACCCAAACCATTCTATGATTCTATGAGATCCAGGTATCCTTATCCTGAACCTGCATGTCACCTGCTTAAGAAAAAAATAAATCATTTTCTGTTTGAAGAGTCAGAGATTCAAAGAGCTACAAAGACACTTTTACAGTCATTACTAGTTCTTAAAATGTATTATATGGAATAAAGGCCCATTGGAAGATAAATTTTGTTGGTAGGTCCCAGATCCCAAGCAGTTAAGGTGCCTTTAAGATTCACTGGTATTTTGTAATAAGTAGTCACTTGTCTTTATAGAATGAGCACCTTTAGAACAGTCATGTACTAAAATGATGATGAACTGTGAAGTTGAAGGCAGCTTAGACCAGGAAACACATGCATGTACACACTGTGTTCTGCAAAGTGCAGATGATTCATTTGTGAATTTTTTCATGGAATCAGTAATTACACAGGCAGCCTAATTCCAAGCAGTCTGAACTTTCTGCTGGGTGCTCTTGAGAGAAGCATACTGAGGTATAAATTCCTGAAGTTACAAAGGCAGGAATAACAGCGGAAAGGTCTGAGGACAATGTCTGTTAGCAAAAAA
>VWZO01006316.1:13274-31928 GCA_013396975.1 Bucco capensis | reverse complement strand
ACCTTTTCTCTAGTACATGTGTCTCTTTGCTACTGGTTAAATATAACCATAATATGGCACCATTGGTTAGCATTTGCATATTGCCAAGTCATCTCTGCTTTGCTACACCCCTGCTCTGTGGTACATTTTACTATCTCCAAGGTCACTCCTGACTCCATAACTTCCACATCCGATCACCTCCCTCTCCTCCATGTGCCTTATCAGACCTTCTAGGAGAATCTGCTCCATGATTTTCCCAGGCACAGAGGTGAGGCTAACAGGTCTGTAGTTCCCAGGGTCCTCCTTTACACCCTTTTTTGAAAATGGGTGTAGTGTGCTCCTTCTTCCAATCACTAGGAACTGCACCTGACTGCCAGGACTTCTCAAATATTATTGAGAGTGGCTTGGTGACTCCATCAGCCAATTCTTTCAGGACTCTAGGGTGCATCTCATCAGGTCCCATAGACTTATGTATGTTCAGGTTCCTCAGGAGGTCATGAACCTGACTTTCACATACAGCAGGAGGGACTTCACTGCCCTGGTCCACACCTTGTGGTTTTTTAACTTGGGAGGCGTTGGGAGAGAGGTTGCCAGAGAAGATGGAAGAAAAGAAGTTGTTGAGAATTTCAGCCTTCTCCTCATCTGTTGTTATTAGTTCTCCATTCTTGCTCTTCACGGGGGGAATGTTTTCTTCGACTTTCCTTTTTCATTGATGTATCTGTAGAATCCCTTCTTGTTATTCTTTGCATCCTTTGCTAAGTTGAGCTCTAGCTGTGCTTTAGCCTTCCTGACCTCATCTCTGCACCATCGGGCAGCATCTTTATACTGTTCACAAGATCTCTGCCCTTGTGTCCACTGCCTGTGTAGTTCCATCTTGGTTTTTAATTTGACCAGCAGGTCTTGAATCAGCCATGCTGGTTTCTTCCCTTTCTTACCAGATTTCTTACATCTGGGGATCAAGAGCTCTTGTGCTCTATGGAATGTGTCCTTAAAGATCTGCCAGCTCTGTTCTGCTTTCTTGTCCTTGAGGACCGTTTCCCAGGGTGTGTGTGTATATATATATATATATATGCACCTTCCTGATCTCCCTGAGACTCTCCTCTTTAGAAAATGCTGCCATGAATTTCTGCAATACCAAGGGCACTTCAGCAAAATGATACACACAAAAGCATCTCAGCAATTTCAAACTTAAGATTCCATGGCACTCTTGAATAAACACTATCTGTTCCTTACAGTTTTTATCAATTCATCCATTTGCTCTAAAGCTGTTTCTACTGACATTCAATGTGAGACCATTTCTCAGACAGCTCTTTTGTAGCAAGCCTGTAGTTTGCAAAGCTACATGCGTTAAGATGGCCAAAAAATAGTCTAGATTTTTCTGTGATGGCTTTATCTTCTGTGACTCTCACAGCTTGATCTCTTCTGCTGCTTGTCTCCAAATGGTTTCTGATGCATTTGAAAAATAATCCTGTTTGTCAAACACAGTCTTCAAAAGTCTTATTCTGACCTGCCTTACTTTGATTTTTACGTGTTATATGCTGAAATACATACTTTTTTTGTCCTCTTGTATGGATATAGCTTCCCCTTTTTGACCAGTGTCCTGGTTTGGTTTAGAACAGAACTAATTCTGTTCACCGATTCTACTTCTCAGCTAAAGCTCCTCTAATTAACTGCACTTTCTGAAACTAACAGCATGTTTTCACAGACACTGCCTGCTTCTAGCAGTGATAAGACCTCATGTTCAGATTTACTGCTGAGGATTGGTATGCAGACCAAGGCCACTGCTAAATCTTGTGTCTCATGTTGGTGGGGGCAGAGTAAAAGCTGCACCTGTAGGGAGGAGGAGACACTTGAGGTGACCCTAAAGTGACCAACAAGGTATTCCATTCCATATACACCATATTCAGTACAGAGCTGAGGGCCAGTTACTTTTTCATCCCTTCCTCTCTCTCTTTCTTCTTCAATGGCCAGCATCCAAGGAGGACTTTGTCTGTTCTGCCTCCAATCCTGATCCAAGAACTCCTGAATCCAGTTCCAGGACCCAGATCCCTGAGTCCAGTTCCCCTGTACTGCTGAGTCCTACAGCATTAGTGGTGATGGTGACGTAGTTGTCATTAAGGAGGGTTTGGATTCAGTATTGGTTTTGTATGCATTTCATTTTATCGTTACTATTTATATTAAAGCAGTTTAGTTTTTCTTTTCCAAGCCACAAGTCCCTCTTCTCTCCCTTATTCCCTTTCCCTTCCCAGAGTAGGGTGGGGGGAAGAGGGGGTAACAGAGTGTCTGTCACCAGATTAGTGATTGGATCAGCCCTAACTCTTGACAACCAACAACCTTCTGACTCCATCAGCATTCCTCCTCCTGCACATTTCCTTTTGTTTTCTTTCTTAAAAGAAAAAAATAGTCTTTGATCTTTTCACCATGGAGGTATCCATTCCTCCCAAGCCACCAATGTCATCTCCAAATAACTTTGATAGCACCTCTGGTCCTATCAGCTACTCTGTAGCAGAGGGACAGAGCTGTACAAAGATGACGCATATCAGGGCTGTTACACACAGTCCCTTTTCAGCAGGCTCAGAAGGAAACACCAGGTCTGGGGCAGGGCAGAGAGATTAATTTTATGAATGCTGCCAGTCATAAAGAGCCCATCACAACAACAGGCTTGGAGATACCATGACTGTTCTGGGGCACATATACACCAGGTTTTCACAGGTAACTGCAGATTTCCAGTTTCCAGGAGCCCAAACGGCTGGAAACATGTTATGTGACCAAAGCACCTCCTGAACCACCCACCAAGAGAAGCAGAGGGGTCAAGGCTCCTCCTTCCTGGGGGAACACAGAACTACAAGGGCCAGCCAAGATCCCAGGGGAGCAGCATCTCCCTTCAAGGGAGCGGTAACAGCCTGGACCTTCTCCCTTGTTTTCTGCACTGCTGAGCACACAGAGCTGTAGTCAAGGTCAAGGCCCACACAGCTACTGTCAATGTCCTGCCAGAGACAAGAGGCAAGGCCCAATTGCTAAATCAACCACAAAACAAGTTTAGTCAACAACAGGCTTTAATTTAAAAACAAATAAACGCACAATCAGTTTTTGCCTGAAGCATAAGAAAAATGAAAGTTTGCACCTCCCAGCTGTTCATTACTCTTCTTGATGTCTTCTGCCATGGCTTAGCAGGTATGATGTGGAAAGAGATGAAGCCTAACACTCTTCTACACCTTTAGCAGCAGGGAAGGCTCTGCCACCATAGAGCTGCATCCCAGAAAGTGGCTGCCTGAATGTGCTCCCAGCAGCACCCAATGTTTACAGCCATCCACACTGACAGTACTCTTTGTCCTTAGGCCCACATACCACCTGTCCTAATGACAGGATGCACTTCCACAAAGACCAACAGAGCAGTCCAAGCTCTAGCTAAAGCTGTTTCTGCTCACTGGTGGCATTTGCCTTTCCCAGGGGAAACTTCCACACCATTAGGAAGGTTTTCAGCTATAGCTGCATAGGCAAAGTGGCACAAGTTCCTACTGAAGGTAACAGCCATAACATTGTCATTTCAGGGAAATACTGTTCACTCACATAAAAACCACCCAAATCCTCTCTACAGTCCATGGAAACTCCAGTTTTAACTCAGGCTTGAGTTTCTGGTAGTCCTACCAGAAATGTGTCTGTTCCTCACACATTCCCCTGAAGAAATAGCCACTGCTGCCAAGAGCAGAGGTTTAAGCAAGGAATTAAACACATGCCCTGCCCACAGCAGGGCTGTGCCCTGCTCTGGGCAGGCACCACACCAGCTGCAGGGGCAACCGGATTTCAGTGCCTAGAGTACAAGATGTACATGGTGTTAGGAGACACACTCAAACAGGAACCCACATGTCCCTAAAGAGCCTCTGGTGCAGGACACAGCACAACCTCGACATGCCCCTAGCACAGATCACTGCCCAAGCCATCCAGTCCAGGATGGAACGAGCATGTTGGCCACTGGAAGCTGTCCATGCTTACATTTCAAGTTGAACTTTGGGTTGTTTTGCTGAGCTATTTGGTGATCACCACACGGTCATCCTTTTCCACCTGCAGTACATGCCTCACACTCCAAAGACAGCAGAGTGGACAAAGTACCCCAAGACAAAGTTTCCCTCTTGTGCCACTGCCTTACACCAAACATGCTGGGTTAGCAAAAAGCTTCTCCTCCTTACAGCTCTCTCAGCTTGGAAGAAGGTTTCCTCATCCAAATAGAGACAAAATCAAGTTATTTCTTCCTTCCAAGATGAAATAAAGTTTAAGCACATGAGTGCTCAGCTGTCAGAAGCAGCACTGTGTGGCCCATGAGGGACTCTACCACCTTGCCAGAAGAGTTATGGGGAGCCAGAGAGGATGAAATCACCACCATCTCCCCCTTGTCAGACTCATCCAGCCCTCGTTTCAAGAGCAGAACAACCTCAACCAGTGTTCCCTAGCACAGAGCGCTCTGCCTTGCAGTAGCTCTCTGCCAGCCGCCCTCTCCTGCGGTGAGCTGTTGGCATTCAAGGCCAAAGTCTTAACAACATACCAAGTCACCCCTGCAGCACAGCATCCAAAGCTCGCCCAACAGACCATGTGAGAGGGATCTGAATGATAATATCATGGTGCACCGAAAGCTGAGTGGATGCAATGTCATTCTGCTGCTGCAAGGAAGAAGTCCCCTCTGCCTCCCCCCCTACACTCTTTCCCCAAGGTACATCCCCAGCACTCATCACACATGATCGCTGAAACTTCTCAAACACTGCACAGAGCTAATTCAGATTGATAACTGAAAAGCAGCCAGTTTTATTTTGCTTTAGTGAACTCAAGTACTCTGATGATGAAATCCAGGGCCAGAGGAGATGAGGGTGGCAGTGCACAGCGTCAACCCCCAGGAGATCATCACCGTCTTTCTCGTCATTTCTGCTTATTGTGACCTCAAAACAGACTTCTGCTTTGGAAAAGCCTTCGGCCTGTAGAACCTCAAACCCATGCTTTTGACTAACTTCAAATTACAGCTTCGGTGAATTTAGGCCGAGTTATCAGACCACCACCTACTCACCAGGCATTTTCTCAGTAGCTTCTAAACCCACAGTACAGAAAGAACCCCACCTGCTTTTCACCTTCATTTTCAGTGGTTTTAAAACTATTTCAATGAAAATTGAAGTAGCTTATTTCAGAGGTAAATTTTCCAAGAAATTTCCAAGCCAAAACTGCAACTCTTCTGCCATTTGTGCTCTAACACACGACTTCAGGTAAGAGCCTACGGGCAGCACAGACCCAAGCACAAAGCTGTCCTCCAAGCCCCTACATTACTTGCTTTGCACTCATTTTACTGTGCCACCTAAATGCAACTCAACTAAATGCAGTCAAAATATCTGTTATATTAAGATGGTACAAACTGCTAAGGGAATATATCTCCATATTCCAGCATGCTCAGCATTTGACTTTAGGCATATAGTGAGTGCTTCTCACATTGGGGTCACTCCAGGCTCCGCACCTCAGCTCATAGCCCTTTCACCATCTCTCCTTGCTTCACTCAATTCACCACGAATTCATACCACACATGGAGCTTCTCCTCTCACTAGAGCCTAGAGAAATGCTTGGAAGGCCCAATAAAAAAATCCCCCAAATCCCTGATTACTGTAGCTAGGGTGTAAAGCAAGGTTCAGCAGCATGGCTTATATGCAGCTGGGTATTTGTAGCTATCAAAGAACTACAATATACACAAGGAGGAAACAGTTGCCAGAGCAGGGAAGGACCAAACCACAGCATTTACAGTTTTACAACAAACTGAACACATCGAAACTGTTAGACCTTGAGTAACTGTTTAAATGCACATAAGGGAGACTCAGAGCCTGGATCACCATCCACAGCTGACCCCACATCTGGACACAACCCTGTACTTTCCCACACAGCACCAAAAGCATATGGGGGATAAGACCAGAGGAGTTAAGGCTGCACTGGGGAGCACAACTGTGCAAGCAGATTAGCAGGAGGGTGAGGACCAAGCTCTGGAGCAGCTAAGTAGGCCACAACCAGTGGGCTGGAGCAAGTCAGGGTCCTGACAATAAAACCAAGCTAGCCACCCCAAGGACACAGCAGCCAGTGCAGAAGAATCAAAAACCGCAGCCAACATCCACCGCCTGGCCTGGCCATAGCCTCTGGAGAGGCATCTTTCCAGGCAACACTACACAGCACTGCTCACCTTCTGCATGCCCTGAGTCTGCATTCAAGTATAAAGTCCCCAAGATAAGTTTTTTCTCTGACTTCACTCTGTTACTGAAAATACATTACCCAATTCATCCTTCTCCTAAACTGAGCCCTGGCTGTTGCTACATGTGAAAACCCTCACAACAAGACACTGCACTGCCTCAGTGTCAAAGGGGATTTGCTGAGCTCAGTCCCAGCTCATCGGTGAGTGTTGTGCAGGGTTTTTCTTGGTATCCACTGGTGATGGAAACAGTGAGCCTCTTTGACACCCTTTAGGAAAAGAAATAAACACAAGTAAAGCTAAACTGAAAAAAAAACAGATCTACAGAACAAAGAAGTTATCCCTGCTATGGTGCACCTGGCCCTCGGCCACCACTTTATGAGGTCAAAGATGACACAAAATCCCACTACACTGAGTCCTTCCTGCCTCTGTAAGAGGTTTCCAGCCAGCAAGCAGCAGCCTTGTTTGCCTAGGCAGGAAACAGACCCATCTGCCAAAGCCAAGTGCCTTATGGCAGCATCCCACATCTGCTAAGTTACACACACACAGGAGCCCAGCATAGGCTTGGTTCCCTCAGCCCCTCTTGACTTGCTTGTTTTCATAGATCATAAAACCTGTGGCTAAGAAAAAAAGTTGGGTTAGAAGGGCCCAAGACTGCTTTGCTCCAGGCTGAAACAGGAACATGCAGCAAGTCCAGCAAGCACAAGGTGCTCCTATGATCTTTGCTTCATCACACCTCAGAGCAGTTTCCACGAAGGAAGGGATAGTGAGAGCTCAGAAAGAAAATGCATCCTCTATGTAGAGCCAGCCTTCTATTTACTGATGGCTGATGAAGATGCCAATGAATAATTTTATTCAGACCTCTTTATTTCCCCAGTGCTCTGCAGCATAAAGCCCTCAGTGCCATTTCATAAAAGACCTTAAGCCCCAAAAGGCAAAAGAACCTGAAAAAAATAATCTCCTCATCTCCAGTGCTTCAGTGTCCCAGTTTGAGTTGGTTTTTTTTCCCCCAGGGAAAATTTTCTAAAGTTGATATTGACCAGAGTCCCTTCTTTTCACCTGAAGCAGGTAACTGCAGGAGGCCAGACACATTCTGACCGCTTGAGCTGCTACGCACACCATACCAACACCCCCTCAGGGATCATGGAGTCCTTTCCATCTCCCATACTTCACTGCAAACAACCAATCTGGATTTTCATCCTCATTATAAACTTCCCAAACCTCCTTTGGCTCTGTGCATTGCATAAACAAAAAAATGCTGACAGCTGACAACACACAACTTAAAAAGCTTGGGAGAGTAGCTGGAAGATGGTTGACACCATCTACATTGGAATTTGCTGGTCAGTGTTCAGCTGGAAATATAAAACACTATTATTCCTTACATCAGTAACCTCAAACACCTGGAACAGTCATTAGGATTAGAGAATACATCCAAAATAATGGGTTTTTTCCATTGTCCCCATGAGACAAAGACCAAGTGCAAGAAAAATTCTCTTGATCTGCAGTGTCTCATTCCAGACATTTGAGCCAGATGCACCTCACATCTGCTGCTTTACTTAACACCTTTCTGCCACTGCAAAAACTGACTCCTTTAAGAAACTACCCAAAGCAGAAGACTACTCTTCCCCATGAAAAGCATAAGAACAATCAGACAGATAGGTTGCTTCAGTAGAGTCTTGTGCCTGAGCTACTAAAAGCACAATAAATTACTTAATCATTAGTCATCTTTCTTCCCACCTTGACAAAGGCAGGAATCAACATCAAAAGTGTAAACAATGACAGCAGAGTTCAGGAATCCTCTCATGAATCCAGCTAAAACCAAATCACCCTGTCTGCTCTGGAACTTATTTTTATTTGTAACAAGAGGCACTCCACTATTGAAATCTGTCCAGAGGGCTCTTTAAAGGAACACAACCATATGCATGTCACAACAAGGCACAAATACTTGTGCTCTATCTGGGAAGGACAGATGGGGCCTAAATGGAGCATTTCAAATTCTGACATAATTATTAGCCGAAAGCTTGCAAGCATCTCCTCCTAATTGCATCATCCACTATGAAAGCCACTTGGGTAGTATGGCAGGAATGGGAACTCTGGGAAAGGAGACCACAGGGAAGGAGGAAACTGCTTCTTTCCTTTGAACTTCTGATTATTTCCATCAGAGGACTCTGTCAAACACTGTAACTGAGCACATGACTCCACCTCTGGAAGCAGCTCCAGGCCATGCTGATTGGACTAGCTTAAAAAGGATATGGCAGTAATGGTTGGCAAGATGACTACCTTGTCCTCCACAGCTTGTCAGAGCTTCTGCCTCTACCAGCAGAGCTACTGGAGCAAAATCACATTCCTTGTTTTCACTTAAAGCCAGTTGGTCTTTCACCCCTAAACCATTTCACCCCAAGGGAACTGCCCTGGCAAGCTCACCGATAGCTCCAGCAGCACATTCAGGGAAGCAGGGATGGCACCAGGAGTGTGTGGCAGAGGTCAGGCTGCTGATAACCTCTCTCACTTGCACTTCGGTCAAAGCAAACACATACCTTCACTACCCCACTCAACTGCTGCCAAGTGAGTTACCACCACACTTATCCAGGAATAGGCTCATTCAGCAGCTGAGAACAGAACAACATGAAGAGAGCAGACCCACGGTCACAGCTAGCTACAGAGATGACATTCATTCATGGCCTTATTTAAGCCACTTAAGAAAAGAATAAACCAGAACAGGGCAAATAGACCCAGTTCAGAGGATGGGGAGGGGCTCTGCACTGAATAACAGCAGGAGGTTCAGATGGTCTGCCAAAACCAGAAGACCCCTCTGCTGCAAAGCCATGGCCGAGTTCAGACACAAAGGAGTCCATCAGCAGCTCCAGGGCAGGCTGATAAAGTGTGGTAGTTTTCACTTGTTCCTAAATTAAAGCTTCTGAAAAAACACAGAAACTAGTATTCAGGCAAAGATAAATCAAAGTCTGAATTAATCCAAATTAACTACATGCAACAAACTCACACTCAAGATACTGAGATTCAATAACAAAAATTAACAGTCTTTATCATAATTAGAACATAAAGCACACGAATCCTTTATATTTCATACTAATCAAATTAAAATGGCCTGCCAGACCAGCAGGTTTCCCATTGAACAAGTGCACTCAGTGCCATCTCGTCTTTCTACCAACTCAGCTAACAAGACCTCAGCAATCCCCAGTACTTCTGGCACAGCCTGGAAGACCCCCTCTGCCCACCTCCCAGGGCTGCTTCATTCAAACAGCCAAAAATGTGCTGCTGAAACAGCAAGTCCAAACCAAAGATCTTTTTTCTCTATAGGTAAAATGGCAACCAAGAAGTGTACTTATTAATGCATTTACCTACCAAGAAACAGAGATAAAACACAGCCTTTTGCAACTTCAAAGAGAGGGGTGATGAATCTGAGTACTTATTAAACTGCACTGCCAGGGAAGGAAAAAACCAAACACCCTCATGGGCCAAAAAGTCAGACTCCAATGGCAGTATATGTTTCATTATCTTTACTTACAAAAGTGATTCCATTAAAGCTGATTTGGATCTTACAGTCCTTCCCACAATCCCTCAACAACACCAACAGTTCTTCCTCCACAGTTCTATGGGTTTCCTGTCTTACCAAAATTTAGCTGGTTGCCAGCAGTTGTACCAATGCTATGAAGCCAACCCCAAAATAACAGCAGGATTGATTAAAAAAGTCTCTCAAAGCTCAGACACAATTATACCGAAATGTACAGACCCTTGTGTACTACTCAGGCAGTTCACTACAGGTGTCTCTCCTCCTTTCACCTTCACACAACAGCACATTGTATTTTTCTAGAGACCATTTGAATGGGAGGCATTTGCCTTTTGTGCTCCTGCAGCAGGGCAGTATTCAGCGAACCAGTTCTTCCTATCTTGTTATCTCTCATGAGGGTTTCAGCTGTGGATCCAGTAACTGTCAGGCTGAAAACATTGGCATCACAAGGACAACCATAAAAATCTCTTGGTTATAAAATGCACCTGGTCAGTACACTCAGTATACTCAGATATCCTGTAGCTTATGTGCTCCTAGCTAAAGCCAAGACATCTGTCTCAGCTAAACCAACCTGTTGTAAATACAGAAGACATGTGAACTACCCAGCCAAAAACATGGCTTCAAAATCTGCATTTCTCTAATCCACTGGGATCTCAGCACCACTCTAAATAGTCTTCATCCAACTGATAGTAAAGAGCTGTCTCACCAACCTGACAGTCACCAAACTCAAAGGCATCCAAGACATAGTCAGTGAGGCTATCCTAGAAAAATCATCTTGAAACCTAGCACAAGAAGCCCTGTATTCCTCTGCACTAGCTGGTGGAACAATACCCCCAAATCTACATGGCTTTGTTGGGTTTATCACCTGAAGTGAGCAACCTGCAACCTCCACTCCTAAGCACCTAGTGTCCTTGGCTGTCAGAAGCAGGGAGGCAGAAGCAGTCACTACGAGATCACTTTGCTCTGTCTGAATTCTGGTACTCTACATCCAGTGTTCAGTCGATTTGCTATCGCTTCCCAATACGCTCCTTCTTAAAGACTAACTCAAACTGTGTTCTGCTGGAAAAGATGCAAAAGAGTCAGAAGGGAAAAACAAACAATTACATTCAAAGGCAAGAGAAATAAAAAATTATTCCAAATACCTTATACCATCACTGAGGTACCAAACAAAATTGCCAGCACAGCCCTCCCTTCTCTCCCTCAGACAAAAAGAACATGAGAAGCCAGCTGAAATCTAGTGCCCCTGGGGAGAGCTGCGCTAGCAGGAATGTTAAATCATTTCAAGTTTTTCATCTAGGACTTAAAAAAAGCTGGCAAAACAGCACAACAGAAACAGGCATCAGCCACAGGAAGCACAGTGCTTCTGCCAGACTCTGTACCTTCCTCCCAGCAGAGACAACCTTAATTCAACTACTTCTGGCTGATGAGCCACGACACAGAGCAACCAGCAGGAATTCTCCCTGAATGGAATTATTCAAAGGAGCCATAAAAATCTGCCCATGTTTGTCGGAAACAGGATGCTGCCTAGGAAACTGGCCTGGCTACCTGGTCCTCCATTTTCTGTGCCAACAGGTGATCCTCGCTCCCTACCCACTTCCAGGTGAGACCTGAAGCCTCTCCTGGTCACCTCTCTTCCAGCAAACCAAGTGCAACGGCCATTCCTGTGCTGGACCAGGAAAATACTGTCATTTTGTAACTGAGTTTGGGGGGTTTTTCTGAGCGACGGAGAGCAAACTATGCGTGCAATCCACCCTAGAGCCTGCTCCAAAACGGGTACAAAATCGGACGGTGCTTGTGCTTCTGCTTAACTGCTTGTATTCGGAGGTGTGAGGGCACCCGACAGAACCGCAGGCGCCGGAAAAGGTGATGATGGACCCCTGAGGCCCGGGCAGGACAGGGAGCTCTGGGTCTGGGCCCCGCCTGCTCAGGTCAGCGAGACTAGGGGCTACCCGCCTCGCTCGGAGGCTGCGAGTAGCCCGGTCCCGGTAAGTCCTGGTGCCCGTCTGCCGGGGCGTGTTGGGGGTGCTCCCGCGGAGCGCACAGCGCGGGCGGGAGGCGGTCCGGGGAGCGCCGGCGGGAAAGCCGCTCCTGGAACAAGCCGGGCCAACAGGGCCCGACCCAGCGCCGGCCTCCCCTCACCTGCCCGCCGGCGCCCGCGGCTAGCCTGGCCCTGCGCCCGACCCCCTCACTCCTCGGGCCGGAAGCACCTCCCGGCGGACCTCGGCAGGCAGCGGTACCTCCTCCCGCCGCCTCAACAGGTGCATAGCGGCCACACTCACCTCTCGGCCATGGTCTCTTCAACCACACCACCCGTTCTGTCTGCGACCGGGGCGGAATGTGAAACCCGATCCCAGCCCCGCCCGGGGGCGGTGCAGCCCGGCCCCTCCCCGGGTCCCTCTGCTGGGAGCTGTCGCGCCGCGAAGGGACGGGACGGGAAGAGGGGGGCGGGAAGGGGCGGGGCGGGCACAGGCAGAGTCCGCGGGCCGAGGGTAGCCTCTGGCGGCGGCCGCTCCGGGTCTCTCCCGGGTCCGCCGATTCCCTGGCGCCGCGGAGTCCGTGCCTGGCCCTTGCCCATGCCGTTGCCTCTGCCTCTGCACGGTCCTTCCTCTGCCCCTAACCCCTGCCTGGCTCGAGGGGTAGACACGAGGAGGGGAAAAGTGGAGTCAAGACCTCAGCTCTGGAGCAGTGGCAACGTTATTTTTTATTATTATTTGTTATTATCGTCAATGACAAGGGTCAGCTGCCATGATTGTGTCTAGGGCAGGAGCTGCACCTCCCATCAAGTGGGTGACATACCTGCCCCCCTGCTTTAGGGGCACAAAACCACCTGGAGATTCTGCTTGGTTCATGTCCCAGATGTCAACTGTGCTTTCTCCTGGACCAAGCTGCTCCAGTTTGTCCCTGTAATGAGTATTCCCAGTGGTTCACTGTGCTGGGAGCTGGCAGGCAAATCCAGACTGGCAGCTTCCCCCACAGCACCATGGTCCATTCATGGCTCTTCTCTGCCCTTAGTTACTCCTGACACCCTCCAAGAGCAGGAATGGAAAGCGGGACTTAGGCAGGTGGGACTAGAACCAGCCTGGAGCACAGAGAAAGGAAAAAGTCTTTGTCTGTGATCGATGCTAAGCTGTCCCTGGGTAGTCACACAGTGGGATGACAAGCCTAGGTCAGCCAGTGCTGTAAAGCTGCCATGCATCTGGGTTTGCCTAGATGTGCCCTCTTTTTGCCCCGGCAATTTTGGCTGGGCAGATTCTGGGGACTTCCTGTGTTCGTCTCTGTCCCAAGCACACAGTAGTTCAAGGGTCTGCAGGAAGACCAGGTGTGTCCCCCAAGCATGGACGGATCAACCATCAGTGGAGGAACAGTAGTTCAGAGGCCTCAGGAAAGGGTGGGAACCTGCTCCTTGATCAGCATGAGCAGTCTGAACAAACAACTATGTACTAAAGGTCAGCCTCGCTAGATCAGCTTCTGTTAGCCACAACTTCAGAGTATGTCACCTGGCACCATGGCACAGCAGAGGCCCTGTTATCTCAGTGACTGCTGCAGAGTGGCATTGCTCCCAGTGAATTTCATAGGGGGTCCTATTATCTCAGAATATGAACAACTCCACACGGAGGTGAATCCTGGGGGTTAGGCTGCCCAGATGCCTCAGATCCCTCTAACTGGGGGTGCAAGGCTTTTCAAGATATTTGGTGGGTTTGGCCACTAACATCATCACTTTTGGTACATATCACACCATGCAGAAAATGTCTGCTACAGACACAAATGAGTCTGTTCAGTTTATTAATCATGCTGGGCAAGGCAGCGGATGAGGTCCCTGTACACAGCGGTACCACACTCACCATGCTCCCCTGCAGACAGTGTTTTGGCACTACTGAAGAACTTATTAATCTGAATTAAATTAATCTGAAGATATTCGCATGAAAGTCCCACTGCACTTTTAAATAACAGAGAGACAGTGAGATCATGGCCACTCTGCTCTCTGGCTGGACATGCAGCTGCCACGTGTTTACCAGGGGGGCTGTGCAGTGGGGGCTGGAGAGCAGGATCCATGCCATGGGGGCTGCAGAGAGTGGGGTCCATGCAGTGGGCCCTGTGGAGCTGCTGGAGAAGCCCGTGATGCTGCAGGAGAGCGAGCAGGGCAGGTTGAATTTTACAGGGCTGCAAGGCTCCAGGACTGAGGCATAGGCTAGCAGGGAAGGAGAGGAAGAGTTAAAGCAGGTCTGCATCGGAAACAGAAGTTTGAGGTTGCAGCTCTAACGTGATTAAATTGGCAGCTTTCCCTCTGGAGATGCAGATATTAGCCAGTAAATTCTATGCCTGTCCTCTGAGGTAAAGGGCAATACTGGGGAAATGCTTATGGTAGCCTGAGAGTGTCTGCTCAAGGACTCTTGTAGATACAGAATGGGTGTATAAAAACTTTAACAGCCCAATGGACATTGCTGCACTAGCAAGAGCCTTTGGAGAGAGTGAAAAAAGAAGCTGGGAAAATGGGTGGTTGCAAGAACCTCAACTTCAGAAGAGGTCCCCACAATGAGTGATCCAACGCAGTACACAGGTTGGCTGTAGGAGGGACCAGACAAGCATTCATCTATTTCTGCAATGCTCTTATTTTATTTTGCATGTGTCAGGGTTTGATGATGATGTGTAGTCTGGTTTCAACAGCAGGCCTGCTGGAGAACATGTAACTTCATTGCTTAATGGCTGCAGCTAGAATTCCTGCAAACTGACTCTGCACATAACACACTAAGAGATCCTCCTTCTCTCAATGCCAGTGCTAGCTGGAGGCACTGAAGGATGCGGAGGACATATTGAGATGACATCCCAGGTCAGTCTTACTCAGGGGCTAGCAGCCCTGTTTTGTCCTGCACAAAGTCATGCAGCAGGAGGCCATCAAAATGAAGAGCAAGGAAACCACCATGAAGGCAGAACCTCCCCACCAGAGGATGGTTTCATACCTGCTGCACCAAGGACACTCTTGGGAGCAAAGATCCTCACTGCTGGAAGAGGAAAGCTGGGTGAAAGAGGATTCAACTGCCCACCAAAATAGATGGTTGTGAGGCTGTGGCTTGCACACAGGTACAAAGCTGCCAGACCAGTGACCACCTCTTTGGGAGAGCCAGGGACATGAGTTGTGTCAACATCGGTTACTCAGGGAGGGGAAGAGAAATCCTAAAGAGGAAGAACTAAGAAGCTACAGCAAAAGCGTATTTTGTGGTAACTCTGCAGTGACTTGTTCAGAGGCTTTCCCAGCTCAGGCAGTCATGGGCTGAGGAAAACTACTAGTGGGATCTGGTACAACACAAGGAGGTCCTCCTCCAGAGATAGAGTTGAGTCATTCTGTGACACTTTCGTGGGAGATCAAGCCCATCAGTCATGATGCCTGCCATTGATACACCAAAGACGGCAGCCGGTGGTGAATGTGAAGTCTCTGAACAGTCTTTGGGAATATGGCAAAGATATTTTAGTGTTTCTGAGAACAGAGGGTTATAAACCCCGGCTCTTTTGCTAAGAACAAACCCACACTGCCTACAAGAAGAAATAGCCTTCATGAATTACAAGGTTGTGAACACTAGACCACTGTAAGATGAATTAAGACATGTATGACCAATGTTTCCAGCTCAAAATATCCCCTTGCTGCCTCTGCTTGGCTGAAGAATATTTCCCAAAACTGTCACCAAAGAACAGACAAAGGAGCCAGCTCCCTGATATTACACTCAAATTGTTTCTTCAGATGCTGCTCCCCGTTGGAAGATACTGTATCTGGAATTGTATACCCACCTCCCTTTCATGAAGCTGCTCAGCTGGTCGATGATCATACTTGTGCACACACTCCACAGGAGGAAATGGCAGGTGGAGAACTTGGCATGAGGCATCTTCCTCATCTGTAAGTATGGAAAAACTGGTGATGCTAAAGGTAAGGAGAGCTTGGTCTTACACTGCTGCTGCCTTGCCCCCATGCACTGGGCTGGGGAGGTGGGGCAATGCCCAGGCAGATGTGCTACAGCTGTCAGCACAGTCAGCATAATGCCCCAGAGGTTTGAGTCTGTGGGCACTGCCCTTGCTCTGCCTTTGTTAACAGCCTGCAACCAGCACAGTGTCAGCCGTACTGTGTCTCCATGTACAGCAAGGGGGAGCAACAGCTCCAGCCAGGTGTGAACAAACCCTGTGTTGAGTAGAGATTGGTGATACTGGGAGTACATGCCTAAAATGCTGGGCAAGGTTTGAGTGTCTGGGCTTACAGCCCGCACTGACCCACTGCAGCTGCAACCTTGGAACAGCCTTCAAGGGCAACAGGGATGGTAGGAGGATGAGGTGGGACATGCTTCAACAGTGGCTCCGTGCTCTGCTTGGGAGCTGCATTCAAGCTCAGGTGCTCATCCTCAAGCCTGCCTTAGCTACATTCCAGTGAATCTTGTGCCAGGCCTCACATCTTGCTGACGCTGACCCACCAACGGGGTCAGCATTCGCTTGACCATGGCTGACCCTAGTCACTATAACCAAATCTTCTCTGTTCCTCTTGCATGGTGGGTATGGCACTGCCAAGCTGTCACACTGTCTCCAGCTTGCCTGTCACCTTCTGCTACCCCCAGTACCACAAGCCCCTGTGGTTGGGGGCGGAGGGGGGCAGGAGCAGCTCTGTGCACTCTCCTAACTGAAGAAGCCAATAATACCAGAAAATGTTATGTGTTGTGAAAGCTGTATGTCCAGTAGGTCAAACTGCTACCAAGCTGGTCCTGTGAGTTGCCTACACGTGGGCAAGATTTCTCACCATGGGCAGCTATTCATTGTAACTGGAAACAAAATGTGCTAGGTTGACCAGGGGTAGAGTTCACCCACATGGATGATGGGATCTCCATCCCTGGATATTTTCAAGGTTTGGTTGTGCAAAGCCATGGTTGACCTGATCTAGTGCTGGTGATGGTCTTAAGAAGGAGTTTGGGCTAACCTCCAAAGGTCCCTTCTGATTAACACATATTGGCACATTCTGTGCCAAGGGGCAGGCAGATGTGGTAAATTCTTCATCATCACTTCAGAGCATTGATATCTTGTGTCAATGTCTCAAATACC
Source organism: Bucco capensis (assembly GCA_013396975.1). Classification (NCBI taxonomy): domain Eukaryota; kingdom Metazoa; phylum Chordata; class Aves; order Piciformes; family Bucconidae; genus Bucco; species Bucco capensis. The sequence goes on along the minus strand of VWZO01006316.1, from coordinate 15,144 downwards.
TTATTGTAGAGGACCAGGCTGGCCAAGAGGCAGGAGTTGTTGGTTGAGGTTCTCTGGATTGTGCTTTCACAGAGTCCTCTCTGGTAAATGGTCCTAGTATGTATGAGGCAAATAAAAAAGCATCCCTGTTCTTAATTAACCCTGTCTGTGTTTTGAAGCTGACTGAAGATATCAAATAGCCCAGGACTGTCCTCTGGAAAGATCTAGTTGGAGATATTTGGCCATTTGTAAAAATCTGTGGTTTTAAGCAGCTATCAACAGGGTTTTTATGACAGACATGATGTAAATTTACATAACAAGCCAGACATTCTGCAATGAGGCTTTTTAAAAATCATCCTGTCCCTATTTTTTCCATCTGACCGTCTTTAGCTATGTTGCAAAGTAAGCAGCCATGCTATCGCATTACTGACTGGCAATGGCAGCAGCTGGCTGGAACTCAACCTCAGCAGCATGGGATGCGGAAACAGATGGAGCAGCAAAGGCTCTTTGTTTCCTCTCCTGCCTTCTAAAACAGATTGTGACTAAAAACATACAGGAGAGGTTTCTGCTGTCTTCCCTGGCTGCTGACACAGCTACAGCATGAGCTCTAGCAGAAGTCACTGCTCCCCACAGCAAAGGAGAGCTCTGCCTTTTTAGAAGGGAGCTGCAAAGAGGGGAAGAGCATCAGTATGTAAGGGATACAAAATGATCAGTTGTTCACCATGGAGTGAGAAGACGACCTTGCATAAGCATAACAAAAGGAACAAGCTATGCATATCTTGTTGAAACAATAACAAACCTGGACATTGGCTCCTATCTCTTGGCTAAGATCGGAAAATCAAGACCGATTTGCAAAGGCGGACAGCTTTGGATGCTGATTGCAACACGCAGTTGGCTGGAAACATCCCGTGCATTCTTTGGCTGCATGTGCACCGAATGGGTCTAGTAATTTCCCACAGCCCACCTATAAACGAGAGCGTGCTTCTGGCAGGGGCTGGGAGACCCAACAGCATGGTTTCCCAGGGGGACGCCCCATGATGCTCTGAGCCTACCAACCCCCTACTGAGATGCTGCTCCTAATGCTCGGCTTTGCAACAATCACCCTGGCTTTGGTATGATATGCTCTCTAACTGTACGTGTGCTCGCTAGGATTGTTTAGTGTTTTTATAGCAATAAAATCTCCTTTGTTGTTTTGTTAAACTGTGTGGTGGAATTCTGTTTGAGAGGAACAGAATCAGGTACAATGATTAGAAGCCCTCAGTGGGAAAAGAAGAGTGCAGTGGGTGAGACGACTGAACTGAGCTGAAGGCTCCCCATGCATCACATCCTGCTCCTTCTGCTCCTCTGAGTCTTAGTTCTGGTGTTCATCTGAGCCTGGGTGAACCCAGAGCAGAGGACATTTGCCAAGAGGCGTATGTATGGCTAGGCTTCACGAACGAAGATCCAGGGAGGGCTCCACCCATGCTCCTTATCAGTGCCTTTTCTAAGCACGCTGATAAAAAGAGGATAGCAGATAGCACCCTCAAGCCTGCACAAGGGATTTTTTTAGGTGAGACACAGCATGCGCAGAGCTGGACCCACCCTTTAGTCCTAAGGTTCATCTGCCAGGGCCAAGCAAGCTTGGATGCTGGCAGCCAAGTCCTTAGCACGGAGGTTTTATTAGAGTGTCCTTCTCTTAGATGGAAGGCCTTACAGGGCTAAACGAGCTCCATCTGCCCGGGTTTGGAATTAGAGTTGTCCTTCTCCTAGGATGACTGCCAGAAGGCTAATGAGCACATCCTACCCATACAAGGATTATAGGAACATGGGTATCACTCCCCACACTTTACCGTGGGCAATGAGTTTAATGCTCCCTCTGCTGTCGGCACAGTTATTGCACCAGGGGCCACAG
>VWZO01006316.1:0-12057 GCA_013396975.1 Bucco capensis | reverse complement strand
CCATGGATCAGTACAGACTAGGAACTGATCTGTTGGAAAACAGCCCTGGGGAAAAAGATCTAGGAGTCCTGGTGGTTAGGATGCCCATGAGCCAGCAATGTGCCCTTGTGACCAAGAGGGCCAATGGCATCCTGGGATGTATTAAGAGGAGCGTGGTCAGCAGATGGAGAGAGGTTATTCTCCCCCTCTACTTTGCCCTGGGGAGGCCTCACCTGGAATACTGCGTCCAGCTCTGGGCCCCCCAGCTCAAGAAGGATAGGGAGCTGCTGGAGGGAGTCCAGCGCAGGGCCACCAAGATCATTAAAGGAGTGGAACATCTGCCCTATGAGGACAGGCTGAGAGAGCTGAGTCTCTTCAGCCTGGAGAAGAGGAGACTGAGAGGAGACCTCATGAATGTTTAAAAATATGTTAAGGGTGAGTGTCAGGAGGAGGGAGCCAGGCTCTTCTCATTGTCATCCAATGTTAGGACAAGAGGCAATGGGAGCAAGCTGGAACACAGGAGGTTTAGTATTAACACGAGGAGGAACTTTTTTACAGTAAGGGTGCCAGAGCACTGGCCCAGGCTGCCCAGGAGGCTGTGGAGTCTCCTTCTCTGGAGACATTCCAGAGCTGCCTGGACACATTCCTGTGTGAGCTAGTCTAGGTGATCCTGCTCTGTCAGGGGGGGTTGGACTAGATGATCTTTCTAGCTCCCTTTCCAACCCCTAACATACTGTGATACTAAAAAAAAATTTCCTCTATTTTGTTTATAGATGTCCCCGGCTGAAACATCTGCAGGTTGTTATTTCTCACTATATTCTTCCAGTCAAATCACACAGATTTGATTTTTCAAAAACTTAATCTCTTTTGTCTGCAGAGTGTGTCTTTAGTTCTGCCTGCATGCTGCCAGCTTACTAATACACTGGTTACAAAGTCCTATAATGAGTGCAGGAAGTGGTTTATTACTCTTTATCTTTTGTCCTTTCTCATACACTCAAGGCTTTGAGGACTGTCAGTGAGAATGGCAGCAATTTCTTTGCTCCTTAGGCAAACCACTTTGAAAGCTGTTCTTTGCTTGTTTTTTGAAAATCTTGCCTATCTACTAAGCAGACCAACTCTATGAACAGCAAGCATCTTGTAGTTTGAGGACACATGCTGGGTGTGACAACCTGAGCACATGCATCTTTATCCAACTACCTCTGTGGCTGCCCTTTGTGAACAACTGTTGTTAGAGGAGAGAGGAAACACTTGGGTTTATGTCTGAGCAGTGTCTCAAAGGACCACCCAATGCAAACACAGCTAATACCTTGTGACAGCACATTTGTAGGAGGCCACAATCTACTGTGCCAGAGCAGTCTGGTGGGGCAGCCCAGAGCACAGGCTGTCGGGCAGTCTGTGGGGATGGGGCAGGTCTGAGGTTAGTCTGAGAAGTTAGTCTGTAGGTTGGGGGCAGAATCAGGCCAGTGATGGTGACTAGGGTCAGATACAGTCCAGTGACAGCCCTGCAGGTCCATAGTGAAAAGCAAGAGCCACGGCCAGGCCAGGCTGGCAGGCAGTGTGCAAGTCAGGGTCAGAGAGACCCAGAGCTGATCATGGCTATGGGCATGGACACAGGTGCATCTGAGAGGCAGTGGAGACAAGCACACCTCCAAAATAGCTCAGATGGGAACTGAGGGCCCAGGGCTGGTCTGAATTTGGCCCCCTGGGAAGGGCTGGAGTACAAGCCCAGGGTGAGGCCAGTCAGAGCTATAAGGGCTCCTCAGCATCCTTGGGCCCTGAGAATAGCTTCCATGGGCAGGTACAAACAGCAGAAGCATGGTCAGTCTAAATGAAGCCAAAGGTCTGCCTCCTCTCTTTCCCCTCCCCTCAGACACATAATTTAGTATTTCAACAGCTTTCTTTACCATTATTTGTAGCCATACCAGCCTATTTTTAGTCTTTTTCCTCCTGGTGATGTAAACTGCTCTGAGCCATTTTAGCAATCTCCATGCTTCTTAGAAGCATGTTATCTTTTTGGCTTATTCATTTTTTAATAAGCTCTTTTGGGAGGGTTTTCTTCGTTGCTGTTGTTTTTTCAAAGTACCACATCAAACACATTATACTTACTCTTACACATAGGTTTTTGAATAGCACAGTTCTGAATGAAGGTTCTCATACATCTCAGTGCTCAACCCAGTCACTTCTTCTATGTTCCCAACCAGCTGATCCAAAAATCAAGCCTTTGTGTTATCTAAAATGTAGCAAACACATCATACGGTGATGTAACAATTACTCACCCAATGTAGAGGTAATGATGAGGTTTTCTGCCTCAGCAGCCTCTCTGATCTTCTAAAAATATCAGTTACCACCACTAGGTTTGAAGATTGTTCACAAGAGTAGTCCTAATACTCCCTTTTGCCTACTTAGGTGTGAATTCTCTAACTATAGGGGTTCTGTCTTACATGTTGGAAAATTAAAATTGTTAAGGCATATTGACTCCGAGGTTTCTTTGGCATCTAGCATTGCTCATCCACAAACACAATTTAGTTGGTTCTTTCTGTATAATCTGTAGCCTGCTAGTATCCTGATGATTATATGTCTTGCACCAATTTCTGATAAGGTTGTTCTCAGTCAAAACTGGTTATTCCCGTTGTTCCACCTAATTTTTTGAATAGCTAGAACTTTTACAGACCATGTTTGTGGCTGTTACCTCATTTCTGGTTTTTTTGCTAGACTTCATTTGTTCATCCTTCCATTTATCATTTCCTTCTTCAGTTTTCTCAGCCTCCATCCCCATCTTTTAACTAAGGAAACTGTAGTGACTTAGGGAAGGATAACCCCAAATTTTGTGGGGTTTTGTACATCAGACTTGTTCACTTTCTGCAAAAACGCCCTGTGACTTGCTGGAGTGTTGCAGCCCAACTCCTTCGCTCGCGGCGCGCACTGCCAGACCTGCTCCCGGCGACCTGCCCGGGCTCTTGCTGAGGGGGAGCCTCCCGGTAGCCCCACGCGCCCGAGCGCCCCCCCGTAGCCCTCAGGAGCAGCTCTCAGCGCAGCTGTCGTGACCGAGGCTCAGGGGGCAGCCGGGGCTGAGCGGTGCCGCCCGCTCTGTCCCCGTCCGCGCCCCACACACAGACCCTTTCTGCATCCCATCACTGCCGCCTGCCCGCATCCTCCATTTCCTGGACTACGGCTGCCAGCCGAGGCAGAGCAGGCGCAGACAGCAGAGGGGCGAAAAGAACGTTATCTGTACAGTCCCACATGGTCTAGCGGTTAGGATTCCTGGTTTTCACCCAGGCGGCCCGGGTTCGACTCCCGGTGTGGGAAAAGTGTGTATCTTTTACCGTTCTTCAAGTCCTTTTCGTCTTTTAACTCCTTCATTCCGCGTGATCCCTTCCACCATCTGCAGCTCGTGGTAAGCCGAACGACTCTCGCCCTTATCTGGGCTCTGTGCATCTCCCAATGAACGCCCTGGTGCTCACCGCGGACCTAGCGGGGGTGAGAAGGCAGCAGCGGCGGAAGGCGTTCCCCGCTTGCTGTACAGCACTCTCCCACGGATCAAACCATCCCACAACCCGGAAAACTTCAGTCGGGAAGCGTGTGTCTGAGTGCTGCCTTCCCGTTAGTTCCAGCGGAGAAGCCAGCCGATAGCACCGCACAGCTGAACACCCACGGCCAGCGGCGAGGGCGGCACTCAGGCACACAACGGCAGCGCCAGGGCGGGGTAAGGAGCTTGTGCAGCTGCTCGCCAGCCAGTGTTCCTCCTTAGCCACCCTCAGGGGGCACTCGTCCCCCATCGCCCAGCATCAGCCGAGTGTGAGAGGTGTGCTAGTGGAGCTGACAAAAAAGACACATCCGTGGCTGAGCAGAAAATGGTTAATTAGCTGTGTCCTTGCAAAAATAATGAGACCATTCAAAGAATGAACATCTGTCTGTAGGAGGGACTGGGCCAAAACATCATTATTTAGACCAGTAAAAGCAGCTCTAGATGGGCCAGACCAGTGCAAAACAGAGTTAGATAACCTTTTAGGCATGTGTGAAGAGTTAATTGTTTATGTTAAGGCAGAATCGGGCTGTCTGTACCTCTCGATTATCCCCAGATAATGGAGAAAGGGAGAGGGACCATCTGTGGCTGGGAGGTAGGATAAAAGGGGGCTGCATCCTCCTGCAACTCCAGAGACCTCCCTAAGGGAATGCCCCTGTAAACTCTCCCTTTATTCCAATAAAGTGAATAGGGAGCCTCACTCTGCCTCTCAGAATTAATTATGTTCAAGACATTTTTCTTTACAGTGGCCTCCTTCTAGAGGCAACAATGGGAGAGAAAGGCTGGAAGGAACTCCACTTGCCCCAACAAAAACTTCAGTCACAATGATGTGATGAGAGAAGGAGGAACCGGGAGTGGGTTAGACCTGACCTGTGGCTGCCTGAGAGTAGCAACAGCAGCAGAGGGGCAAGGGACATGCAGCCAGTACACTGCTGCAGGAAAAAACACAATGAACCTGACTTTGTGAGGAAATCATTAATTTTGTTTACAACCAACCTGTACCAAAGTGATTAGGTTAGAATAGACCTATTATAGCCATGTATTTTTTAAAAATTATTTTTAAACACCTGATTTTTCCTAGATGTCCCAAACTCAAATAAGTTGACCAGTTCAGCTTAGAAAGACCTGGAAACTCAGTGCAAGAGCTTCAGGATCTTTTTAGGCTGTTAACATTTCAGGAACTTCGTTAGAAATTACATTAAATGACACAACAGCCTGGGATCTTCATAAAAACAGGTGTTTTGGAAACCTATGGGCCTGAGTTCTTTCTATATGCAGTAGCAAAACAATTTCAAGAGGCAAAGTTTGTTTAGTACTTCTCTTCACATTTTTGAAATTCATAGGACAAAAAAGAAATAATCTGAACTCAACCATTATTGTTTACCTTGTGCTGACTTCAGCAGAAAACTCATTCAATATTGTCTTCACTACATTGGACAATTGCCCAAAACTTACTGTGTATTCTTATTTTTAGCCACTGTAGTGGCTAAAAAGCCGTCAGACCATGTTAGCCCAGTCAGGGAGGGTGTAGTTCCTGGTGGAAGTGTACAGCTGTGACACCTTCAGATGCTGTTACTCTTAATGAATGTTATGGAGCCCTCAGCAAAAGGGAGGAAGGTCAGACCACAGACAGTGTTAAATCCTCCTGTCAGGAGAACCAATTGCAAAAGAACACAGACAATTTCACACCCCTGCCCAGTCTATAACATAATCTGCTCTATCCCTCCCTCCTACAATAAAAAAACCCAACCTTGAAGCAGCAGATTTTTAGTGCTATCCTAGACAAACATCCATTTGGCCCAAGACAAAAGTATTTCAACAAGGTAAGCACATACAATGCTTCCTTCTGTGCTCTCGGACTCTAGCATCAGCAGCTGAGAGACTTCCTGACCTGGACATGACTTCGTCAAAACAGCCCAGTTCTTCTCACCTGTTGAAAAAGCAACATGCTTTTTTTCTCCTCTAGCATGAGATCCCTAACATGCTTCTCACCCAGCACTGTCACCCAAGATGTCATGCTGATGTTGGACATGTTAGCATAAGGGGCAAGTAGGATCTCCAGAAAGGTGTTACCTTTCTTTTACAGCAACTGCAAAGTCATTTGATGTAACTGAAGTAGACAGAAACTTTGGCCACTGGTGTTAAACAGCCCATCTACATAGGGGACACTCTTGTCACTTGAGTAACTGTACAGTGCAATAAGCATTTAAAGAGTTAACACAGCTTTTGGAGCTAAGAGACTATAAACCCACTATGGTTACATGGTGCTCAGGAAGAGGAAAAAAGTAACAATTTACATAGCAAATACACCTAACCTGGACAAGACACCTGTGTACAGACAGGACAAAGGCTGGGGCATAGGACAAAATAAAATCTGGGGAGAGGAGGAGTTGCAACAAGATTGCTAGAAGGCAAGAGAGCATGCCAGGGCTCTCCTCATGCAGGGCCCAGTGCTTGACCTCTAGATCCCAAGCATGCCCTGAAGGTCCCAGGACATGGCTGGTCCTGAGCCAAAAAAGGACCAGATGCTCTGAGCCCACAGGTATGCCGCTGCACAGCCATGCTGGGTTGCCCCAGGCTCTCAGAAACAAATGCACCCACTGCCCTACTCCTTCTGCAAGATTATAGAGTCACAAAATGTTTTGGGTTAGAATGGACCTTTAAAGCTCATCTAGTCCAAGTCCCCTGCAGGAAGCTGGGGCATCTTCAACTAGATCAGGTTGCTCAGAGCCCTATCCCACCTGACTTGGAATGTTTCCAGGGATAGGGCATCTACCATTTCTCTGGGAAACTTGTGCCACTGTTTCATCACTCTCAGTGTAAAACATTTCTTCCTTTTACCTAGTCTGAATCTCCCCTCTTTTAGTTTAAAACCATCACCTCTTGTCCTGTCACAACAGGCCCTTCTAAAATGTCTGTCCCCATCTTTCTTCCACCTTAAGTATAGGCTGCAAGAAAGTCTTTCTTAGAGCCTTCTCTTCTGCAGATGAAACGACCCCAAGTCTCTCAGCCTGTCCTCACAGCAGAGGTGTTCCAGTCCTCTGATCATCTTTGTGGCCTCCTCTAGACCCACTCCAACAGGTCCACATCTCTTCTGCACTGAGGACCCAGAGCTGGACACAGCACTGCAGGTGAGGTCTTGCCAGAGTGGAGCAGATGGGCAGAACCCCCTCCGTCAACCTGCTGGCGACACTGCTGGGGATGCAGTCCAGGACAGAGTTGGCTTCTGGGATGTGAGCACACATTGCTGGCTCACGTCCAGCTTCTCACCTACCAGTACCCGCAAGACCTTCTCCACAGGGNCCCACCTGACTTGGAATGTTTCCAGGGATAGGGCATCTACCATTTCTCTGGGAAACTTGTGCCACTGTTTCATCACTCTCAGTGTAAAACATTTCTTCCTTTTACCTAGTCTGAATCTCCCCTCTTTTAGTTTAAAACCATCACCTCTTGTCCTGTCACAACAGGCCCTTCTAAAATGTCTGTCCCCATCTTTCTTCCACCTTAAGTATAGGCTGCAAGAAAGTCTTTCTTAGAGCCTTCTCTTCTGCAGATGAAACGACCCCAAGTCTCTCAGCCTGTCCTCACAGCAGAGGTGTTCCAGTCCTCTGATCATCTTTGTGGCCTCCTCTAGACCCACTCCAACAGGTCCACATCTCTTCTGCACTGAGGACCCAGAGCTGGACACAGCACTGCAGGTGAGGTCTTGCCAGAGTGGAGCAGATGGGCAGAACCCCCTCCGTCAACCTGCTGGCGACACTGCTGGGGATGCAGTCCAGGACAGAGTTGGCTTCTGGGATGTGAGCACACATTGCTGGCTCACGTCCAGCTTCTCACCTACCAGTACCCGCAAGACCTTCTCCACAGGGCTGTTCTCAATCATATCCTCCCCCCCCCCCAGCCTGTATTGAAACTGGAGGTTGCCTTGACCCAGGTGAAGGACCTTGCACTTGGCCTTGTTGAACGTCATAAGGTTCATGCTTCTCCAGCCTGTCCAGGTCCCTCTGGCATTTCAAGTGCACCACTCAGCTTGGTGTTATCTGCAAACTTGCTGAGGGTGCACTTTATCACACTGTGTCATTGATGAAGTAGGCACAGTCTGAAAATCACTTGGGGTCTTCTGTGGCCCCTGGTGCGGTAACTGTGCCAACAGTAGAGGGAGCATTAAACTCACTGCCCACGGTAAAGTGTAGGGAGTAAAACCCATGCTCCTATAATCATTGTATAGGTTGGATGTGCTCATTAGCCTTCTGGCAGTCATCCTAGGAGAAGGACAACTCTAATTCCAAACCCGGGCAGATGGAGCTCATTTAGTCCTGTAAAGACTTCCATCTAAAAGAAGGACACTCTAATAAAACCTCCATCCTAAGGACTTGGCTGCCAGCGTCCAAGCTTGCTAGGCCCTGGCAGATGAACCTTAGGACTAAAGGGTGGGTCCAGCTCTGCGCATGCTGTGTCTCACCTAAAAAAATCCCTTGCGCAGGCTCGAGGGTGCTATCTGCTATCCTCTTTTTATCAGCGTGCTTGGAAAAGGCACTGATGAGGTGCATGGGTGGAGCCCTCCCTGGATCTTCGTTTGCGAAGCCTAGCCATACATACATGGATGAGAATATCAAAAAGCACTGGTTCGAATACGGAACCCTGAGGGACACCACTTGTCATCCGGACATCGTTGACCTCTACCCTCTGGATACGACCATCCAACCAATTCCTCATCCACTGAACAGTCCACCCGCGATGGCGCCCGGGGCCCCACAATGCCGCGCGAGTGCCCGAGGGAGCCAGGCCCGGGTGGTGTGAAGGTCGCAGCGCCCCGGCCCTGCTCAGTGAAGGGATGGGACGCGGAACCCGGAGTGGTGGAGGGCAGGGGGCGGCGCAAGGGTAGCCCCGGCGAAGCGGCGGGTTATCCTAACCGCAGCGTGAAAAAGAGTCAAACGCCAGTCCCGCAGACTACCTTTGACCTCTCCGCCACGCAGACGCACAAGCTCTCGCACAGAGACACATGACAACCCCACCCTTCTTCCCACGGCTCGCGAGCATTTGCACAGTCGCTTCCGGTCGAGAGCTATCGCGAGAGTTGGCGCGGGCCCCTTTCCTGGCCCTGCGTCTCGTGAGAGCCCCTGCGCCGGGTCCTGGGCGCCCCCGTGCCGTGTGCGAGTGTTCCAGCAGCGGGAGGCGGCGGGCGCCATTTCGGGGAGCAGCCACTGGTGCTGGATCCGGGACTTAGTCCGGGTCCGGGGATCGCCTGCCACCGTTGCGCCGCCTCTTGCCGCCTGTTGCCGCCAGCTGCCTTGGGGCTGGCCTAGCGGCGCCGCACAGCTGAGCTTTAGACGCCTGGAGAGGCTCCCGAGCCCTCGGCCCATCCCCCACCGTCCGCGCAGCCCGGGACCAGGAGCCGCAGCAGCCGCCGCCGGACCTCGTGCGCTCGAACGAGGATAGCACCCGCTCGCGGCGCAGGTAACTGCCGCCAGGGGCCGGGCTCTGCCGCTGGACGACCCGCCGCTTGGCCCGCGGTGCGCTGTTGCGCTGGCCTGTGGGCGGCCTAGAAGGCCCGCGCCCCTCCCGCCGCCATGGCTGTTTTTCTCTGGCCGGGCTCTCGAGGGCCACCACTATCGGCACTTCTGGGACCGGAGCGCCCGCAGGCTGCTCCTGGCCCGATGCCGCGGCCCAGACATGCGGGATTTGACCGTTCCTATAGCCACATAGCGGGCGGACCCGCCGTCCCCACAGTGGCGCTGTCTCTTCGCGGTTCCCCCCACGATGGCGCTGTGCAGAGCGACCGGGCCGGCTGCCGCCGGGCTCTGGCTCTGCTACTGCGACTGGAGCCGGCAGGCTCGGGCGAAGCAGCAGGGAGTGGCCGCGGGGCTGTTTACGTTGGGAGATGGGGCGTGCCGTGCCGTCGCGAGCTGGCAGCTCTCGAGGTGGGGTAACGGTTGGGGCGGACGGCGCTCCGGTCAGCCGACGCCGTGGCCGAAGGGCTCTGGAGGGCACGGGCACGGGCGTGGTGCAGTACTCCGAGCGGATCGGGAGCCCCGGTGCGGTAAGACGGGTGTGTTTTAGCTGACCGTCGAGAGCTCGGACTTGTTCAGCTCCGCTCGCGTAGGAAGGATGCGGAGGATCGCGGATGGGAATCCGCTGAGCAGAGCTGCCCTCCTTTTATAATCTCATTTTTTGTAGTATAACACGGCAAAAAGAGCCGGAATCTGCCTTTAAAATACTGGCTAGATCAGGGATTCCTGTCCGTTTAGGTTTTCTGTAGACCTACAGAGTTTCCAGTGTAGTTCATTCCTTGTTTATTTTGATAGTTTGGGGTTTGCTACTGGGGTTTATATGTGAGGTTTTTCTATACAGAGATGTCGGGCATACGCAGTGTTTTGAGGAAGGTGAAAGGATTTTATGGAAACTTAGAGCTTCTTCAGTGTTTAATGAAAGATACTTTAAAATCAGTGATTATGTTTTTCTAATTTGAAATTAATAAGGACTATTGTGCTCTTTATTTTAAAGAATACATGTAGCATAATTATATGCGTTACAGGAATTAAAATCATACNTTGTGGCCCTCCTCTGGACCCGCTCCATCAGGTCCATGTCAATAGTAGATCTGTGTTTTGTGAGCAGAAGGTATTCTGATAAAACCGTGGTGTTAAAATGAATGAATGTGTTTTGTACAGAGTACAAAGGGCACAGGTTGCATTGAGGGGAGACCAAAGGTCCATGTAAGTCAGGATCTTGTCTGTGGTGGTAGCCAACAGTAAATGATTAAGAAAAACAAACTCAGGACAATCGTACAGTGGTACTTTGTTTGCTCTTAGTTGTCAGCTAGTTATGGTTCAGGGTCACAGGCATGTCTTTGTTTAATGAAAAACCTTTTCTGTAAACTTCTATGCTTTGTTTTGGGTTTTTTGAACACTGGGTGTGTTTTTTGTTGTTCTTTTTGTTTATTTTTTGTTAGCATCCACACTGCTCTGTAGCCGTGAATTCCACGGCTAAATGCTGTGTGAATAAGGACCTTTGTTTTGAACCCACTGGATGATAGGTCAGTAGTAGTCCATTCACTATTCACTTTCCTATTTCACTCATAATTTTGCAATCCCTACTATGGCCCCATTTCCCCCTCTGGCCACCACTGTTCAGAATGAAGTTGGATATGTTGGCTGAGTTACACATGTGAAAATGTAATTGTGGGTGGGAGTTGTCACTTCATGGTCCTTAATCATGCTGATCTACTCATTCATACCAGATACTAGTGGGGCAGTGGTGAATTAAAGCATATGCATGTATGTAGATGACTTGAAAAGCTGAATGTAAATACTGAAGTAAAGTAAAACTGAGCTATTATACATGAACTAAGGATGACTGTATTTTTAAGTGATAGCACTAGAGCCCAAGAATTTGAAAATGAGGTTAGTGTGCCTTGGTTAAGTAATTATGAACTTCCAGTGCTCTGATTGCTAAAGGATTGTCTGTTCTTGATTTTATTAATGGGTGATGGTTAGATGTGATTGGGGGAGTGACTTGATTCTTGCACATGGTGCAGCACCAGGGTCATCTTAGTTACGAGGCTATGAGGGAGCAGCGTAAAGAATCTGGAAATCTCTTGAGCAATATAATTATGCTGGTCAAGTCTCTGGACAGCACAGTAACTACAGCACTATCTGTAACAGAGGTGCAAGAATTTAACCTGTATGATTTAAAATCCGTTTTATAGCACACGTGCAGGAAAATACTTGGTTTTGATTTGGATCTAGAGGCCTGGCCATTTTTGAGCTTAAGGAAGAAAAAAACTGTTCTATTAAGAGATTGGAGGAAGTTGAGATTCTGTACTTTAATGGACAGAGTCTTGAAAGGTTGTTAATAGCTTACCTATATAGGGAAAGGAAATCTTAATATCAAAGGTATTCAGAGTACAGTATACACAGTTACACTGGGTTGAAGAGGAAAAGCAGGAGGAACAATTAAAAAAAACAAAACAAACCAAACAAAAAACAGCCCATGTTTGTGTTGATCAGTGTTTGCGTAGCGTGGTAGATCTTTATTGTCTGAAACCTGGAGTTCCAGACTGGATCAATCCTGTGTGTGCTTTACTAGCTCTTAATGATTGAATCGTAACTGTTTCTTCTGTGGCCCCCATTATCCAGAAGGTCCTTACAGAAGTGTTCACTTCTAAGTTTTTGGATTATTAAAGGTTATGGTAGCAGATGGTAGCAAATGTTGGGAAGCTGTGAAGAAGTTTGCCTTAGTGTTTGTTCTGTGTGTTCCTTAAATCCCTCTTTTGAGTCTTGGTGAAGCACTAGTACTTCCAAGATGGCCACCGGACCTGTGTTTCTGTATCATAGTTGGAGACTCCTTGCTGAGAGGCACTGAGGCACCTATTTGTTGTCCAGACAACCTCTCTAGAGAGGTTTGCAGCCTGCCTGGGGCCCGCATTCGTGATATCAAAAAGAAATGGCCCCACCTGGTCAAACCAAATGATTATTACCCACTCCTAATTTTCCACATACAATCATATGAAGCCACAACAAAGAATTTCATAACATCAAAAGGGATTTCATATC
>VWZO01006315.1:0-112491 GCA_013396975.1 Bucco capensis | reverse complement strand
CAACCCCTGACATACTGTGATACTGTGGTGTTGCTCCTGGCAAAGCACATGTGCTGCCGTGAGGATGTGTGCGCTTACAAGGGAGCCAGCAGCTGGGAATCGCACCGCTCCGCTCTCTAGCAGCCTTCCTGCCTATAAGTGTGAAGACATTTAAGAAATAACTAACATGGCAACATCCAAAAATGTCCTGTCACAGCATAAGATTGGGGGGAAAAAATGATGTTGGCTGAAGGCTATAATCTGCTGGGTGTTTGGGGAGGTGACTGCTCTGTGCTGATCCTAGAGGGTGCATGCCACTGAGCAGCACACCTCGGGCACCATGAGCTCATCCTTCCCATGCTGCCAGGCACCAGCAACAAGGGTGGAGACCCAAGAGGTTATCAGTGAGAAGAGATTCTTCATGTTACATGCATGTAGGAGAGGACAGGCATTTATCTAACAGAATCTGTCATCACATGGCAGTTTTGTTCCACGTACAGCATGTGTTGTATAACCCACAACTCTAGATTAATGTATGAACTATGAGATGATTGTTAAAAGTGCATGGTTTTTATTGAGCAGTACTCACTAAAGTTGTTGGAACCTATTACCATTGTAGATATAACACTTCTTGGGTTTTCTGTGCACTTTTCAAAATGTTCTGGCAATAAGAAAGAAGGGTTTTTTTGTGGTTTTAGCATTGCCTTTTTCACTCTGTGACTAGCATCAAAATCCTAAAATTGTATTAAAAAAAAGCACAGCAGCTGGTATTTAGTGATTTGGGAAATAAGCTTGACTCATATGGCTTCTGTATATTCTGTATATCATAAGAGACCTACACATATTTAAGGAGACCAAGTTATGTCTCTAAGGTAATAGTATTGCTGTTAGAACAGCTGAAGTGCTACAGAGCACTCCTTGAAACTGTTCTCCATTTGGACAGGTGTCATTGCAGACAAGCAAGCCCCTGACAGATTTGGAAAGTGGGGCACTGTTAACAAAGCAAGGCTGTTTGGCTAATATAATAATTATCTGTGTTGCAATTTTTTCTTCTAGGAGACTGAGCTGCTGGATATCAGCCTTGTCAAAGATGCCAGATGTGGAAAACATGCCAGAGCTCCCAAGGTAGGAATTTTTGCTGTGTGCTTACATGTTGTATTGCTGACCTAGATAAAACAGAATGGGAATTATATGCAAGAATGAAAAAGTTCCCTTAGCTAATAAGTATTTTGTCTTCATTTGACATAGTTTCTGATGAGAAGCTTTACTATTGTTGAGCCATTGTCATTTGAATCTATATGTAAAATGCTCTGCGGGCAGGGAGGGAACAAAAATCATGGTTTGTCAGTGTAAACTTGTGCCTTACACAAGTGGCTGGCTTCCTGATGGCAAGGAGCTGATAGTTGTTAAGATCCATGTTGCATTTTGTGCTGCCTGTTTTCCCTTTTGAATGCCTCTTGAGGCCAGAAAGAGGGCTTTTTGAAACTGTCATCAGATAGGTCAATGCTATCAGCTCTCCTAGGTCCACTCTGATACATTGCATCCTCCTTTGCAGTCTCTAAAGACAGCTGCTTGTAGATAAATGTTCTCTCTGGTGTTTTTGTTTGGACACACACTACATATCAGAGAGAAAAGACCAAAGCACTTGTCTCTGGAAGCAAGATAGTGCCTCAGGGAATCACACAAGAGATAGGAAAAAAGGAAATCTCCTTAGGGGCCTGAAATTATGGCTTAGCTGCAGTTGAACTGGTGGAGTTGAAGCAACCCAAAGGAATGCTGCTCCTGCCCTCATCTCAGCTGGGTCTGGATGGCTGTAGCTTCCTTGGAGCCTGTGCTGGGCTCCCTCTTCCTTGCACCCAGCCCTGGGTTAGGCATGGCTCCACTAGCTCCTCAACCCCTTGAGGGTAGGCATTAGGAATGGAAAAGGTTGTTTCTCTATGCCACAATGTGATTGTAGTTATCTCTGAACAGACTATTCAAATTTGGTTTTCAAAGCTTTCCATGTAGTGCTGGCAGCATTGTAAAGGCTGAGTTATAATTGAAATGCAGCAGAAGTACTTTGACATCCACATTAAAACCAAATGAGTTCACCATGATTAATGGTTCTATGATGAATAGCAATGAAGTATTAACAATGGCTAGAACATTATTTTAAAATGCTACCCACTTTACAGAGGACATTCATGTTCCTCTAGCAAAATGTTTTTAGCTGAAATTTATGCATAGCTATTGCCTCGGTGACTTTTATTTATTAGGTTACATAAAAGCTGTTTTTGTTACCACATGTTACAGATTAGACAGCAGTGGCATTAAATGAAGGGTATGAGAAAATCCTGACTTTTTGGGTGGTGAAATGCACCACCTGTGTGAATAAGTTTGCTTTTTTGTCATTGATTTGTGTGTGGGCAGGATGGAAACAGCACCTGGGTTGGCTGTTGATGGGATCTTGCAAACAGTGTGAAACAAAACTCTCATTTTGGGGCCAGTCATGTCGGTTTTGCTTTGATCTGTGTTGTGAGGCTGAGCAAAGGAGTGTTGACTGCAGGTGAGTGTTACTGAAGCCCTGTTTGTGTCACATCCACAGAAGATCTGAAACTGATACAGCAGCAGGAAGGCTTGGCTCAAAGTCAAGCAGTAGCAGCTTGTGATTGCATGGAGATTTCTAGTAAAAACCTTGGTATATTGGCTTAAGAGAACAGCACCATGTATGCATGATACTTGCTAAAGTTTCCAGCTTCTCAGGGGCTCTTTTCCACAGCTATGGGAGCAACCCTTGCACTCAGATGAGCATAAAGAATGACCTGTGGTTAGGGGTACTTCCCATGTGGCAAAACAGACTTCCCTTATGTAGTGTGCAGAGAAGTCATTCATAATCTGCTGGTTGCATGGGAAGAGCATGATGCACATGGTGATTGTGTTGGGGTGATTAATCTGCGGTGTGTTCAGCAGAGTGGCTCTGGGGTGGTTTACTGATACCTGCAGAGTCTCTTGTCCTGTATGTAATCCAGCCTGTGGTATGACCTGCAGACATGGAACAGTTTAGCAGCCTCAGCAGCAAATACTTCTTACTGCTGTACCACTTAACACAGGTTTATTAGCTATCCCAGCAGTTAATGTGTCATGATCTGGTGGATCATCATTGTCCTGGGAATTTGCTTCCTCTAGTAGCCTTACCAGGCAGAAAGGGCAACATTTTGTTGTGCATTGATGCATCTTTCACTGTAAAGCAGGAGATTTAGGTGATTTTTCTCTTCATTCCTCTACCACCTCTCCCTCTGCTCGTAGTCTTGGACAATTTTTGTGCTGTACTGGGAGACTTCTGACAGTGTATGCAACTTTTGAAACCTATTTTCGGGATTCTAAATACGAGTTTCATCTGTGGCTTGTCATTAAAAACTTATATTAATGGAAATCTTTAAACCTCATTTACTGTAGTTCTGATCCACATTTTGATAGAAATCAGTGTCACCTTTAGTAAGTCTTGACTTTTCTATTAAATAAAAATGGCATTTATCTTTATAGTAAACTAAATTTCAGCATCATTAATGACAGCATAGTAAGCTACAAAAACCTGTTAGGTGTGCAGCTACAGAAGACCATCAACATGTAATGATTTTAGAGGACTATAAGCAGTCATAATTTACCAAAACCCTTTTTCTTCCCCATGACCATCTGGAATACACACTTCTTCCCCATATGCTGCCATATCTTGGTCGCTTAATTAATCTGCCAAGCTCTTGGTCTTTTTGGTTGACATTCAGTTCTCACAATATTTTTCCATTAGTCTAGCATATATATTTTGTGATTGTTCTTGCATGTTTGTTGTTGTATCTTCTAGTTATTATCATAAGGAATAAAAAAAAGCCTTTTGGTTCTGGAGAAAGTTTTGTTGATGAAGGATAAACAGCCAAATGCTTTGTTTTTATTTAGAAGGCATTGTATTCTTTTTTTTTTTAATCCTGCTTCACAGTGTTCCTAAACTTTTTGAAAAGATGTTAACATTTTGCTCTAGTAATTAAGTCCAAGCTATGGATTGTCTTCTGTAATGCTTTGACTAAGTGGGCATAGTCTGTGCTCTGGAGGAAGGTAGTATTAGGTATGCTTATGTGTGGTGTTACTCCCTAAGCCATAGGAGGTGTAAAAAAACATTAACAGTAGATCCCAGAAATGGGATATGGAAATGCACTTATAAAATCATAGAATGGTTTGGGTGGGAAGGGACCTTTAAAGGTCATCTAGTCCAACCCCCTTGCAGTGAGCAGGGACACCTTTAACTAGATCAGGTTGCTCAGAGCCCTGTCCAACCTGACCTGGGATGGGGCATCTCCCACCTCTCTACACCGTTCATGAGCTCAGAGCTTTTGCTTTCTGGGTTTCTCATCCAGGAGATGTGATTCCTTTCTCCATTCCCTATTATGCTTAGACTCAAAAATTGCTTGAAGATGCAGAAGTGCACCTCTCATCCTACAGTCATCATATTAAGGTAGCTCAAGGAATGAGCTGAGTTAGTATGTTAGCACTTGTTTGCACCTATGCAAGTGGTCAGCTCTGCGTGGCACTTTGAGCACAAAACCATTTCTCCATGTTCAGGTTTTATGATGGTTAGTCTCTTGAAACCTCTCTCCTATTCTTCCTGTCCCTTGGAGACTTAAGAGCAGAGCAGCACCACCACAATTGCTGGCCGTGACAGCAGTGTACAGGAGTAGTATCACAGAAAGGCATCTGCAAAAGAAAGACTTTCCTGAGCAGATCTCAGGAGCAGTTACCCAGAAGACCTGGCTGAAACTATATAGAGTAGCTCAGCACTAGACAACAGTCCTAGAGCCAAGGCCTTGGTCTTATCAGCTGATGGTATTTATCTTGTGCTCTTACATTTTGGGGTGCTGTAATGAATTGATGGCTGCCCCTGAGAAGTGCTGTTACCATGTGGGTGGTGTGAAGCCTATAGCCTCACCTCTGCTCCTCTGGCTGTAAGAGTGTCTTGGTGTTTATCCTTCTAGGAAACTCAAAGCTTGTTTTCATCCATGGGAGTGTCTACAGATTCTTCCAAATGGTGCTTAAGGCTAGGAAGATGAGACAAATTCAGGAGACTTGCACATGTCTCTGTCCTACCTTGGGTACCTAATAGCAAAGGGTATTTGTAGATTTAGGGGAGTGGGTAGACCCTGTGGGTCTTGGGTGGAGAGCCAGAATGGTTTTACAGGTAGATAAGTCAGAGTGTTCAGGTGTCTGCAAATAAGCTTGTATGTTTTTCATAGGAGCTTAGTTTTCTGATGATGTAGAAGGGAGATCTTTAGTGGGTAGCAGAACAGTTGATGCTTGGGTGATGAGAAGATCATCCTCCAACCCCAAATCAGCAAGTAGTCTACTCAGTTGTGTTACTGAGAAGCTTCAGCATCACCTTCTTTTTCTGCATTGTGAGGGATGAGCCCTTCTGTCTTCAGCTGCTATTTTCAGAAATGATAACAATTTTCAGTCTGAATGCACTATACATGCAAAAGCTTACTCTTTGGAATAAGGGCAAATCTCAGGCAGCACAGAGCACTGCAGCAGAGCTCTAAATGAGAAGAAAAAATGGAAGTAGTCTTCCAAAGAGAACAAGAAAAGACTTATTTATTGGATATGTTAGGAAAAAGAGCCTGGATTCAAAATACAATGAAATTTATACAGAAGTGAGAGGATTATAAGGTGATTATCAGGACTTTGCCTTTTTAGTAAGCGTTAGAATCATTCAGGAAGGAAGCAAGAGGAACTTTGAGAACAGGAGATTAATATGCAGTTCATTTTTTCCTTCGGAAGACGTGACTACCCATAAATTCAGCACAGGCTTTTTGAAGCATGGTGTGTATTTGTTCACAGCTTTCAGGCACTCGGAGCTGCCGCTGGTGTCAGTGAGGGAGCAGCATCAGGATGCTCAGGGCTCATGTTGTTTTTGTTTTAAAATGCTGAAGGAATGTGAAAATAATTAGTTGCAATAAAGCAATTATTTATTCCCTTCTATTTGCACATCACCTGGTAGCACTCTCTCAAGCTTTCTTTTGATGTGCAGGCTAACACAGAGATGTCTTTTCCCTTGTAAAGTTGGGCGAAGAGGTGTGAAAAATAAAACAATACAATGAGAAGTGAAGAGAAACATGCTTTTGTACAATGAGGCACAGAAATAGCTCTGAATATCCACATCCCTTCTGTGAAGTATAGAAGTGCCACTCAAAAGAATGTCCATAGGGAAACATAGCTAAAAATGTCACAGAGCAATAAATATTGGTGAAAGGTTACATGGTGAAAATTTGGCAGCTGCCAGCATTCTCGCAGGACCAGGGAAGACACACATTTTACCATCTTGTATTTACTTTAGCCAGTAAGAGTTTCTATGGAAACTCAAATCTTAAATGCAACTGTGTAAAGTGTTTTCAGTAGCAAGAAGAAATACCAGGATGAGTTGGCAGGAACGGGGAAATAACCCCATGGCAAATGTTCATATTGAAAACTTTTGATGCATTTGATCAGTCTGTTTTCCCTCAACGATACCATAAATCATTCAGCAGGAAATGAATTTCTTGAAATGACATATGCTATGGAACCTGTAGGAGATGAAATTATGAATGATGGAATCACTCTAATGCCAAAATGTTTACAGAGCATAGCCCCAATTTGAAAAACACTCGCAGCTCCCCTGCCCCAAATTTTCTCACTTTAAGGAGAAAACTCTACAGAGAAAAATAATTAAGCTTTTTTTAATGTCAAAAACTTGCCAAGACCTCAGCTACTATTAATATTGTCATCAGCCTCTCTGTATTTCTTGAATTGCTGAAGCAGAGAGATGATTTCAGGAGTATCTCAGCTGTACTTTAAAAACTACATGCATCTTCCTCTCTGCAACGTATTTGCTGGTTTCTAACACATGAGAAACAACCATTTCATGAACCAGACACACTTGAAAACTAAATGGAAAACTAACAAGGAAGTCTAAGTAATTATTTAACTGAAAGTCTGGTGATTTTCAGGGAAATGAGGATGTACAAGACTATTTGAATTGTCAGAGCTCTCAAGACTGCTGTCTTCTGCATCTGCTTCTGTACTGCATTGCACTGACTTCAAATCAGTAAGATTTTACTGACATTTGTGTAACATTTATGCAGAGCAGCAGAAAGTAAGATTGCTGTCTGTTATGTTGTTAATAATCTCCTCTTTCTTCCTGAAGTTTTTCACTTGCTGCCTGAATTTACAAACACAAGTGAAGAACTTTTGGTGAATCTGCTCAAAGCATACATTCACAAATAAATATTGTTTGGTTCATTTGGCTCCAATTAAGACTCTAACTTCTAATTTATGAGTCCAATGGCAAAAGCCTGTCAAAATATATCTTGACTCAATCACTGGTTTTCCTTGTGATATCTGACCATACATTTTTTTCCTGGCAGCAAAACGGTCAGGTTGGTTGTTTTTCTTTTATCAGGCCAACAGAAGATGCCTCAGTCACTCCTGAAATACTTGAAAGCTGAGCAGTTATTAATTTCTTTATGGTAAAGTCTGGGCTGGGATGATTATTGTGTGTTTAATAACCACCCTGATTAGATTGCATGTGGGAAATGGCAGATAGATCTTTTTTTTTTTTATCTTTTTGGTGCACTCAGTAAATACCCTGAAAATGTCAGCTGCCTGCATGGGTGCAAAGAAGAGCAGCAAACCTGCCCCTTGCAGCACTGACTTCTGTCGCTCTACCTGTCTCAAGTGGTGCTATTGCTGTTATTTTTAGCTGCTAATATATGTGTGTTGCTTTCCCTTCAACAACCTCGGTGCCAAATTAGGAACTAATGTAAATTATGCCTAAGCCATGTTCTATTTCTGCCAAAAGGAAATAAAAATGGAATCTGCACACAGCTTACCTTCTTCCCACTCACCTTGGGGATAACAGCAACATCCTCAAACATCCTCTCCAATCTGTTTGTTCATCTACTTGACTGCTTTTTTTTATAAGAATGTTTAAATTACAGAACCATTTGAACCATTTTCTCTAGGTTAAGTTTTACTTTATTAAGGAAAGTTAGGATTAACTTATTTGGAGGATGTTTGACTAGTGTTTATGAGGTTGCAATTGTAAAGACAGGGAAACACAAGTAGTTCACATACTGCAAAGATCAACTGTGGTCACTATGAGTTTTGGCTTGGTCCCTCCTTGGGGAGGATGAGCCTTGCTCTGCCCTTCTCTGCCTACTTTCCTCCAGCTTTGCATTGCCTCTGTTCACAAGGCAGAACAGGCTCCTGATGGCTCCTGGCATCAGTCACTCTTCAAGAGAGACCTTATAGCTCTCTATAACTGCCTGAAAGGAGGTTGGAGTGAGATGGCACTAGGTCTCTTATCCCAGGTTACCAGTGAGAGGACAAGAGGAAATGGCCTCAAGTTGCTGCAGGGGAGGTTTAGATTGGATGTCAGGAGGAATTTCTTCACTGAGAGAGTTGTTAAGTCTTGACATAGGCTGCCCAGGGGAGGTGGTGGACTCACTGTCCCTGAAGGTGTTTAAGAATCATATGTGGTGCTTAGGGAAATGGTTTAGTGGTATGTTAGTGATAGGTATGGTTGGACTTGATTATCTTAGAGGTCTCTTACAACCCTAATGATTCTGTGAAATGTTCCCCACCAGTGCAGACTTTTTTTCAGCAAAGGTCTCCTCACTGCCCACAGTAACATCCTGTGGCTTACTCAGGAATGAATGCAAGTGTCTGTATGACTAGAATGCTTTTGAGTTTGGTTGGTTATTTTTAAGTCTGTTTAAAGTTAGCTTCTTTGGGGAAGAATCTCATCTCCAAGGATGAAGTGGTTGGTGCTGCTGTCAAGGGAGCATGGAGAACAGGTCTTCACTTCTGCAGCCCTTGGGGAAATGTCTCCACCAGAAGCATTTTTCATGCTAGTCTTACAGCAAAGCAAAGCTTCCTGAAAGTGCAAACAAGGCCTGGGGCGTTAAAAAGCAGCACAGTGTGACCTGATGAAGCAGAAAGAAAATGGCTACAAGTCATGACTCAAACATGGTGACTTGCTTAGCAGAGTGGGTGAGCACAAGCATTTTGCACTTGTGCTCTGAAGCCTGCAGAGATTCCTTGGCTGCTGTGGACTGTGCTTTGCTTGGCTGCTCATGCCTGAGACTGAGGACACCTCCGAGACAGTTAGCATCCCAGTGCTCACCAGAATGGTCCAAATTGCTGAAGGTGATTTTATTTACAACCCTCTAATCCTTAGGGAACTGGGACTTTCAGAAGCTTGCCATACATTGTATAACTTAGCTCTGTCTGGGTAGTTCATTGGATTCATTATTTGTCCAAGACTTTCACTATGAATCGTTGCCAAAAAGATTTACTCATTTTTTTTCTACTCACTGATGGTTTCATTTAAATTTCTTTGCTACTTGTTTTTATGTTTTGCTTTGTTCCATTTCTAAAACATACACAATTTTGTTTGTATGCTTTTATACCAAAGCAGAGTACCAAGTATGTAACAAGTAATTCTGTACTTTAAGAAGCACAAAGGCATCTTATAAATGTGATTCTAAATCTTGACATTTAAATTTGAAAAGGTAGACACTGCTCAATTAAATATGTGATATTTAAGTTGCTGAAAACACCGGAAAGTACCAAAGATGCTTTTGAATAAATGTGCATACATTTTTTTTTCCTCCTTTTTCTCCTTTGATATGATTTTTTTTGTGTGGTTTTGAAGCTGGATTGACAGAGCTTTGTGTGCTCCTAGGCACACATAATGCTCCAAACCTACTTTAAATCCATACCTAAGCCACTCTTGTGAGCTTTCACAGTGCAGCAGTGGAGGATTATAGTAGCACACTGGAGGGCATGGACTCATCACTTAACTGAGTATGTGCTTGATGCAGATATGAAGTTCAGTGCTACAGCAATATCTTCTGTGATAGCATAGTTGATTGTAATCACCTCTGCACTGTTTCAGCCTGAAGGTTTGAATTCCTCTTCTTGCCTCTCTCTGCCACTGGATGGGGCTCACAGGAGGAGAGTTGGGTTCCCAAGTGACATCTCTTGGCTGATAAGGTACCACTTTTGTCAACCCTCATGGTTGCTTCCATTTGCAGCCATCACCTGTGCTCTTGGTTGCAATGGTGCTGTGCCATCCCTGGCTCCCCTCGGCCAATCTCTGGTGTCAGCAGCTTTTTGACAGCATTTGTGTTGCTGATCAGTAGTACAGGACATGGTTATCTTATTCCTGCCTTCATAACTAATCACACTAATGAGATGATAATACAGCTAGGACAGCGTGTCCTGTCACAGCTATCACCACCCTGCACCCACTGTGAGTAAGTATAAAACTCCCTTGAATCTGATAAATGGCATTTCACAGTGGCTGGCACAGAATTTAAGAATCATTGGGACAATATAAGCTTATTCTGGAGGTGCTTTTTGTGATGCTAAGATGTTAATATTGCCTAGCAATGTTCTTGTATTACCTGTTTGTTATCTTGCACCCCCTGTGTGTTCATATCCACATGTTACATTTTGATTTGCACTAAGATCATGAAGATTTGTGAAAGTACAGTCTTTTTTTGCAGTACTGGTACAGCATCTGAAAGAGCAAAGTCCTGTTTCATAAGTAGGTCTCCTGAGTGCAATATTAATACAAAAACTAATAAGTAAAACATTGCTTTCCATAAAGATAAGAAATGCTGCATTCAGCCTCTGTCATGAAAGCTCAGTTTGGAAAGAGTTTCCAAATTCTTCATTGGAAGGTGTAAGGGCACTAAATAACTGAGTCATACTAGTCTTTCCTTCTGAGCAGTAATCTCTATCTGGAAATGTTTCATAAATGTTAAAATATGTATTTTAGCAGTAGTGTGGAGCTGTGCTTCCAGAGAGAGAGATACAATGGCAGTGCAGTAGCCTCAAGCTGCAAATGTGGAATCAGCAAGCTCAAGTGAAAATGCCAAAGCAGAAACATTTTTCTGCAATTGTTTAGAACACATGGTTTAAATTTCCCCTTTTGACTGGAATCCAGCTTGGTGATTTTCCATGGCATTCCCTTACATTATAAATAACTGGTTAGAGAAAACTACAACCTTTTAATTAGTTGCAAAGGTTTGATACATTTGTTAACATCTGCATATAAATGGCTCATTCAGCATCTCCTCATGGAACTGAGCAAAACCATTTAGGCTTAGAAAAGAGACCACTGGGAATGAAAAGGATTAGGTGTAGATTCCAAGTAACCATGGGATGGCAGAGATGCCAGTTTATTCACAACTGGGTGAAAGTGGCTTCCCTGCTCAGCTCTGCAGAGGGAAGTGTTTCACTTGCAACAGGACAAGAGGGTGCTGAAGAGCCAAGGAGATCAGTAGAGGAGAGGAGGGTGATTAGCCTTGGTCAGTCATTATCTGTGTTGGATGGGGCTTCCTGTGTGCTGCAGTGGGTGTCAAACCCTGCCTGGAAACCCTCAGGCAAATGGCAGGAACTGAGCAGTTTGTGATGGAGTTTAAATAAGTATGAACTGTCTTTGGTCACAGCTTGTAACTCAAGAGATTTGGGGTTGAGATTTAGAGGAGCAGTTAAAGAAGAAGAAAAAAGTTTTCTTTGCTGTTGAAGTTATTGAAGCTTGTTTGAACTCTATTAGGACAGCCTCCAGCTTCAAAGTTTGTTATCTTCCCCATTATATTAGCGCTTTCTCCGTCTCACAGCTAAGCACATTTGGCTGTAAAACTGCACATTCGCCTAACATTTATTAATCCCTACTTGTCTGCTGTCCAGGACAGATGTCTAAGAAAAAGTGAAGGGAAGAAACTTGGCTCTCCAATCTAAAACTTTGATTGGAAAATAATTACAGCTCCTGCCATAAATAATCCATGTTTCATCACTGTGGCTTTTAGGTTTGTTTGTTTGTGTCCTGAGGTCTGTCTGTGCCATTTCAACACCCCAGCTCCACCAGTGACATGATCCCCATGGCAGATGTGCTGCTGTGCCTTGGAGTGACCCAAGTGTCCCCCAAGAAGACCTCTACTAGTATCACAAGAAAACATTTTCTTAGGAATGTGAAAGAGGAACTTAGTAAGAATCAGCTACACATAAGGTATCTAGTGGGAGCAAATGGAAATAGCCAAGGGTGTGTGTGAACTCTACAGCAGCATGAAACTATAGCTATTTCTGATATAATAATATCAGCATATTAATGTTAAATCCAGGTTGCCATTTTTCCAAAGTGTTAAGTAGAAATAGAGCTGATTTCTTTTGCTCTAGTTTACTGTGAATGTACAAAAAGGTTGAGGCAAGCCCATCTGAATATCTAATTAGAGTTTTTTAATATAGTAGAATGTTTCTGCAAACAAACCAGACACTCTTCCAATTTAATGATAAACAGAATTATGCTACCAGGTAAGGCATATGAATATTTCATTTTTAAATAAATCCTGGATAATATTTGTGTGGTGATAACAAAAAACCTTGCAGCTGTATTGAGTGTGAGTTGCCCATCTCTGGCTTTCTCAGCTCCATCACCTCCCAGTCTAATCCTAGTTAAATAAGCAAAATGACCAGCTGTTGCCACTGGGGAGTTGAAACACTCTTTTCCACTCCTGGGGTGTTAATGAGCCATCCAGAGGGGTGTTTCTGCAGAATGAATGGCTCGGTGGCACTCACTGATACACAGCCATGTGCATGTGGGAGCAGAATGGTTATCAGAAAGATAAAAGAACATTTTCTGAGGGCCAAAGCTTTGCTTAATGCATTTTTCAACCCTTGGTGATTCACTGGAATAAAATGCAATGTATTCCTGGTAGAAACTGTGGTGCGTTAAGACAGACATGCAGCTATACCTGATGTAGCAAGGATTTTTCTGACTGTCAAGTGCGTCATGGATCTGTCCTTTCCAAGGAGAAGCATTTCTGCCACAAGAAAGTGGAATGAGTTTAAATGCCATAATCCCTCCTCAGTATGGCTCATCTGCACTAGCGGGAATGTAGACAGAATTATGGGCTGTTTTCTGCAAATGGCTCTTCTTTTGTATGGTTATTAGCACTCCAAGTGTCCAATATCCTTCATATTTTTTTCTTTAGGTGACAAAAGTCAAGCCTTTGTTCCTTTTGAGAAGGTTGATCTGCTGCAAAATCTCATACACGAACCTGTGTGTTATTCCTGTTGAACAGGAATAATTTTAGGGGATGGGTAAGAAAGTAGGTGAATTACACGTTTCCAGAACTTCTCTGCTCTTGAGTATGAAGTTGAGTTCATACCCCTGAAGAGTAGATTGAGTAATTAACCAGCCTAAAATACCAAGGATCTGATGATGTACCAGTGCTCTGGGATTGTGGCATGTCCTAGAGAGTGTGCAGAAAGGACAGATTCTACACTGATCTTCCACTAAGGTCCAAGGTAGCTCTACTTTTAGTTAGTAGAACAAAGTTGATTGAATCATCAAACTAAGCAGAATAACCCTGAGTGTGTAATTGTAAATTACAGCAATCTGTTAAAATGCAGGTTTACTCTTTTAAAAGGAGATTCCATGTGGGTTTGGTTTGCAGATTCTGAGTTACATTGTTTAATTTGGTGAATTTGGATAGAAACACAATTACCTTACTTTGGAGAAGAACTACCCTTGGCTGTGAATTCTTGGGTGCAGTATTTTTCAGTGTCCAGTTACTCTGTTGTTTTCTGGAATTAGAAGGAACTTGCAAACCTGCAATTTGGGAACAGACCTAGATGGTAGCAGATATTTTTCCACCCTGTTTTGCACTGCCTCTGCATCTGTATTCATTCCCATCATGGGAGACCAGTTTCCAGACACTAGACCTCCAACAATGGTTAATCACCATAACACCTGTTAAAAGAATGTGGTTTTTTTCCTTTATTTCCAGGGGGAATCCTAAAACAAGTAGCAGTATAACTTGCAAATACTAACATCATAATCTGGTTTTGCTATGTCCAAACACCAAATTCAGAAAAAAACATTACCATTTCAGTGATTTTTATCAGCAATGTTGTGATGGAAGGTTCTAGTAGTTCAGGGGAGCTGCACTGACTGCAGATCTGACTTGCAATGCATCCCAAGTGCCTTTTTCCTGGTTTGAAATACATCCAATATTGATAATGCCATAACTGAAATTACACAAAGATTGTTGTTGTTGTTGTTGCCGCTGCTCTGAGTTAACCTTCCTCCAGGATTAATGAAATGCAGGGGGGAAAAAATCTATATGAGAAACTTTATGCTGTAGTTGTGAATGTTTAGTAAAAATGGCTTCAAAATGCTGTTTGCTAATGAAGTGGCAGAAGCAGAATAGCCATGCTAGGTAGGGTCAGAATATGAAGGGAAAAGGTAGTCACATTCATCTCAAAAATAATGGCAGAAATTTGCAGGTCAGTAAAATATTTAAGGAAACAACAAAACCCAGTTGAGGTAAACTAAAGCAGACTCTTTGAATGGTTACCTGCCTGTTGAGAGAAACAGAAGAAACTTGTGTCTGTCAGGATAGCTGATAGAATTGTGGCAGCAGGTCCCAGCCCTCCAAGGGTGGTGGTAGTTTTGCTTTGGCTTTTGCTGAGAGCCAGGCTCCTTTCATCATGTTAAAGAACAAAGCCAGCACAGGCTCATTTTCTGCAGTCTATTTTTGGTACAAAATTCCAAACCACAAAACGGTCATTTGGCAATTTTAGAATGAAAGCTGATTTTAGCTAACCTAGTTAGTCCAGTTTTGCTCTGGTTTGCCTTGATAAGGACAAAGATGGCTTTCTGCCCTTCCTCCCTAAGCCAGCTCCGGGAATCTGCCCAGGCTTCTGCTTCCATGGCCAGAAGTAAGCCCTGAGCTGCAGCCCACCAGTCTCTCCCCTTTCTCTCTTTGTGCTTACGTGTACCTCAGACAACACTGGTTTTATAGGAGAGATACATCTTTTTATCCAGATATATTTACATCTGTTTGTTTTTAACAGTGGTAAAGCCTTTCTTAACAGCTGCAGGCTATTGCTACCAGGGTCAACATCCAAGTTGTCAGTGGATGAGTGGCAGGAGGAGAGGAGGTTGTTTATGTTTCAGGTAATGTGTTGTGCAAGCCAGTACAGGAACACTTTCTGAACTGCTGCAGAGATTTGGTTTTGCTTGGGTTTAGCTGAAAGAGGAAGAAAATCTGTCCTGGAGTTGCTTTCATATTGTCCTTGAGAGTGGTGTGCTGCAGTGACCCTCACCACTGGGGTGCTTTGGATGCTGAGGCTGCTGATGGTGTAGAAATTCACTCCTGCTTTGGTCACTGCCTACAGGTCAGCTTTTGTTCTTATGGTCTAGGCACAGAATTTAGTTTTTAGCAGCATGAACCAAACATCTTTGCTCTAGAGGTGGCAGTGTTACAGTTATGCTAGTATGCACTGGAATAGTTCAAACAAATTTTTCAGTCCTCCTGAGTCCTTGATGAGAACATCAAGCCCCTGCAGATGGTGACCATTCATGTAATTAAAGGGGTGAGATTTGTCCTTGGTTGCAAGTCATCATGATTGACACATTAATTGTTGCATCATGTTTCCCACTGCTAGTCGAACTGGTGAGACTTCTGCATGTTTCAAAGGAACTATTGCTACTGGAAATTGTTGTAAGCAACATTGAATATTACCTAGCTTGTTTTAGAAGACACTCATATGCTTGTGGCAGTATTTCAGCTGAAAGAACTAAATTTTTTTTACATCCTTACAATTATTTTTAGAGTCAGTAGAGTTGCAAATGGTGGGAGGAGAAGTGAGATTATTTAACTGTTACTTACATAATAAAAAAGGAGAATTTGAACACTGTGCTCAGGTCTGCTCATATTTTGATGATGCTTGGCTTTTCCTTTTGGTTTATATTTAAAGTGATTTGTTCTCTGGAAGCACAATCACCTGATATTTCTAATTTAGTTTTGTATGTATGACACTTACAAATTATGTAATTCAAAGAAACCCTGTACTGTTTTTTTTTAGATACCAGAAACTAGCTTGATTAAGAGCATTTAAATGCTCATGTATTTGAAAGGAAGTTACCATGTTTTCTACTTTAATGGAAAACTTCTTTGGGCAAATTACAAATGCCAAGGTAAAACTTCTCAGACTCTGAACAGAAGTTAGACAGTCTATTAGCTTTCTGCCATCTGGCAAAACCCAATTACTCTCAGACAGTTTTGTGCTCTTTACAGCCGTGCTGTTCTTGGCAATAGGGAAAATGGACATTTATGAGAGACTCCCACAGCTGGTAGTGCTGCCAGGGGAAGAGAAGGTGGGTTGGAGGTGGTGATGCTCATGCCCTGGGCTCTGCTGCAGTGATGGAGCCACGAGGTTTTCTCCAGAAGCATCTGTCTCTCTGCACATACCAAAAAGAGACTTTATGCTTGTATGTGATGGGGTTGTGAGCTTCCCTCTTCCCTGCTTCAGATAAGTTGCCTGCTGCTGGCACTCTGGATGCTTCTCTGATGGCTTTAAGAAATTTTGTATTTGTAAACTCTATGAATATTTGGAATAATTATCCTGCTTATCTCTTCAGTTGTCTTTGTTCCAGCACTCAGAAAACAAACTGAAGTGTTTGTGCAACTCTGCAGAGTCAAGGAGCACTAACACGAGCACCTCTCTAGCACCTCCTATACAGGTTCACTCACCCTTATTTAAGATTCCTTTTACATACACTGTGAACTCACTTCCTGATGAGAGCCAGTGAGCATAGATACAGAATTGTCTGAGCTGAGTTTCAATTGCTGAACTATGCACATCCCATTTAAAGGAAATCCATTGCTATCCTGTCTGCTTACAGAGCCTGATTCATCAAAGCACTAAGCATATGCTTCAGAAGTCTTGTTGAAAGGAAACCTGTAATGACCAAGTATCTGGTTTTTGCATGCAGGAAAGGTGTGATCCCAGAACTGGAGAACTGGGAGACAAAGCATTGTTTAAAGAGAATTCTATATTAAGTAATCCAGAAATGAGACTAGTGATGAGAATGTAAAAGTGTTTCAGAAGCTTTCCCCAAAGTAGTAACTGCACCTGTTAGTCATGCAGTTTATCATGATGAGAAACTCAAAACTATTTGCAGGATTATTTAGAGTATAAGAAAAAACATGCATTTTCCTTCACTCCTGGATCTAAAGTCAAACATGATCTAAAACTATTTGATATAAAGTTATTCCAATTGCAGTTAAATCTGAGTGACTTACAGTTCTAACCAGGGAAAAAGATGAGGAGAGAATGCTTTTATTTGCCTGAAAATAACGGACCCTGCTGTAGATGCAGATGGATATTTTTTCTTTCTCCCCTTGGATGCACATTGTCAATTGTTTCTGGGAGTACAAAACTGAATTGCATGAATATGTAGTCCAGTCTGACCAGATGAACATTGGACAGTTGTTCTCCCTGATGAAAGTAAGGGAGCTGAAATGGGAAAGCTAAGAAATGCTTGTTTTTAAGTGCCTTTCTATATCAGATTGTGCTTGAGAATTGAAACAGCACTAGTCAGGAACCACCATAAATGTGTTAATATGGGTTCTGTGGTTTCAGCAGCATGCACAAAAAAAGGCAAAGGGCACACAGCCAAAGCTGTCATTGAAATCCATATGCCCAGTTTTGGACAGAAGGAGCAGAGGAGTGGATTTCATGCTCTCTTGCACCGCAGAGACAGTTGTTTATACAACCAAGGAGGTTTAGAGTACTATTTATCACAGGCTTTAAAGCTAGAGATTATTTATATTAATTGCTGCAAATCAGAGGTCTTGGGTAAAACTAGAATCTATTTATAGGACAGTTATCAGTATGTCACATTTTCTAGTTTCTTTGATGGCAGAAGTGAGCCCACCCCCAACATGAAACAGGGAAAGAAATATTTTTCTTGCTGGAGCTGTAAGGCAACAGCCATAAGGCTTCCCGGGCTGCCTTCAGTTCTTTGCCCTCACATCAGTGTATGATTGCACTTTGGCCAGAGGTTGATTTTGTTTGGGTTTGGTAAGTAGAGGGCTTAGAAATGTCTCCAGAAATGAACGAGCAATCAATAGGCAAATCACCAAAGGAAAGGGGAAAAAAAACCCAAAGAGCTATGTTTCAGTGTTATTTATTCTTGAGATGTGTGGCAGGGTTCTTTAAAATTCCCATCACTCAGAGGGAGTTGATTGGCTTGCTTTTAATTTTGCTTCAGATAATAAATTCTTAGCTTGAAAAGAGCCTAACTTGAGTGGGCTCTGCATGTCCAGGATCACTCTTTCCCAAGTTACTTTTGCTGCTGATTAGCAGATACAACACAAAGAAACATTGTCACATTGCAAAAATAAAAATGGGCTGCTTTATCTCATCATGTGTCTAGGAGAAAATAGTACACAAACTAAGGACAAAAGTGCTAATATTTGAAACTATGGCTGGGAAAGAAATTTGATGGCTTATTGTGTTTGAAAAGCTCTCATGAAACTCAGATGAGTGATGTGGGCAGCAGCTGACTCTGGGTTTAAATTCTTTTGCAAACCTTGGGATGGGAGGGCAGAGCTTGGGCTGGGCTCACAGATCTGAGCCAGTCTTCTTAATCCAAGTGGTTTTGCTTGGCTTTCAGCATAACGTGATATGTCTGTTCTGATTTCTTTGTATATGTACATTAGGAGCTTAATTGAAAGTTGCATTTCAACAAACAGTATAAATTTTCTTAAGTATGAGACTGTAATGAATGGATTGAACAAGAAGTCCTGATGAGCATTTTTAGCAAACAACATCACAAGGGACACTTGGAAGAAAAAAAAAGAAAATCTGTTTTTTAGAAATGCTATGTATTAATTACTCATTAATTTGAATGTTGCAAATATTATTGTTTTAGTTCCTTCTTTAAAGTAGTTGAAATCAGCTACTTTTTGCTAGACTAGAGGTAGTTTTATATTAAAACAAAGATTTTTTTCAAATTATAGGAATCTTTTTCTTTTTTTTTAATGTATTTTACAAGTCGGAGTCCTGTGACAAATGGTGAACTGTGTACTGTCTAAAATATACTTCTTTAGAAATGTGGGAAATATTTTTCTTTCTTTTTTTAATGTGCTGTCATCTCTCATAAGTGACTTTTTCTCTGAACAGGAGAGATGGGTAGTGATCATGTGCTTTGTCTGATAGGAAAGAAGCATCAGCATCTGACTGCCATTCTCTTGGAGAGGCAACCAAAGAACAAGAGGGCATTTAAATTTTAATGACTAGCAACCAGGGGAGATGAAACACACGAAAGCAGTAGTAGCAAGGCTTGACACAAAGCACTGTGTGTCTTGGGACCCCAAGGGTGAGCTCCATGTGTTGTACTGGGGAAGGTGGAGCCCACTTTAAAACAGAAAAGACAGGTCATACTGCTGGGATGAATCTTTATGTAAAACATGATGGTTTTGTCTCTAGAAATGTTATACAGTCCCTGAAACAGCAGCTAGCCATGGGGACCCCAAGAAGAGAGGTGGAGGTCTAAACTCTCATTGAGGACATTGTAAGTTAGCACCAGCTCTGCAGCACTTGTTTTGGCCCCATATAGAATCATAGAATGGTTTGGGTTGGAAGGGAGCTCTGGAGGTCATCTAGTCCAGACCCCCTACAGTGGGCAGGGACATCCCCAACTAGATCAGCTTGCCCAGAGCCATGGCAAGCCTCACCTGGAATGCCTCCAGGGATGGGAACTCAACCACCTCCATGGGCAACCTGGTCCAGTGTTCCACCACCCTTGTGGTGAGGAACTTTTTCCTAATATCCAGTCTAAACCTACTCTTCTCCAATTTAAAACCATTGCCCCTTGTCCTTTCACTCCAGGCCTTTGTAAACAGGCCCTCTCCAGCCTTCTTGGAAGTTCCCTGTAGGTTCTGGAAAGTCACTAGTAGGTCTCCCTGAAGCCTTCTCTTTTCTAGGCTGAACAATCCCAGCTCCCTCAGCCTTGGGCCAGGACTCAGTTGTAGCATCAGAAGCATTAGTGCACCGAGGGGTACCCTGCACTAGGGAACTTGCAGAGCTGAAAACCAGATGTGCTTTTCCCCCTTAGGGTCACTGCAGTTGGATCAGTTCCCTGGCTGCCTTTGCCATGCAGCCACGCGGGCGTGCGGGCTGGCACAGAGCACAGGGGAGCCTGCAGGGCTGGGCAGGGAGCAGGGGCTGGGAAGCAGAAGAGATGGCTTCTCCAGATAGCATCTAGCAAAGCCTGGCTAAGTTGGGGAGGCAAAGTGTCCCTTGTGCAATCTGAGCTGTGATTTGTCTTTTATTGGGAAGCAGCTAAGCCAGGAAAACATCCACTAAGCAGCAATGAATAATGCTGGTACAATTTTATCACGTCTATGTGTTTGTTTCTTTACTCTTTCTACTTACTTTACTTACTCATAGCTAGAGACAAAATGATTTTTACTCTTAAATGGTTTGAAATGCCACAAGAAGCACCTTCAATTGTGGATTTCTGTCAATGTCAGTCTGAACCCACCAAATATATTTATAGTTGGTGTGGTTGCATTTTTAGTGCATTTCTCCCTTTCTTTTAGAAAGTTTCTTCATAGTTAGTATTGCCTCTTGAAAGTCACATCTGAAATGAGTCTGAAACAGGAGCTCAGTTGGGTGATACACGCCACTGCATGTCTTTGGTTAGGATCATGCATTAATCTATAATCACTTTAAATATGGTTTATAATCTATTTGCAGTTCCCTTACGTTACCTATGGCATGTTTCTTGGAAGAAGAAATTATGTTTGACAGTGCACTTCATGTTTGAGAGCTAAAATCCAATTTGTCTAATCTTAGAAAGCTGGCCTCATGTTTCTATTAATGAAAATCTTTATGTTGTCCAAATTAGGCAGCAGGAATGACCATTAACCATCCATTAACCTCTTTCAGCACATCTTCCACAGTTAAAGCACCAGCTAGGTAGGAATATGGATCTGAGCAAATCCCACAACCTCTTGCTAATCTGATCTTTCCCTACAAAGTATTACAATCTAATTCCAAATATTTCCATGTTTTCCTTGCTATATTTAAAGGCTGAACCTTTTTTAATTCTGTAGCTGTATGACTGTTTATTGACATCATTTCAGTGATGAAAGACATGATTTGAAGTGAAAGAACAGGATTTGTTATCTGCAGTATGATCAATGTAATCTCTTTGCTGTGTTTTATAACAAACTACAGGCTAGCAGGCATGGCAAAGAGAGTGTTTACAAATGTTTATGTTTTGTTTAAAGCCAGGGAACAGAATAGTTACCATTTTGGGATTTGTGCCCACTGCAATTTTCCAGTAGGAACTAAATCAGATAGTGCCTTCAATATTTGTTTCCTCTTTTACAGTGAAGTTGGGATAGTATGGGTATTGTAAAATTTGAATGAAGCATTGAGAAGTAGAAACAGTATTTACAACTGCATACATATTTGTTTTACTGAAGAATTTCTTCTGCATTAAACTTTGTTGATGATCTTTCTAGTCCTTTCCAAGTTTACATTTCTTCAATTTTTGTGAATCTTACTTTTTGTAAAAAGTGAAACTTCTTTTTTTAACAAAAGTCCTAATTTATTCTTTTCTCCAACAACCATAAATTACAAAAGAAAATACATGTAAGTAAATCATTTAGGTCAGAATAGTGAAATGCTCTCCATTGATGAGCTGCAGTATTGCTTAAGCTCCTTTAGCAGTGAGGAATTGATGTAATGTCTCATCTGTTTCCAGAAATCTAGGAGGAAAATCCTGACAACTCATCACATTTGATACACATACTATTTTATTTTAACTGCCTAACCTGGAATATTTCAATCTAATTGTGGATCTGTGACTCATCAGATATTTTTTTGTGGAGAAAGAGAGATTGTTGTTAACTGTCAAATCCCAGGAAATATGAAACAGGAAAGCTGAAGGTTTCTAAAGCTATGTAGAAAGCATGGGTGTGACTGAATAATTTTTCCTGCTCTGTGTGTGTGTCTGATAGCTGAAGAAAGACATACATCTGCTGCCACTGAAGTACTGCTGTTGTTCACCAGACTCTTTGGCTTTCCAGTCTGAATTGTTTAACATCAAATAAAGACATCTTGGAAAGAGTACCTGTAGAAATTTCTTTACTGAAAGGATTGTTAAGTCTTGGAATAGGCTGCCTAGGGAGGTGGTGGAGTCACCATCCCTGGAGGTGTTTAAGAAACATTTAGATGCTCTCCTTAGGGCCATGGTTTAGTGGCATGTTGGTGATAGGTATGGTTGGACTTGATGATCTTAGAGGTCTCTTCCAACCTTAATGATTCTGTGATTCTGTGAAAGGCAGTTTCCAAAGAGAATGCCTGACACAGACACTCTGGAGTTAATGCTCTTCTAGTTTCAACCTCTGGCTCTGAGGATTTGCAGCAGCTGAAGATAAGTAAGTGATGCCATGGTTCACACTGTGGCACTGATGAAGTGGACTTTATGCAAAGTTTATATGTCACTTTAGTAAGAATGTAAGCTGTCCTGATAGCATGCCTTTCCTAATTGTGCTTTGATTGTTACTTAGTTCCTTATTGGGAAATGGGTTTTCTGCTTAGAAAAAGAAGGCTAAAAAGAGGCAAAGCTCAAATGTATTGTTTGGAATGGAAATTGAGTGAGAGTAACAGACTGGAGATTAGTTATCAACAGAACAGAAAACTCTTGAAAACATCAGCCTGTTGAGGTGCTGCATGTGACACTTGTATTCATGATCCTTTCCATCTTCAGCTTCCTTTGACCCTGTGTTGTGAACCTCTTCTCCTTTGCAGAGGTCTCTGCACAGAGCAAGTTTCTTCTTCAAACAGCTTGACTCGTGCACTTGGGTGGACACCACTCCTCCTTGCCAGTCAAGAACACAGTCCTTTGCTATAGAAAATTGCAATGCCTGTCTAATAATCTCTTTGAGTTGAACTGTAACATTTAAAACAAGATGATAAGACTGTACCTGGAAGCAAATTAGAAAGAGATGTTACAAAAACTCTTGAGTGTAATAGTGACTAAATATGCCCTGCCCTAATATAGAGTTACAGGAAGGGTATTCAGTGGAGAGAGATCTTTCTGCAACTGCTTCCCTCTTTTCAAAGATCTGTGGAGGCATTTTCTTTTGTATCACTGTGTAATCTCTGACTGAGGATGCTGTTAGTTAAATAGGGGTTCTCTACTCACTAAAGGATGAGGAACCAAATGCTAATTGTGCAGGAAATAACAGCAATGGAGTGGATGGCATAAAGGGCATAGCATAATGTTCTACTCCTTGGCAAGAATAAAAATTGCTTGGTGATGAATTCTGAAGACCTAATGAAGTTGTGAAGATGTGGGTGGGGTCTGAAGGACTCCACATGAAGATTTGCTTTGCAGAGAGGGAGGATGAAACAATAGTTTCTTCTGGAAATGATACCAGCTCTCTGCTTTTGATTAGCCAATAGAGAATATGGAAAAGGCAGCTGCTTGATTCCCCTCTCCCATACATGCTGTTCAAGCAGCATCATTTGCCTCAGTTCAGTTACCATTTGTGTGTTTTAAAAGCAAAAGGCGTGCAAAACATCAGCAATTTCAACACACTTCATTTCATTCTTGAATTGTCTTCCACCACAGTCTGCTGTCATCAGTGTGTGGCTCTGGAGCTTTGGAGTTAAATTGCCTTTAATTGTGTCTAGAAATCTAGTTCTTAGACTACTAATAGGTTGAATAAGAGCTTCTTTAAAAAAAAAAATCATTTCAAAACACTTTTTTTCTTACTGACTTTTCATTTTAATGGTTGGTGGTTTAGTGAAAAGATCTTTCCTAAGATTTATAAGCAAGCCCAAGTTTATAATGGAAGTTTGGAAAAGAAGCTGAGCTACAGACTTTAGATAACATGAATGCTTACAAATCAGCTTCATTTTGTTTCTGAGCCCCTGTGCCAGCCACAGGAATTCTGCTCATCAAAAATATTTAACAGAAATCAGAGCATGACTAATACTTGGTGGTAAAGATCTGTGCAAACAAAAATGGCCAGAGGAATTCAGATCTGCAACTAAATACTTAAAAGAATGAAACCCAAAGCTGTTCATACATCAATTAACCTTTTTCCCAAAGGAATAGTATTATGTCTTTAGAGTAAAAAGAGGAGCACAGCCTTTTGGAAAAACATGATCTACATATTGGAGATATCTACAGGGATTTATTTTTTTGAATTGAATTATCTTACTCATGCAAACTGCTTTATTCCAGATAAACAAAACCAGACAGGCTGTAAACAGATTATTAAAACACTGTACAATTAGAGCAAACTCTTAGAAATGCAAACAGTTATTTCAGTTTTATATGTTCTCAGTTTAAGCTAGAGATTGTTAGTGCAAGTATCGTTAGGCCTGTAAACCAGGCTGTGAAAACACTTGAGTTACACAACTTGTCTTACCTAGCAATGATTATTCAAGATTTAACCTAGGATCAGGATAAAGTTGCCATCTAAACTAAATCAAGATGTGGGAGACATCTAGACAGGAGCACTCAGCATCCTGCAAAATCACTCTCTTAGTCACAAGCAGCAGAGATTCTGCAAATATAAGTTTCTTTTATCACAGAGATGTCAGCTGTGTTTCATGCATTATAAGGAAGCAAGGCATAGGGAATAAGTTATCCAGTGTCAGGCTTTGTATCCAGCACTGTGATTTCTTTTGAGGCAGAGATATCAGATAATAACATAGAAATAGATGAGCCAGTACAGCATGAGAATAATTATTGAACGATTCTTTAACAAGATTTAAATCCCCCTATTTAACTTTAACAAAAGAAAAATTTCCACTGGAAAATAGCACTGCCTTGATTTTATATCTGTGATTGGAAGTCACATAGACTTGAGTCCTCATAGGCTGATCATATAGGACAACATCAGAATTCACTGAGAGATCAAGGAAAAGTCTTGTTTTCAGGAAGTAGCTGGGATTGTTCAGCCTGGAGAAGAGAAGGCTTCAGGGGGACCTACTAGTGACATTCCAGTACCTAAAAGGAACTCACAAGAAGGCTGGAGAGGGCCTGTTTGCAAAGGCCTGCAGTGAAAGGACAAGGGGCAATGGTTTTAAATTGGAGAAGAGCAGATTTAGACTGGACATTAGAAAGAAGTTCCTCAGCCCCATGAGGGTGGTGGAACAGGTTGCCCATGGAGGTGGTTGAGTTCCCATCCCTGGAGGCATTCCAGGTGAGGCTTGCCAGGGCTCTGGGCAAGCTGATCTAGTTGGGGATGTCCCTGCCCAGTGCAGGGGGGTTGGACTAGATGAGCTCCAGAGGTCCCTTCCAACCCAAACCATTCTATGATTCTATGAATATAGTACTAAGGTAGTATGTAGGCACAACCAGAATAATAGTTGTTTTAAACATACCAGGACAGTATGTTATAAATCATGATGCAGACAGAACTGCCAATTAAATGAAAGGGGGGGGGGATGATTTTTTTTTTCCTTCGTAGTGGAACTTGTCTTATGCAAAGAAACAAACACGAACACTTGAACTTTCCCAGTAAATGCTTTGCACTCAGCAGTCACTAAGTTTTGGTGGTTTTTTTCTGCTTGTTTCCATATTGGTGTAGAGGTCTAAGGCTTTAAAGTTTGTCCTCTAGCAGCTGCTGATAAATCAGCACTTAAGTAAATTGGGAAGCTGGCACATTAGTGTTAAAGCTACAAGTTATTGTACTGTATAGGGAGGAGAGACATCACTAACATTTGTAGTGAAAATACTGAACCTTGCTCGTGGTAGAGAAGTCTACCTGAGGAGTAAGGAAGCTCCAGTTAGGAACTCCACTCCACAGCTTGTTAAAAGTAGCTTTTAATAAATGTGGTGGATTTAATGACTTGTCTTCAGGAGGTGAAAGGCATTTGTGTTCACTTGGGCACGTTTACACCCGCAAGGTAGTTGTATATATGCAGGCAGTATAGAAAGTCCAGTTCCTGTTAACTTCAAAGGGTTCCTGTTTAAGTGGTGATTTGGTCTAATGGAGCTGCATGTCTGAAGAAGACAATGAAGTTCTGGCTGCCACAGTTCTCTGGGTATAGCTGATTACAAGATTAGCTGTGGATGGTTTATGTCATTGTAGCCAAATTTGTCTAGTGGAAAGAGTTTACCCAGAGCATGTCTGATGCTACATTCCTCTATAGGCTTGTATGAGCTCACAGAAGTAGGAAAGCTCTCTTACATGAATTTGTTACACAGAAGTGTGTTCACAGCAATTTGGAATTTGTCCACTTGTATTATACTTTCAGTTCTGTATAGTAAACCTATTTTTGGGACTGTGTAAAGTAGAGGATTAAGTTATAAAACAGTGCCAATGCAGTTGATTTTATTGCTTGATTATGGTTTTAATGCATACCAAAATTTAGGCATTGCTTTTGTTTTGGCTGAATACATTTATATACTTATGCTGTCATTTCCTCCAAAAGAATTGGTTTAATCAGTGTTCACCATGTTTGCAGGACTTTAACCACAATATTGCTTCTTGCCATACCATTATTCCCACCAGCTGGGAACAGCAGGATGTATGACTCCACAGTGAGTCTCCACAAGTAGCTGCACTTTATATAAATGGGGAAGTGTATGTGCTCATGCCTTCATAAAACACTTCTCCAAAAAGGGGTTAAGATTTCCCTGTGGGCACGGTAAGGGAGGCACAGAGTTATGTTTGCAGAGAGCTCAGGGCTTGTAAAAATTCCCCCTCAGACCTCTGTGGCTGTCAGCCCAGTAACTCACCAGAAAGCAGAGCTCATCAGAAACCTTTTGGGAAGCCAGCTACTTCACTTTTAGAGGTTTTGCTAGAAAAATTTTGGTAGTAAGAGCCCAATTACAGAAACAAGCAGAGAAGCAAAGCAGTTCTTTTACTGGCAGAAGTTTATTCCTTCAGTGAAATGGATGAGAAGATATCTCACTGCTAGCATGAAGCTCAGTCTGCACTGAGGTGTCTGCTCTCACTTACCACCAGTACTCCAAGATAGGCAGAGACTTGAGTTTTGTGTAGGGAAGAACCACCTGCAACTGCTGAGTGACAGGAATTGAGAATTAGGGTCTCCAATATCCAAAATGGAGCTTGTGATTTATTGTGGCTGTCAGTTAAATGAGGAGGAAGATTCTGCAATCCACACTAATGGAGTCGAGATACTGAAATTAAATTGAGGACTGAAAAATGCCTTGGCCTTAGTTAAATGTAGTGGCTCATCCACTCAGTGGTAATTGTACACTTGCAATTCCTTCATCTGGACTGGACTTAAAATATGTACTTTAGTGAACAGATTAAATGGAATTTTAACGATCAACTAGGATTAGACAAAATACCAATTAAACCCAATGAAGTCTATTAATATAATTAGCCTCAGGGCAAGACAATTCAAGAACTGGAAACAAATTATTTGTAGTGGCCAGTCATTCCTTAAGTAAAATCTTCGAGTCTGGAGAGAAGAGACAAAAACCAGCAATCTTTGTTTAGAAGTAAGAAGGTAAGAAGTGTATTTAATATGTGTTGTACCTTCTGGATAGTTTTTAGTTTGGTCCAGGCTTCTGGCAGCAATGCAGGGTGACCCTGTACTTTGTAAACTGTAGAGGAAGGAACCTGCATGGCTTGGTTTGAAGAAGTATCCTCTTCACCAGCCTCATTAACCAGCAAAGGAGTGTGGAAGTTGAATGGGCATTGAAAATCAAAAATAGTCCTTAAAAAACATTTGCTTTTCTGTATAACTCTCCTCCTTTCAGGTTGTACACTCAAAAATGAGGTTTGTGGAGCACAGGGAGAACTGTTCGTGTATTTTCTGAGCCTCTGTTTTTAATGGTAGTTGGGTTTCTTTCCTTTCAGGACTCTTCAGAAGCAAATTTTCAGACAGTGCTTTTACCTTTCGTAGTTAGGCATGTTTGATATGTCAGATTGAGGTGTGTGAAAGGTGGGAGGAACTCGGATGCCATTCATTTCTGACAGTTTTGGCCAAGGTCCCTAAGTTGTCAGCAAGTGTTCTGTTTATTCAGTGCTGTGGTGCAGGAAATCTTGTTAAAACACTGTAGTCTCTTCAGAGTGCCCTTGAAATGTCCCTTAACCTTGGCTTCAAGTAATAGGAAGTACAGTGTTGTGGTGCCTGGGTCTTACTATGCTCAGTGTCGTGGCACTGGCAAAGGAGACATGTTCTTTCTCCTCCTTTCCTGAGCAAGCAGTAGCCCTGCTGCTGTGCACTAGAAATCCCACTGAGATGGTTCCACCAAACATAATGATGCCAGTTTGTTTGATGACAGTCTGGCCTAACATTTAAAAGCAGCTACATAGGCTTCCTGCAGATAGTAGAGACACTTGGTGCAGTGCAAGTGATTAGTAATAGCAAGATTTGACATGCTTTTAAATTGCTGTGATCTAAATAATTTCAGTTCCATCAGCCTCTGGTTAGGTTTAGGCAAAAACTGGACAGATAAGATTTCTATTTACTTTGTCCTATTTTTTATTCTAAGTTTTAGAGAATGTTTAACTTTCAACTTTCTGATGGAAATTAAGAGAAGAAATCATTGAATTCCTTATTTATTATTTTGGAGGCATGATGGAGGATAAATCATTTCTCTTTTTGGCTTCCAGTAATCTAACACAGGCTCTTTGGCATTATAAAGAAAAAAAAAATCATTAAAAGGATAGT
This sequence comes from Bucco capensis, assembly GCA_013396975.1. Lineage (NCBI taxonomy): Eukaryota > Metazoa > Chordata > Aves > Piciformes > Bucconidae > Bucco > Bucco capensis. Next base: position 83,964 of record VWZO01006315.1, on the reverse strand, counting down.
AAGACCTAATAGTCTTCAGATGTCTCAGGCAGCATTGATGGCAACACTTGTGTACACATGTTACAGAGTAGAAGTTTAAACATGAAAATAATGGGGTTTTTTTCTTCCATGCTTAACATCTTTAAGGCCGTGCATCTTGTGACTTAGCAGGAATTTTTTTGTAGGATCAATACTTCTGTCAAAGTGTTCATGTAGCATCTTTAAATCTCTTTGGGGTCTTTTTCTAGCTCTTTGGTGCCAAGGACAAATGCATGAGGCATCTTATCAGATCCACAGCAGATAATTATAAAACATTTTATTTTAGTGCTATGAAATGTTGTGTCCTTGTATGTGTGAATTATGCAGTTATGGTCTCAGTTTTTAAATTTAGATGCTTCAAATTAAAAAATGTCATTTGAGAAACTTGAGATGCCCTTTAAAAAGCATCAGAATTACTTGTCTGGAATTCACATTTTTGCAGCTGAGCAGAATGTAGATCATGGGCATTTTAAATCTTAGATCTGTTATTCTAGGATTAGTGCAACAAATTCAGAACAAAATGCCTGTGAGAACTACTGGTTTTGCAGCATTTGGTAGAATTAGCCATTTAGCTAAGTACCTTTATTTGGCCTCACAAGATTGGTTTTAAAATCCTGTCTTTGTGAAACAGATCAAAATGTGTCTTTTTTAATAAAAACATACAAGGGAGAAATGTCTACAGCTATGTCAGCTCCACATAAAAATGAATACAAGCAGCATTTTAAACAGTTGGGACTATTTTCTGACTGCTGTGCCTCTGCTGGGCATGCTTTGACATACAGGTCTGTGTTCCACGCTCTGATGGTGCTAATGGAGGAGTGAGAAAGTTAATTTTGTTTACTATTACAGACTATCTTCAAATCCTCTGATCTCTGTGAGCCTTTTCATTGTCATTAGTTGATGTAGGATTAAGCCTCAGCAGAGAGGAGTTGTTTCAGGATCCTTTAGGGAATAATGTTGGACAGGCAGCACAGAGATCTTTCTTTCATCAGGCTTTGTAAACCAACTTTAATAGAGATGCTTACTCATTTAAAAGTAATTAGAGTTGAACCTTAAAGGTAAACAGACTGTTTAGAAAGAGGGCTGACACAGCCACATAATCAAAAATTCACTAGATGTTTCAACAACAGGGTCAAAAAACATGCAAAACTAGACTCTTGCAAAAGATTTTTATCCTCCTCACCACTCAGCTTCACCAGGAAATATTTAATATTTCTTAACTCTTATTAATGAAGTATATGAAGAAATTGAGAGTTTAAAACCAAACAGAAAAGTAATGGAAAGGTATCTCCTGAACTAAATGTGTCTATATATATATATATATATTGCTTGGTGAAGGATTATAACTTAATAGAGGTTGAGTTCATTAATATATTAGTAGGATGTCTGTCTGTGACTGATGTCTTGGTGACCCATCATATATATATATATATATGTATTAATGTCATTTTGCTATGTGTGAACAAGAAACTGCTAGTATGAAAAGACAAATGTGTTTGTTCTGCAGGGATTGTGCTACATATTGTGATGCTTTGAGTGTCTTTTCTTAAGCATGAAGCTTAGGAAGGGTTTGTTATCATGCTGCTGGTCTCCTGAAGGTTAGAAGTTGCTACTGCCATCAAGCTGAGAATAATGGTACAAGGCAGGTGAAGCTTGGAACCAAGCTGAAGCTTTTTCTTACTTTATCTTGAAAGCATGGATTGGCATTTGCAAACAGTTATACAAAACTTTAATATGTTTGTTGTACAGAATTTAAGCATAGAACAAGATATCTCGAAGTGGAGAAACCCCACCAATTTTTCATGTAGGTGTAAGTTTAGGTACTGGTCAGCATAAAAATTTAATGGTACAGGATGAATTTAAGCATGTCTCTGGAATTAAAGTTGTAATTTTTTTTTCTTTGTACTAGTAATAATGACTTACTGTAAAAATCTGTTTAAAAAAGATGTCAGAGAGCAGTAATCCTGAGAAAAATTCAGAGGCTGCATACACAGTGGAGCCAATTATATATGTGTGTGTATGTAAATAGTATATACAATGTGTAAATGTATTTATGTGTTTGCACACACACACACTGTGTGCTGCAAATTAAAGGGAATTTTGTGAAAACAATACTAACTATTAGGGCATTGCAATCACTGACTTGTGCAGAAAGCAGGAAATATTTATTTGGTTTTCCCTTGGCTGAATAATGGCGAAGTACCAGAGCTGGAGTTTATAAAACAAGCTGAAGCAAAACAATATCCTCTCCAGGAAAAGGAATCCAAACACACCTTATCTTCCCCACTTGTTTGCTGGGGGAGTACAAGTGGCAGCAACTGCAGTCATCAAAGCAGGCAGCACTTGCTGGGGACAGGATATGGTTGACAAAGCGCTAATTAAATCCTTTTCTCTGGCTGCCTAAGCCTCCTTTCAACTCCCTAACACAGATAAAAACGTCCATCCTTTGCAGAAGCTCTCAGGCTGGTCTCTGTGATGGAAAACCAAAACTTAGTCAGTGTGGAAGTTACTCATAAAAGCATTCTTGAAAAGTCTTCCAAGTCTTTTTGATTTCCTCATCTCCAGGTTCAGGATGCAATCTCACTGATGTTTTTTTTATAAGCTTAGTTTCTGACTAGCACATGGAGACTTTAAGAGAGTGAAGCAGGAGCTCGCTTTTTTTTTTTTCCCTTTAGGCAAGTGCACAATGACCTGAAAGTCCTTTACAGAAATTAGCCTGTTGTGTTGAGGTGCCCCAGACATCATCATTTGCTGGTCATGCAGGTGAGCTCTTCTCTAAGCAGTGAGGCTGTGCCAGAAAGGGAATTGGAACCATCAGTGTGTTCCCCTGGACTGTATAAAACATGAGAAGGTAACGTTTGGTTACGCAGAAATGAAGAACACAATTTTTGTGTCTGCCATGGTTTTATTTAATTAACTGGCACTACTTTAATCATCTGTTAATTGCCTGAATTCTGGATGGTACATCCTTGACTCAGGCCAGCATAACACTGGTTTTTATGTTACAAACATAATGCATATTTGTCATCTGTTTTATTATGCAGAACTTATTATCTGTAAGAGAGTGTCAGGCTGTGTGCTAAGCTTTCTCCTGACATCTGTCCCAAGAGACTTTGCCTGGACTGTCTGTCCTCAGTCACTGCAGTGTGTTGTGAATTCTCTTAGGCCCTGATTCAGGAGAGCACTTGGCCATGTGTGTAACTTGATGATCATTGTTCATTGACATCAGTGGGAATAGTGATGTAAGAAAAAACATGCACGTGATGAAGCACTTGGCTAGGCAAAGGCCTGAGCTAATTCTCTTTTGTAAGCAGATTTGGGCACAAATTGACACTGCATTTCTGTTTTCTTTTATTTATGATAGGATTTTAAAGTGAAGGTAATTTAATCTCCCATCAAAGACTTCGGCAAACAAACGTTAGAACAAAACATTTAAATGTAATTATAATAGAGCTTGTCAAAACCGCTTTGCGTCATCCAGTTAAGATGTTACTGGGCCTAAAGTTTGTTAGCTTTTGAGGTACCTGAGAACGTCAAGCAGTTCTTCAAAATAGATGGTTAAATATAAAATAGTAACAGAAGAAAGTATTTTCTTCCCTCTGGTTAATACACCTAAGGAATAATGCATCTGTGTGAAGAAGCAAACAAAACTCCAGGTATATTCAGCACAGAGAACAACTTGTTAGCTGGTGCTGGGTTTCTTTTTTGTTGTTCCTTTTATTGTCTTGGTGTAAAGGACTATTTTCACCATTCTGTAAAATGTGCTATATCAAAGTTCCTGCAGAAGTAATGGTAATAGAAGTAAAACATACCTGGTAGTGGCTACGTAACTGAGAGGTGCTATCAGTGCTCTTCACTGATTTTGATCAGCCTCACTGAGAAAGAAGTACTTGCTTGTACTTTGAGAATCATCTTAGTTGCAATCTCATCTTCATGTTCTCTTATATTTTACCTCCATATGACAAAAAATGAATATGCAAATACCTGTATATATTACATGTATTATTACATACTTAAAATGACTGTCTATATTGATCACCATCTGCATCATGGCAAGTGTCTTTGTACCTTTGCATTCAAATAATCTTTCCTGTCTCAAGATCGGGGTAAGCACAGCTTTGGAGGATCCCCTGTGCCTTTGAGCTAGCTGGGGATGTGATATATACATATATACATGTGTATATATATATATGACTTTCCTCTATGAAACTGCTGTACTATATGAAAGTGTTGGTGTTTGGGTGAAATGCTGATACCTATACTTGAGCTGATTGCATTTTGCTTCGTATGTATTTGAGTGATGTCAAGGTGCTGCTAGGGGAGGGAAGGGGAGAGAAAGCTGGATGTGTGTGTTTAATTCATTGCCTTGTAACATGACCACCTTCCTCTGTTTGATTGCTCAGTGCAAGGTTATGATTATCTTTGAGATACTTGTGTTTATTAAATGGGTGTGGGCTTTCATTTAAAAAAATGTATCTGTATGACAGCCTTGATTTTCAAGTCATATGGACAACATTCTGTACTAAACAAAGGACTGGCATAGCTGACGTGGGTAAATGCCTATTACTAGAAAATACCAAGTGAACTGGTTGGCTTTCTTTCAAACCTTAAAAGCAGTAATGCTTTCTGTTGGAGCTGAATACATGCTAAATGATTATTTTTTTTCTCAGCCATTTTTCCTCTGTTTCATTGATGGCAAGAGAGAGGAGAGCTGTTACTTGTCTTTGCATCATTTTTGTGAAGCTTATGGTACTATTTCAATAAGGGGTTTTCTGAAAACAGAGCAGTTGAGGCTTTCTTCTATTTTTAAAGTAAATGTAGATTTAAATTGCCTTAATTCATGGTCTCATTTTTTATTTGTTGTACTTCCAAGCAGTAGGTTGTCTTCATGTAATAGCACAGAGTTGTCTGGCTATGTGAAGTGGTTGGAGCTGGTGACGTTACTGTCACAAGACCAAGCATGTGCCTCATTTAACTGTTTGCTCCTGATCTCCTCCAGTCCCTCTTCCTTTTCTGCTAGCTGTCTCCAAACTACTAGAAGCAACTCTGAGTTTAACACACTTAACTCAGGTTTGTGAGCTGACTTGCAGCTGCTAGCAGTGATGTTGAAAATGCTTTGGTTTATTCTTAATTTTGTATGTTGCATGATGCTGGAAAGGATATTTGGGGAATACTTGCTCTTTGTGACAAAGAGCCTAGTGTTATTTGTGGCTGTCTGTGAGTTTGTGTTTCTTCTAATGGTTTAGTAGTAGCACTTCGTCATATACCATAGGGTTTGTGAGAAGAGGACATTAAAAAAAATCTACTTCCCAACAGTTTTATAAGCAGAACTGTAGAGGAAAAAGAAAAGGTATTGACAATTTCAACCCTCTAAAATACATTATTGAGCTCTGTACCCTAGGAGGTTCATGCCATTTGGTTGTAGCATCTGCTTTACTGCCCCAGGAGAGCTCTCTTTCTCCAGAGTGCTATTGAAAACATCAGTTCTGGTTCACTAGGTCACCCCAGTTTTGTGGCATAACAAGGTGTTCAGCTCTTGCAAATGCATCAGTGGTGTGTGTATAGAGATGAGGAGCCTGGTCACTCTGGTGTCCTGCCCAGGAGAATCTGTGGAAATTCATCCTGTGATTCCTGAGACAAATCCACAGCTGAGGTGGGTCAGCTGTTTGAAAATTAGTTTCAAGTTGCATGAACTCAATAGCAGAATTGCCTATGAATATTAAACTGATAAAGTTATTCATTCTTCCTACTCGTAGAATGGAATAAATGCCTGAACAAGTCACTCCGATGGTTAATTGCCTGCAGAAATAAAAAAGATGTGACCTTTTCCAGCTCTCAGTCTAGCTTTGCTTTTCAGGCAGTAGCTCTTGTGTCAGGCTTCTGTTTGGACAGCTCTTGCATTTTGTCCCAGTTAATTCCCATCTGGATTGCTGGAAGTAATAAATCAAGATTTTGGAAAACCAAACAGTTATTAGTCTTTTGGGAAGGAATGAGTAAAGTGAGGTGGTGGTGCAGCTTTACAATCCAATTTGCTTTTTATCTCCTGCTGTCTGGCAGACGGAAAAATCAGCAGAGAAAACCCACATTTTTTTCAGTGTAGCCTTGTAAGACACATTTAACCTGAATATATGAACTTGGTGGTCCCAAAAGTTTTGTGAAAGGAAAGCTGTCAGCTTTTCTTCAGCCTGGCAGTAGCTATTAGTCGAAATATAACCAGATCTAGAGCTCAGGTCAGCACAACTGGTTTTCATTCCATGTAGCAAAAGCAATGTGCCTGTTCCCTTGGGGTTTTTTTGATTCTTTGGAAAATGTTCTGTGCCTAGTACTGTGCAGTCACTATCACATTTTTACATGTGTTATGAAGAATTGCAAATAGCCACATTCAATCTGTGAAATCTTTCTGTTCCTTTCTGCTTCTTCCAACTGTTTTATCATGGTGTTATCTCCTAAAGATTTAGTTGCAATTGACAGACAGCAGGACATGGCTTAAGTGTTACTGGAGTGATGTTGAAAATGAGATTTCTTTTAAAACAAAAAACAAACAAACAAAAAATCCAAAATATCCAACGCTTTTCTAATTAAATTCAGCACCAGATACAGATTTAACTTGCCACTTCAGTATAAAACCACTTGCTGAGGGTTTTTTTGCCGGAGGACAAGATACATCTCACTTGCTGATTGTGAGTGAGAAGGACATCTTTTTAAATTGGGGGATGTGTTTTTGCTGATGGAAATATTACACACTGCTGTCAGTGGGAAGGGAGACAGTTTGTGTGAGAGAAGGAATACTCAGTAATATCTTGTATCACCTTGAGGGCAGTTGGAATATTTTACAGTATAGAGGTGCTGACCCTATCATGAAAGCCTCGGGTTATACTGACTTCTGCTCATACTGCTCAGCAGTACTGCACAGAGGTCAAAATATCAGATTCTGTCCTAATTCTTGAAGAACAATATTACATTTTCCATGAGGTACCTCAGGGTCAGCTTTTAATTGGCAGATATTCCAAAAGAAGTGTAAAGAGATGGTGAATTACAAGCTTACAACTTTTTTCTTTTAAAAAACAAGCTTTCAGACTGTGTCTAAGTTGGGAGCTTCCCAGTATCTAAAATTGCTCTTTAACTGGTGTGCTGGCAAAAACCTGTGGTTCAGGGGAATGTGCTGTTGGATTCCATGACTGTGGATGAAGTTCATGCTAGAATTTTAGTGTCTTTCTTTGTGTCATCACCTCGCTTGGGTTATGTGTAGCCACCACTTTGCCCATCCAAGGGTGTGGTTGTGGTGTATGTATTGACAGCTCTAAAGCTATGTGCTGTCTTGTCCTGGATCCAACTTAGATAAGCAAAATTGTGCCATTTGATACAAGGCTATAGGAATCATTTGTCATAGGTCTTTTGGAGTGAAAACCTTCCAGTAATTCCAAAAAAGAATTCCAGAAAAATTGGAATCATAGAATCATAGAATGGTTTGGGTCGGAAGGGACCTCTGGAGCTCATCTAGTCCAACCCCCCTGCAGTGGGCAGGGACATCCCCAACTAGAGCAGCTTGCCCAGAGCCATGGCAAGCCTCACCTTGAATGCCTTCAGGGATGGGGCCCCAGCCACCTCCCTGGGCAACCTGTTCCAGTGTTCCACCACCCTTGTGGGGAGGAACTTCTTTCTAATGTCCAGTTTAAATCTGCTCTTCTTCAATTTAAAACCATTGCTTCTTGTCCTTTCACTCCAGGCCTTTGCAAACAGGCCCTCTCCAGCCTTCTTGTAAGTTCCCTTTAGGTACTGGAAGGTCACTAGTAGGTCCCCCCTGAAGCCTTCTCTTCTCCAGGCTGAACAATCCCAACTCCCTCAGCCTGTCCTCATAGGAGAGGTGAAGTGTGCTTTTTGTCAGGTACAGAACCTGTTTAATGTTGCAGTGCAGTTTGTATGGCTATCAGATGATCTCCATTATCCTGCAAAATAGAACATCCTCCTGATTTACAGACAAACCCAAAAGCAAACAAAACACACCACCACCCCTTTTTTAGATATGGTTGTAATTCTGTGGTAAGCCATGAAAGGTGTTTCTGTGGTACCTAAGAAAACTCATGGATTTGGTTTCTGATTGCCAGCCTTCTGTGTGCTCCTGGTCACTTAGAAGAGGTGGGTACACCTCAGTTTACACACTTATCGTTGTCATGAGTCCATCCTGCCTTGCCACAAACATGGACACAGAGTCCTTTCTGGATGGAGTACAACATTGTCAAATTCTGTACACACACAGCCTTAATGAATATGAGTCACTTTATTCTTGGAATTCATTTCTGTGCTGCAAATGGGCATAATTATGTGGCTAAACTGAAAGGAGCCATAAACAAAACAGAACCATTAACCAAGTCCTGCAGGAAGGGATCAGCTAAGCCTCACCATCGCCTGCTTGTGGGAAAAGCAAGTGCTATCAGGAGAGTCATGGGAAAGAAGAAAAAAGGATGGTGAAATATCAACTTGGGCTTACATGCAAGAACAGCAAGTAGGAGTCCATGTAGGAATGTGGTGGGTCACCTGAAGCATCCTGTGCACCACTCAGCCTGGGTGTTTTCTCTTGCCTTCACCTGGCAAGTTGTGCCATGAGTCTCTCCTAGTGATGGGATTCTGCCTACCACACCATGGGGGCTTGCTGGGCACATCCTAGGAAGCCTGAAAAGTGGCTAAGGCATTTAGAAGGACAAATGGTATTTGTCAGTTCATTTGCTTTACCTGGTTTATTAATTTGTATCCTTGGTGGTAGGATTGATTCATAGAATAGAGGAACTGGATGTGTATAATTTTGCTTTTGGTTGCTATATACTTCCATTCTTGTACAGTATGCACTCTGTTTTCATGAGGTGGCTCCAGCCTATTGATGAACCTTCAGAGTGGCATGACAGTTGCTCAGTGTGAACTGTGGGAGACTTTTAAAGCTATCCATGTACTCACCTGATAAATAGAATCATAGAATGCAGGAGGGTAGAGGACAGGAAGGTGTGATAGACAGCAAAAAAAGCAGGGAGAGCTGAAATATAAGTTAGAAATCTTGTACATTTCTCTGTATGCAAAGCAAGATTCTGTTTTTATTCTTCAGGCTCATAAGAAAAAGGAGATTTGTTACCCTTTAAAGCAGCCAAGCCCAGGTGTGCCTCTAAGCATGCTGCTGAAGTGGAGCATCCTGCTTGGCAGTGTCTCTGCCCTTTCTCTCCAGCAGAAGAGACTTCCTCTCCCAAGTTCCTCGAGCAGCTAAAGGGAGACAAGGCTGGAGTGTGGCATTTGCCCATGCATTTGTCTTAGCCTGGCCTCTTCCTTCCTTCCCTCAGATCAACACATTGGCAGAGTCTGTGAGTCATGTTACCCTGAGCTGGCAGTGGCAGCAGTAGGAGGGCAAAGAGGCGATTGTGCTCCCTCCTTCACAGCGGTTCCTCTGCCAGGAGGCCATTCAGAGCACTACAATGGGATATTGTGCCACTGGGATTGCCTGCCACTGTTTTGATGGGGTGGGGAAGGGGGTCATTATTTTTATGCAGTGGAAGCTAGCAATCTGGAACAAACTGCTTTAGAAAGTGCCCAACTTGCCTTTCATTATTACCAAAATAAGAAATGTATTATGCAGCAAAAGGACTCCATGCTGCTTATGTTGTGTAGGGTTTTTTTTTTTCCCACCCTCCTCAGATTTTTTTTTTTACCAAGCTAAAAAGGTTCAGGGAAACCATTTGAGGAGTGTTAGTGTTCAACCTTTTGTGAGGGGAGGATGTGTTCTACTAGTGGTTGGTAATTATACTTCTGTTTGTTTGTTTCATTTTGTTACCCAAGGAAATCACAAATCTGACACTCCCTTTCTGTGTGGTTAAATGGCTGGTGTGCTTCAGAGCAAGCCTGCAAATGCCTTGTCTAAAGCCAGAAGGGAGTGAAAGGTGGCAGCCTAATTACTGAGCTGAGATGCCTTTAGGGACAAGTAAGGTGCCCACATCCATATAAGTAAGGCTTTCTTAGGAAATCAGCCAGTTCGGCTCTAGGAACTCTTAGGAACCCTCAATAAAAGCAGAGATATCCCAGAGTTAGAAGTTTTAGCAAACAGAGGGGGAAAATGATTATTTATTAAGGACGTGATTGTTATTAGTAGTAAATAAACATGTCAGAGCTCATTGTGTGCAGTGTTCCTGTGTCAGCCATGCTTTGGCTGGAATGCCAAGAGTGTCTGCACTGGGGCTCCAGCTCCCAGACTTACCTTTCTTTTAGGAGTGTGAAGAGCTGATGATGCTGTTGAGCCTCATCCTCTCCTTCCACCCCCTCATCATCTCCACCTGCAATTGTCTCACATTTGCTCTGGTGAACTACAAAAACTAGTTCCTGCACACTTTGACCTTCAGTAGTTATACAGTTAAACTTCATTATTGGAGTTTTGTTGCAGTAATTGGCCTGAAGTTTTGCAATAATTTTTGTAATACAGGAGACTCAATGTTGCTTTGTTCCAGATGTGTAAATCAAATACCTGGGATTTTCCTCCTCAGATTTTGGGGATATTTGTGAGTTCATCATAGTTTTGAATAATCTTCCTAGCAGTGTGACAACTACATCTCTGGCTAGTTAATGTGTCTGTTGAGATTTGAGAGACATTCTGCAACATAAGCAACTTCAAATAGTAATTTGTCCTGTGTCATTTCAGGAATGCTGTAGTGCTATTTCACCAAACTTTTACATATAAAATACGTCAATAAAAACGCAGTTCTCCAAAATATTCCAGTATTGTGGCATGTGAATGGTTTGTTGTTTGTCAAGATTACAGACAGGTGTCAAATAGCCTTTAGGTTTTGAGGATCTAGGTTAGGACAGAGCCTTTTGTTGAAGCTATGTTCTCTAGAAGCACCCTTCTGCCCATCACACAGGAAGCTAGGAGGAGCCAGAGCTGGGTGCTCATCTCCCAGCCAAGGGCTGGAGGACTTTGGTGGGTCCTCAAGGGAGTCTCTTCTCCTTCCTAGTCCTGTAGCCCAAGGCAAATCAATGTTACAAATTATTTTGAGACACAGAGAAATAAATAGTAAAGAAAACAGACATTTGTAATTTTGTTATGATTTTTCCATGTTACAGAAAATAGTGTGATCTCACATTATTATGGCTTGTGCTTGCTCTATTTTCTCTGTATTCAGCTCTTTTTATAAAGTGCAACTAAAATGTAGCTGAATGCTGTCACTTTTTCAGAAGGGTCTTGTACTTTGTGTATTCATGCATTTATTTATTCATATCTGTGAACCAACATGGCTATGCCTGTATGCACACATTAGTTACCACTACCACTGTCACCCTTAAACATTAATACTTCCAAGAGGTTAGTTTTTCTAGCTGGCACACATTTCTTTTGTGTCTGGATAAAGGAACTTGTTGTAACTCCAGGTGTCAGGTGTCACTGGTTCTTGGCTAAAGCACCTCCTCAGTTTTGAATACTGCTTGGCTTTGTATCAGCACCTTGGTTCACTGCTCATTCTGTTATTCTCCAGGGTGCTCCTATTGTCTGTCCAAGTACATTGTTTCTGCAGCCAGCAGCCTGTGCTGCACAGGTTTGCTTTGCTAGCTCCTTTCGTGCCAACAGAAGATTTGTGCATTCTAGTGCTTTATGAGTGTGCCTTGAAGCAAATCTCCCTTGTTTCATGTTGCAGGGCACACTTGGCATGCACAAACAGGGGATGAAACTGAATTAGGAGTTGTGCTCTAGGTGCCTACCAAGTGTTCTCCCACCATTAGTGGCTGTTAATCTACAGTGCTAAAGCAGACCCCCTCCTCACTCCTGAGAGAGAAAAGAATTGAGCATCAAGTTTTCAGCACCAGCAGAGTCTCACTGCGCTGCAGAACTACTCCAAGCATCCTCACTGATTGTTAATGTACAGATAGCCAGGGGGGATCTTCAGCTTTTTCCTTCCTGCTTTAAGTTAAGGCATCCTGTGCTGGACTTCTGAAATGAGTGATGGTAATTTTACCAAGAGAGCCTCTTTCTTCTTGCTGGCAATATTAGACATGCTCTGCTTGTAGTCACTGGGCTCTCCATTTCTGGCTGCTTCAGGATTCATTGTGCTTGACCTGTGCTTGTGGGAGAGATTTACTAGGTTTTTAGGTCCTGGACTCCCTGGTTTTATGAGCTTTGTCCCGAAATCTTATTCAAAGACTTGTTAGATTCCTTTGATTCCTGAGTTTCTCTATGGAAGTATTATAGGTTGAGCCACCCACTTCTTCATCCCAAACTCAACCTGCACTGAAATCTATGAACATGCTTGTTGTGTCCAGGCAAAAATGAGGAGAGAGTGAGCTGTCATGGATGTGAAGTGCAGGGGGAAGTGGTTTGTNTCCCCCCCCCCCCCTTACATATGTATCTTTCATTCCACAGTCAATGCCTCTTTTGAGGTAGTGAAATAAAATACAGAGTTGGAAATCTAAGTTGTGTCATCAGATGGGTAAACTCTCCTGATTGCCAGAGCTTAGCCAGGTCCCTCTCCTAATGAGATGTCCCTGTCTGCCTGTGAGGACGTGTGTCAGTTGTGTATAAAAGGCACATAACCTCTTGCATTTTACTAGGCAACCTTTGCCAAATCCATAATCTGGTACCTGATGAATGTACAAATTATGCATAAAATGGCACTCTTCTCCCGTATCTTTTCTCTTTCAGCTTGAGGGAGCCACATCTGATTGTCATTTGGATGTTTGATATATGCCCTGTCCCTTTTGGCACTTTTCAATAAAATGCTGCAAAACACGTGGCTAATAGGTGATGATAAAAGCATTAAAATTGCCAACATTTGGCAAGGGATATACCAAACCCAAGCTGAACTGTCTGTATGAAAATAAGAATATTGGGCAGTAGTGCAGGTTCTGTGTTTCCTCCTCACTTCAGTGCCTGATGCCATTTCAGGCTTTCTTATCTAACCATTGATTCCCATGTAACCTCACACTGGCCAGTCTTGGAATAGTAGGAAAATAATTTCTTTTACTCAGTCTCCTTTGCTTGTCTGTTGGTATTGAGGAGGGGCAGATCATAGAGGCATTGGGTTTTTTTCATGTCATTGGAGGGATTATGTTCCAGCATCCATTGGAGTCTTTGAGATTAAGTTGTCTTTTCATGGATTTGTGCTGACACGTGTGAGACCTTCTGGGACATTCCTGTAGCCTTTTCTTTGTCAAACATCCCTTGCCTTCAAAACCTCCTCTCTGAAGAAGCCCAAATTCACCCCAGGTAGTTCTGTGAGCTCACCACTAGCACTCATCTCCCTGTAAATTTGCCATTTTCCTGTGGGTTTTAAACCACTTTTCTTCCCTCTGTTTGCCAGTATGAAATAACAGCATTGTTCCAGTGGGAAAGGAAATGTGTTTTGACACCACTGTGTCAGAGTGCCAGTTTGAAGGTGATTTGTTTAACTCACACTAAGTTCCTGTTCACATTTCTTTGGGATTATTATCATTTTGTAAACATTACAGAGTAGGCTGCAGAGTGCCAACTGCTTTAAGTTTTCTGTTAAATAAAACATACAGTACAGCCCATTCACATGAAGTAATCTCAGTGCCTGCATTGTTTTTGCCTTTTTGGGACCAGTATCAGCAAAAAATTGACTTTGTAGGCAGGGGAGGTTAGACTTGATGATCTTAGAGGTCTCTTCCAACCTTAGTAATGATTCCGTGATTCTGTAACGATTCTGTGATTCCGAGTTGTGAGGCTCTGGTCACCCCAGCAGAAGTAATGACACCTGGAGAGCCTCAGGTTGACAAAGGAATGATTTCTTCTCCTTCCATGCAGAAATGTGGCCTTGAGTTGTAAAACAAACAAAACCAAAATACGCAAAACAAAAAACAACAACAAAACAAAAAACCCCCACCCAAAACAAAACAAAAAATCCCCAGGATCAAAAAACCCATAAAATGAGCACTGTTCATACTTCCCCCCCTCTCCCCCCACTAAACACATCCAGCTTACATCTGTGTCTATAGCAGATGAGACATCCCTAAGAATTCCTTTTCATGCCCTGAGACACAATAGCAGCAGCACAGCAGCTCTTCGGACTACACAGGAGCTACTGTCCTGCACCCCAGGAGGACCTAGAGCAGGCAGTGCTCTACAGCACAGTATTCCCTCCTGGAGGATCAGGACTCCCAGGTGAGAGCATGGGAAGGTCAGTATGTGTCCCTTGGGAGTGTGCTGCACAGAGATCACGTGCTGCTGCAATTATGATCCTGTCACAAAGACCTGTCAAGAGAGCAGGGCCAGGAAATGAAGCGTACGTAAGTTAGTGAAGATCAAAGGATTTATGAGTTGCTGCATTTTTCCATGTGAAGGCTTGCAGATCATAAGGGATGACGACAAGCAGGAGAAGATTATTTTAGTTCTGGGTCTTTAACTGCTGTCCCTATCTTCTTCTGATGGTCAGCCTTGGCAGCCAGGTGGACCATGCTGAAGCAAGGACACGTGATGCTTTCTCTTGTCCCCTGTAACTAGTCACAGGAGGCTGATAGCTTTGTACTTGCACACTTCTGGGAAGCTTTGGACTGAGATATATTACAAGCTGGATAAATTCATTCTGCCTCCCCTCTGCTTTATGTCATATAATGGTGACAGAAAAAACAGCAGTAGGAAAAGGCTGCTATTGTTAAAATAATTAATCTGGCTGATAGCCTCTTCCTAAAGGGCCCTTGGGAAAGACGGCTGCCAAAAGTAGGCTGCAAGCAGAGTGGATTTTGCATAGTGTGAAAGGTGGGACATTTAATAATAAAACTGTATTTGTTATCTTGGCCTTTTACAATGAAATGGAAGTACCGCCAGTGCTTTGACATCCAGAATAAATACCCTGTGGTACTTACTAGAGGAGGCTCCAGGGGGCTTTCAGAGGGGAGTGAAAGTAAAACGGAACATAAAAAGGAAGATGGCATTGAAGCAGGGTATTGTAGAGTAAGTTTGGAAATGCTGAAAATCTTGAGTTTCTCTGGTTTTGGTTTCTGGAAGTCTTGAGGAGATTAGCATAAATTTGGTTACATGAAGGGTAAAGCCTGTTGTTCAAGTGGTGGCAGTGAATCCAGCACAGTATGAATTTAATAATCTGCTTCTGCTGGTTTTCATCATTTTCATAATGTTTCCTTGGCAGAATGATCTACTCTGAATTTAAGTCCAAATCATCTCCCACCACAAATTTTACATCTATCACTGCTTTTTGAGCTCAAAGTAGCCATTTATAAAGGTACCCAGACTTAAGGTAAAGACTCCAATATATTCAGTATCACATTGTTTATCACCTGTCAATTAAGGCTTCATCTCTGGATAAATGGTAATTATCTTTTATCTCCTGTAATTAGAAGTTATTCTTTTACCAGTAGTTGGACTACTCATTTGAAAGGCTTATCTCACAAGTGACATGTTCCAAGCAATGAAAGTTTATAGTTTTAAAAGGCAGCATTGCCCAGCTAGGTTAGTGGGGTTCATACCTGCAAATACTGTGCTACAGCTCCAGTTTTCCTGCAAATGAAGCAACAGGATGGTTTCTGTCAGCAGCATATCTGCTGTCTGTGTAGGAAAAGGTAAGCTTTCAGGATGCAAGAAGATACTGCTTACGTGGGTGAGACTAGGAAACATTTATTATCCTCTCATCTTGTCTTCTGAACGTATTGAAACATGTAGTGCTGGGGAAGGTATTTTGTTTAGAACTGGAGCTGGCTGATCTCTCAAGTCCTCTTTCCTACGCGTGTGATGGTTTTGAAGCTGCTCTGTTACAGTCTATCACAAATGCAGGCTTCATGGTTTCTTTAACATATGACTCTGTTGGGTTACACCAATAAATGTTATGGGAAAAACAAGCAGAAAACCAAACAATGGTTCAGGATGGCCAACCCCCCAGATCTATGGGAGAGTGCCCCAGTTATTAACAGGGCTGGGCTGATTGCCAGCCTTCAGCCAGATTGCACAATGCCTGGTATCAGGCAGGCAGAAGGCAGTCAAGCACAGCGTACAGAGCTCTCCACACCTCAAGGAGGTAGGATCAGAGCTGCTGGCTAGGCTTGTTTAGCCAAGATGCACATGAAAATTGGTACCTTAAAACCTTTGTCTGTAAAGGTTTTATCCCACTGTTCAGAATCACCATCGGTTTGATTTCAGCAGCACCATCTCCAGCTGTCACTGGCTGCTACAGAGAGGAACCAGAAGTGCTGACTAAGCCCAGATGCTTAAGCACAATTAATATACAGGATCTGCTGCACAGGGTTTAGCAGGGAGGGTTGTCACACAGATTTCAGCACAGTATCACCATACCTAGAGAGTTATCAGTATTGCTATTCTGCTTTCCTGCTTTACTTACTGTGGCTTTCCTCATCTTTTGCATGTCTCCCTGTCCCTGTAATTGTCCAACATGTTGTAAGTCTCATTGATTACTTAGAGTCAATGCCTTTCCATATATATATCTGGTTCCCTGGCCTACTTCACTGAGAGATGCTTAGCAAATCTTCAGCAGGTGAAAATAGAGCTCCCCGCAACAGTGATAGTTTACACCAGCTGGGGATTGGCCACTTGTGCTCTGTCTTAAAAACCTATCTCTGAGAAGCAATTTGTTATTTAATGAAGAAAATGCTCCTAGTCATCTCTTTCTCATTTCCAAACTCCATGGAGGTGGTTGGTTTTTTTTAGACTAGGCTTTATTTTTAATGGAAGTAGTGTTGTGTAAGCTGGACTATAACACGTGTTCATGGAAGTGTATTTGAAATATGTATTTTATTTCCTTTAAAAATATTTTAAGAAAAACATTCTGTATTTTGCTATGAGATATGTAAATGCTTCATATCTGCCAAATCTTTCTGGTTGGGAAGTATCCCTTCCACATTTTGGCAGGATAAGTGTAGTTCTCCCCCAGCCATTTTCCAAATTCCTCCCTGGAACCAACTTATTTGGCATGTTCTCCATTTTAAAGTGTTGATAGATGGGATAATTTTGCAGAGTACCTGTAATCTCTCATCATCAAACTTAATGGATAAAAAGGCAACTGGCATTCCTATCTTTATAAGCCTGCAGTGACAAGGACCCAGTCTGTGTTACAGCTGGATAATCATCCTCTCCCATACTTCACGATGGTTCCTGAGTTAGGGGATGAGCTCCCTGCTCCTGCAGATGCTGGTAACTAGTTTGGGCCTTGGAATGGCACATCATGACTAACCAAAGGCTGGTGACTGTGAACAAGGAAAAGTCATCACTGGGTTTGATGTATTGAGGTTGCTTGATTTAGAAGAGCCAAACAAGTTCATCTTATCCGGGTTATCAATTCTTTGAGGAATCTGAAGTTGGTTGTACAAATTGGAAGCCATTGGTTAGTGACCTTTGTCTGACGTAGTTTCAGATTGTCTGGGGCTTTTAAGTCCTAAATACCTGTGGGGTTGTTCTGGTGTCATGCTGATGTGTGTGAGCT
Source organism: Bucco capensis (assembly GCA_013396975.1). Lineage (NCBI taxonomy): Eukaryota > Metazoa > Chordata > Aves > Piciformes > Bucconidae > Bucco > Bucco capensis. The sequence goes on along the minus strand of VWZO01006315.1, from coordinate 66,526 downwards.
ATGGCTCCTTCTTGTTCTTAAAACTCCTGTAGAGGTTTACGTGTTCACATCTGCCTCTATACCAGCTGCACCAAACTGTAGTGCTTGTTTATGTAAAAAGACCTAGTTCTACTCTTTTCTTCCAAGGATTAAATGTTTGTTTAGTGCTGCTCTTTTCCTTTCTTAAACTTTGTTCAAGGAAGCTTTAAGATGTGAGAGAACTTGAGTTTTAATGCTCAAAGTAATACAGACTCCTGAGGCTGACCTTTATGTAGCTTTCTAGATCTTAAAATACTTGAAGTTACATACCCTACAGACTGTGCAGTGGGGTTCCCAGAAATGCCTGAGCTCTGTATTAATTTGTATAAAAAATATATATAAAATGATTATGGGTTTCTTTTAATACCCTACTTGAATGGTCATATAAAACATCTTTAAAAAGAAAAAAAAAAACAAACAACAAAACAAATAGTGAGGGCTATTTTAAGTGGGAATGCTGAAGAGGTGGAGACAGGGAGATGCAGTACTGTTCAGGATGTTGTTATTGCATTAGGGGAAGCCTGGCTTCTAGCATAATGCATTAGAGCTGACAGGCTTACTGTTCTTTTGGAGGCATCTCAATTGTATTTCTGTTGCCCCATGTAGACAGAAGAGTTTCTACAAGTGGGCAAAGGTGCATTGGTTTCATTGCAGGTTATTTGGAGTTAGTCTGGTTCAAATACAGATGAGATACAGAAGCTGATGCTTTCTCAACGTTGTAGCTCCATAGAAGTAATACTGGGGTAGGAAAGGAGAGGATGTTATTGTCACTTCTGAGTACCATTAGTGACAAGTGAGCATGACTCTTGTGTTAATTACTGTTACTGCTTGTTCCAGCTCATTTGGACTTTCTTAATAAGCAGATTTCATCCTAGCAGATAATGACTCAAGCTATCACAGTATGCACTAGTCGATGAACTCACAGTGCAAACTTTATATTAGGACTTTCTTCTAGTCATTTAATTAATCTTTAGATTTATGATCCAAGTGGGAATCTGTTTCTTTGTTTTAAGAGCTTCCAAGGTTGATTTTTGTTCGAGGTCATGGCAAGGTATAAACTGTTCTATGAACACTGTGTCTTCCACTCTGAAATGAGGAGAGACCCCATAGGAAAGACTCTGTCTTTGTCTTCTCCTTCCTTCTTACACTGGCCAGAATTTGTGTCTGACTGGATTTTCTGCAAGAGGTTATCTAATTTATTTCCAGTGTTCCTGAAATTTTATTTGCTGGAGGAAGATTAATTTAAGTCTTGTCTTTGTTGTAGCTTAGAATTCTTCTGGTTTCATGATCTGACTGTGGTTGGACTGCAAAGGAAATGGAGAGAATAGTCAATAAGGTCTGGATCCTGTCCCCAGGTACAATGCTACCTTACGTCAACAGCCCCAATATTAGCTTGTGGTCAGGCAAGTGGATTAGAAATCAGGTCGTTGCAGAGTCAGTGCAACTATAAGTTATATCTGACAATGCCATCATGGTATTGTTTTGATAGGCATCATTAGCATGCCAGCTGAGAACTTTGAGGCAGATGGAGACCATTAACGGGTAGCACGCAGTCACCCAGCAAAGTAGCAGCAACTTCTGATGGGAAAATGACAACATATAATCCATTTTGACTGAATTGCCCAGCTCATGAGAATGTCTGACAGCACTCAAGACATGATGTCATCTTCCCTGGAGAAGACATTTGCAAAGTGCACTACATCTCCTGCATTCACTATCTCTTCCGCTGCTCTGCTAAATGTTTTTGGTACAGCATCTTGTTAAAGTCAGTTATTTGGCAACATAATTCTGAGAACAGGGTAAATTCTAAGTGCTTCAATGAAAATGGTTGTGTTTTTTTGTCTCTGAGAGAATACATAAGGTTTTCTCTAATCAATACCAAAGAAATCAACCTTTAGGCCTTAGTATACCAATAAATCTGCTATTACATCTGTTCTTTCAGATATATGCGTTCATAAATGGGTTAAATAAGCTTATTAATTCATAGGTTTAGTATGTCCAAAACCTCACAAAGCCAGAGGAATGGGTGGGTTTGCAGTCTGTTGAAAATACATGTAAGTTGATGCCTGAGTGTGTATGCAAATCAGTTGCCCAACATGTGTGACCCAGACAATTCTCCTCAGTGTTTTGTTTTTGGTTTTATCTGATGGATGGTATAAATTACTACATTCTTAACATGAAAGTTGCCCAGGACAAATTGGTGAGACATGACTGAAAATGGATTCTCTGAAGATTAACAGTGTTGAAATGGTCAAGTGAAAAAATGTAGATAATGTTGTTATTCTGATTTGTTGGTTGGTATCTATCTTTCTCAACCCTTTCCTGCTCACACTACGACTTGTCCCCAGGTCAGCACTGGTTACAAATAGTAGTAAACCCTACCTAACAGTATCATCAGTGTGTGGAACCCGCCAATCTTAGATCAGATAGGAAGATCCAATATCTATACTGTGCTAGCTCTTAGAGCTCTAGTGCTAGGTCATTTAAAAGCTGTGTTATCTAATGTAAAACTGAGGGTCTCTACTGAATCTAAAATTATGCATTTGCATCTTGTGAAACATTGCACAGACAGAACTGACCTGCAGGTGAGTTTGTATAACTGGGCATCTGCACCTTGTCTTGGCATTGTATCTAATTATGCCTGTGTGGAGAGGACATGTCCATTTAAATACTGCATTGGCCATTTATTGCCTGCTGCAGTAAGTATGAAGTTCTCTCAAAAGGTAGCTGACTGCTGTAATTATTCAAGGACTCAGCCTACAATTTCTTACTGATGGCCTAGCTCCTGTCCCACTGAAGAGGAATCATAGAATCATAGAACAACCCGNATGGAGCCAATAAATCATTAGGAGTCATCATTAGGCAAGAATCTAGAATAAAGAATTTGCATGCACCACAGTTGGTAGTTGTGTTCTTGCAGAATGCATCTGCAAACCTCTACTTGGTACATGGTAAATTGATTCTGCCTGGCTCACAGCAACAGAATGACTTAAAATAATTGTGTGTTGCACTATATAAGATTGTTTCAGTTGTTTTCTTTATATCTTTGGTTGTGGGAATAATTGTCACCTACTTCATCTTCTCTGTGCTGTTCTGTGATTTTACTGAGCACTTTCCTAAGAGCCATTTCACTTCCAATCTAGAGAACTTTAGCCTGCAACTACCTCATTAGTCATAAAAGCTTATTTTTGACCACCACCTCTGTTCCTGTTCTCACCTTTCCCTGTCACACCTTTGTAAAATGACTGGAACTTCAGCAGTACCTAAGGCATGGCTGCTGCATGGATTGCTACCCTAGCAGTCATTTTCTTCCTTGATCTTTTAGTTGACAGTGCTCTGAGTTCCCCCTGTTCTTTGAGAGAGGAAAACCATTCATTTGCCCTGTGAATATAAAAAATACAGTTTAGAGATAACACAAAGGGGAACTTACTGGAAGAAACATTGAAAGATTTTTATTTTTTTTAATTCCTTCATTTTTATTGGAGTGTTGATATTAAATGGTAACATAAATTATACTGCATCCTTTTTTTTTCTTGCCCACACAGAACATTTAATAAAAGAAAAGAAAATGTCACTGAATCTGTGAAAGTGTCTACATACATTTGTCAAAAAAAAAAATACAGTAGAGTGGCATTATGTTCTGGACCCAGGCAGAGTGGTAATTGTTTTTTTCAGCAGTTTAAGACTATACCTGTTCCCTGCATTTTAAGTGGCTGCTGGAGAGCAAGGCACTGCTAATTGATTAAATGTTAATTGTGACATTGAAAATTTCTGTCTCCTATTGTTGATCCATAACCTGAATTTAAACAGTGTGATGCAACTACTTCAATGTGATGTAAGTATCCAAAGTGGCATTTTTTGTGAATTCCTTCTACAGCTGTCTGGAAAAACACATTTTTGCCTGTAAATGTGCCTTGAGAAATTGTTCCAATGTTAGTTCTGCACACAAAAGTAACAGTGAAAATTTCCATACTAAAGGATTAATCTTGTAGCTTAGTGGACTTCTTGTGGGCGAAGTTCTGATAGCTGTTAACAAAAGGATGTTATTTTGATAAAGAATGTGCAAGGTTTATGCAGTAAACAATCCATAGCCTGCACAGCTTGCCTTAGCAGATCTGCTGTGCACCCCAAGATGCCTGCTGTATTTAATCCATTTTTCTCCTTCCTGAGACACATTTTAATCAATAAGGAGTATTAGCAGGGTTTGTACTGTATTTGCAAATCTCCAAAATTTCTTCTGTCTGATGCTTAACATACTACAAGTCAAGTCACATAGCAGAGGATGTATTTAGTACCTCAGGTAGTGTGATTGAGCAGGGTTGTGGATTTTCCTCCAGGGAGGTTGGGTGAATCTGGGCAGCCTTAGGGCACATGCCAAGTGGTGCTCCTGGGGTAATCCAGTGCTGAAACCTCCTTGATCTTGGGTAGCTCAAATGCCACAGCTGGCAGGGGCTTTGTGCTCCATACTGCCTGCGTGTGCCTCTGCTGGACACACACTTTTCCTTTTATTTAATGAAATTGTGCAATGGCTTCATTATTGCACACACACAGGTCCCCTTTCTCCTGCTTTGGAGCTAGGCCACTTTAGGCAGTGTGAGTCTGTATGGACAGGCAACTTAACTCCTCTGCTGTAGCTGCTCTCGACCAGCAACCATGTCATCAGGCTGCAGGGGTAAAACTTTCCATCCATCCATTGCTAAGGCATTCTGCCCAGGCTCTCTGAGGGCATTTTGGATTAATTTTTGATCCGTTCTTTTCAGAAGTCTGCAAAGTGCATATTTAAAATATAGCAATCGTTGGTAATCAGTTTATTATGGATTTTAATGAATGTTAATACAGTTTTCCCTCTGAGCGCAATAAAAATTACTTCTAATTTGATCTTACCATCAAAAAAACCTTTCCAATGCTTTGGTTTTATTTTGTATATTTTTAATTACTTCCCATTTCAAAGTGCATGATTTTATGTTAATATACTACTGGGGAACTTGTTCTGTCTTAAAATCATTAGTTGCTTTAATATCAAAGTGTTTCACTTGGTATATTTCCACCACTGGAGATTGAGACATTTCCCCAGTTTTGGCATGTTTCATACTTTGAAAATGTTTACCTCAAGCTGTTTTTCCTGTGGGTTTTTTTCTGTCCTGAGGTGATGAAGGGAGTCCACATTTTGTGAATTTTAAAATGCTTTGTGAAGACTTGGGTGTGAACCTCCAAGACATTTTCTAACCAGAGGACAAATTACAGATGTGTGCACATGTAAATGTTTCATACACTTCCATCTTTTTGATTTGACATTTAATAACTACATAGCTATATTGTGTCTTTAGACTATAAGAAAGAATTGTGGAAGTCCATTGCTTATTTGACAGTACTAGATTCTGATTTGAAGTGCAGACCCTTGGGCTATGCAATGCCTGCTTGTCCAAGGTACTACCTATTCTGCAGCCACAGCTCCCTTACCCAGATCATCTCACCAAACCATCATTCCCAGCATTCCACAAGTTCCCTTCCATCCTTTTTCCACTTGGTTAAGCTACCCTTTTTAATTTCATAGTTAAAATCTTAAAAGCCTGCCCTGTTACCTTGTTTGTCATCTGCATTGCTGGAGTCTCACATTTATCCTCCCACTTTCTCCCCAGCAATTATTTTGTTCTGAGGCAATGCCTTTACAGTCAGCTCAGTTCTAAAATTGGCAACAAAATCCTTAGGTATTTTTCCCCCCAAGCTAGTTGTTTATTTGAAATCACTTTTCAGTTGTCAGTTTCTAAAGTCAAGTTCCTAGGTCTTTTGTGGGGGGTATTTAGTCATGTAATTGCAGATTTAAAAACAAAATTTTCCAAGGGCTCAGCACTCCCATTTGATGGTACCATTATGAAGGTGTTTAGCACTCTGGAAGATCAGACCCTTTGGACAGACTAGCTGAGGGGGAGGAGATTTCATGATTGAAAGAGAAAAGCTGGATTCTCAGCTAACATGGAGATTTTTTTTACCAGGCTTACATGGTGGTTTACAGCAGCTGAACATGGCAGGGAAGACCACCGTGCTGATAGAGAGCTGCAGAGATTGTGTGGCTGCTCTGTTCTGTTTGTTGCAGGTTAAGAGAAGGACAGGGCAGTCTTCAAGATGACAGAAGAAAGTTTTGCTGTGCCTCCAAGCTACGTAGAAATGGTGTAGTTTAAATAGGGATTGACCTTGTCAGCTTTTCACTGTGGCTGTATAAGCATGGGCTACAGCAGGGTCTTATCTGGGTATCTGTTTGAGAGTAGAGCCCAATTATCATGCATATTTGAACTATTTATACTAAGTATCCTGTATTTCTTGCAATGTAGTATTTTCCTCTGGATAGGAAGCCATCGTTTATCTTCATAAGCAATTCTATCCTTCTTTGTGCTTATTAACTTTCTTCCTCTATTCATCTACTGTTCATCAGTGAAACATATTCTTGCAATCCTCAGTAATCACCTATTCATGGCCCATCAGTCTAGTGGTCATTATTTTTTAATCTTATTAATATAAAGTTGATTTTATATTGATTCATCAACAGCTGGTTAGAAGTGATTCACTTCCACTGTTTAAAGAGCATTTCCCAAATTTGCTGTGTTTGAACACAGTGTTGAGTAGCTGCAAGCAAATTCTTTGTGTGTATTTCGCTGTGTTTAAAACCTGCTCAGTCACAGCAGCCTGCTCCTTAGAAAGATCTATCTCATTGCTGTTAGCTATTTACAAAGAAAGCTGTAAGTATTCAGAGTGCACTACAAGACACATTCGAGACTTGGACTGTGAGCCACAGCAAGGACACTCCAAATTAGACACGGCACAGCAGGAAATTGCTATGGATAGAATCCTAGAATGGTTTGGGTTGGAAGGGACCTCTGGAGCTCATCTAGTCCAACCCCCCTGCAGTGGGCAGGGACATCCCCAACTAGATCAGGTTGCCCAGAGCCCTGGCAAGCCTCACCTGGAATGCCTCTAGGGATGGGGCCCCAACCACCTCCCTGGGCAACCTGTTCCTGGCTCTTCTCTGGGTATGTTATGTGGCAACCACTGCAAAGGCGTATGAACATTTCAGAGGAGCTGCTGAGTTGTGCACCTTGAATACTGTGTTCAGTTTTGGGCCCCTCATTACAAGAAAGGCATAGAGGCATTAGAGCATGTCCAGAGAAGGACAACAAGGCTAGTGAGAGGTCTGGAGAATCAGTCTGATGAGAAGCAGCTGAGGGAACTGAGGTTATTTGGTCTGGAGAAGAGGAGGCTTAGGGGAGAGACTGATTGCTCTACCTGAAAGGAGGCTGGAGTGAGATGACTGTAGCTCTCTTCTACCAGGTTAACAGTGAAAGGATAAGAGGAAACAGCCTCAAGTTGCATCAGGGGAGGTTTAGATTGGATGTCAGGAAAAATTTCTTCACTGAAAGGGTTGTTAAGCATTGGCACAGGCTGCCCAGGGAGGTGGTGGAGTCACATTCCTGAAGGTGTTTAAAAAACATATAGATGTGGTACTTATGGACATGGTTTAATGGCATGATGATGATGATAGGTTGGCAGTTGGACTTGATGATTGTCGAGTTCTCTTTCAACCTTAATGATTCTGTGATTCTGTTGTATTCCCCCTGTTCAGTGGTGCATATACAAGACTTCTTCATCTTCCTCTTGAAAATGTGCCTCCACGCTAGCTCTGCTAGAGCTTTGTGGATTGTTTAGGCAAGAAGATTGCATCAGAAGTCCTAGTGGGAGGTGGTGAGATTTAGGAGTAATCAGATAATTTGCCCATTTCACTCTTGTGTGTCATCTCTCTCTATGTCCTCAACAGCCTATTCTCTACTATGAACCTTCTGCCCTGCGGTTACCTTAAGCGTTTGTTGGCTCTCTGGAGCAATCCTTGTGGAGTAAGGAGGAAAAGTGTGAATAACGCAGTGTCAACTGAGCTTCTGAGATAAGGGGAAAGTATTTACAGAGAGGGCTCTTGCAGATTCAACACTTGAGGCACACAGGGATTGCTTTTTTTATAACTTGCTTTTGTATTTTCTGTAAATAAACTTCTGTCCAGCTGTCAGACAGCTTCAGTCAGTTCTTCTGGGAGATGGCTTCCAGCTTTCAGTTGTCCTAGCAGATCTTGGCACATGGTAGCTTATGGTTATTTTGGCATCATTTGTTCCATTGTTTTTCTGTTGACCACTAAAAGCTTAGGGTTTCTTCTAGGTGACTATTTCGTGCTGTTTCTCTCCTGCCTGAAAGTTAATACTCTGTTTAATAACTGAAATCCTACTTTCTGGGATAGAATTCTCACAGGTCAGTGGTGATACTGAAGTTATCACTAAAGCTTTGTTGTAATCGCAGCTGGAACAGATGAAACACAGCTTCGGATTTAAAAAGGGGGAAAAAAGAATAAATAGGCTTTCTGTTCTTCCTTTTTCTGATCTCTTATTCAAATAAACTAGTCATTGTCATCTCATGTTTTCACCTATACAAAGAATTGGTTTGTAGTTTGTCGCATAAAACTGCAAGCTTTTTGTGACAAACTTATTTCAATTTTAACCTCCATCTGCCATTCTCTTTGTTCTTTTTGAACAACAACAACAAAAGTAACAAAAAATACAAAAGAAAAAGATTTCCAAGAAAATCCTTGTCCAGCTCCTGCCCTCTCTGCAGTGGAGGTCTCTTCCCCCATCTCTGGCAGGCATTTTGCACAGGTTTGGCTCACCCACCTGTTGTTTTGCAGGGTGGTGACTGGGTGCTACTAGGTCCCAGCTCTTGGCTTTCCTGGGTTGCCTGATCCTGGTGCTGGAGCAGCTGCTGAGCTCTATGTAAGGAGCCAGATGAGGCATGGCCAGTGGGAGGGGAGATGTGCAAGAGGAGGAGTGGGCGAGTGGGAAGCAGGCAAAAGAAAGTGGTTTCTTTTTCACAGAGGCAAATCTTTAATTGGTATGAAGCGAACAGCTTTGGGGTGCAAAAATGACTTAGATTTTATGCTCTATGGATATTTCTCTATCCTTTGTGTTTCTTTGCCTGTTACTACTCTTCCATAGGTATGGAGTTATATGCTATGTTTTTCTCTTTTTTTGTAGTGTTGAAATAGTGGAAGTTGTGTTTCAAAAGTGATGCAGAGGGTGAAGGGGAAACCAAATGGAGTTGGAAGCTCTGCATGCTTCAGAAATGATAATCTGCAAGGGTCAGGGACTCACTGGGGCAGCTGGGGGAAAAGCCCCTTCCCAAGGAATATTGGACACCTTCATGGGGATGGGCCAAAGTCATGCTGGGATGTCAGCCCCCAGGCTGGGCAGGGCTGGAAACCAGCATCCTGCAGTCACTGGGCAGGGACTGATGGCCCTAGGTTGGGAAGACATGGGCTCATGGGCCATAAGGAAAGAATGTCAAATTATATTCATTGAAATAACCTGATTTGCTTCTACTCTACCAAATACCTCTTCAATTAGACTAAATAAAAATGAAACCTCATTCTTGCCAAAACAGGATGAATCTTTTATTGAATATGGACCTGGGAGATTAATTTAGTGTTCCTAGGAGCTAAGAGCATCAGAATATATCAGTAAATAAAACTGTGGTTTGGGATCCAAATTGAATAATGAAGTTGCTTTGATATTGGCTTGTCTTGAATGAACCAAATGGTTTACCTAGTTTTGCTTCCTGAATTACACAATAAATGGTGTGCTTTCTTTCTCTTTTATTTTTTTTTTGAGCCTATTCATTTTTTCTTTGTTCTGGAGGTGATTATAGGAGGCCCTTATTAACTGCAAGCCTAACAATGAGCTAGTTTTACTCCAGATGCTGAGTTAGTGGTCAGAAGGCTTTGCAGTCAGTGGGAGGTCCAGCTTGCAGTGTTCCAACCTCAGCTTAATCAGGGAGAGAGTCCATTAACATGCAATCACAGATTTTCAGTGTGGGTTAATGGGCATGCCTTTGTCACTGAATATGCTGCACATGAAATTACAGATATTACACAGAAACATCTATGCTAAACTAATGATTCCTTCAGTTGGTTCTCATTTCTTTTCTTTCTAACCTTTTTTTTTTCTTCCCCAACCTCTTGAAGAAAATACATGCATGAGTACTTAAACACCCTTTCTTCCCTCCCACAGTGCCTACTTCTGCCTCTGCTGGAGCACTCTGAGAAAAAGGAATTTCTGAAGGTTTTTTCTGACTGCCAAACAAACAGAAAATTATACTCCCCTTTAGAACAGATAGAAAACTTTTGCTTTATCATCTATAGACTGGGCTGATGTCGAGCAGGAAATGGGCACTGGTCTGTTCAGTCCTTTCCCTGCTGTCTGGAGAAGAAACTTCTTGTATATATCTAATAATGTAAAGCAAGCTAACGGTAGGAAGAAGACTAGGAGGAAATCATGAGTAAGAAGAGCAGTGTGTCTTTATGTGCAGTTTAACAGGGCTCTGATAAACATGAAGTGCTTCCAAGAGATTTCCTGACGCTTCTGTTGGCATATGTGGAATAGCTTAGAAACTGCAGCGTAAGCTACAAATTAAAGACATTTTTAAATATGTTGTTTTAGAAGTAGGAGTGCATGCTGTGTGTAAGACTGAATTAGCCTTACTTTCTAGACTGACATTGTGGATTATGCTTTAATGGCTCAATCCTACAGGCTACTGAGCAAATCTGCCTTTATCCACTTATGGGCAGGCTTTGCTTGAGCGTGTGCATGGTCTCCAGAGGAACAGGGCTGTTTGCATACTCTTATACAAGCTTCTGTGGAGGCAGTTTTTGGAGCTACTGAAGGCTTGAATGTTGAGCCTTGCAGCTGAAGAGCTTTAGTTACTTAGCTCTCACACAGCTCCCTTTCTCTTGCCCAAATGCAAAATGAGTTACCTCACTGTACGTGGGAACATGATGCTGAGTTTAAAGTTAACAAGTCTTAATTACTATTATTTCTAGTGCTTTCTGAAATATTTCCATCAGTTATGTTCACAGCAGTCCCAGGATCAAGTGGGTAGGAGTTGCAGCTCTCATGGCTGCCTTTGCATGCATCTCTGTTACAGGCCCTGGAGCCTGCCTTATTTTCTTGGGATATCTCACAATTCTTGAGATACCAGTTAAAGTTTCTCTGCTGCCTTGAGCTGTGGCTGTGGCTAGATCCTGCTTTTGCCAGGAAGTCAAGGTTTGCAGTATATTCTCTCCAGTCTGTCCCTCCCACTACACCAGGCTCACAGGCAGTCATGTCAGACCTGTGTGGGGTACATTGAGACCAGACTTTGCACCATTTTTCTGGAGGATCTTGATGTCTGTGTCCTCAAAGCCTTGTGTAGCACTGCAGTACTCAACATACTGTAATAGCTGAGATTCTAGTAACAGCTGAGCTATTCGATTCACTTAAACTTACCTTTCAAATAAACTTAAAACCCGAAGAGTATATTTTGGAAGTGAGATTGCATAAAGCACCTGTCTGAATGCCTTCAGCTAAGGGAGCAATGTAGTGAGTAAAAGCTTGTCCCTGCCTGGAGTGATTCCAAAGCTTCTCCTGAAGTGCAGCACAAATCTTTACCTTTGTGGTTTGTGTTCCCTCCATCTCGCTTTGCTCATCATGTATGAGGAGAAAAATTACTCCTTTCTTAACTCCCATTGACTGCTTGTATTTCATTTGTCTCTCCTTTAACATCAATACCTTTGGTTCAGATCTTCAAGTGCCCATGGGATACACTAATCCAGCTGAAACTCAAGAAAGGTTGGTGGTTAGCCCTTGTTTTGTGGAGGCTGTGGGGCTATGTACATGCTCCAGGACCATATCTGTTATCTTTGCAAACAGCACAATGTTCACTTCATGACACATTGAACAAACAGTAAAAGACTGAGGCCCAACCCTGGTGAGGTTCCTGAGAGATGTCAGGTGCAGGAAAGGGACTTCAAGACTTAGGAGGAAGTTGAGTGTGGGCAGTGAAGCTGTTTCAGGTGCTAATCTGCAAGCCTTAGCACCTATGCAGATGCTGAATACACTCTCACTGGCAGAACACTCAGTGAAAGCTTTTGTTGGAGAGGAAAATACGAGCTGAGGAGAGGCTAGGCTGGTCGGACTCTTTGTGCCCCCATTTGTAGTTGGCAATCGGTAAACACACTGTTTAAAAAAAAAAAAGAAAAGAAATAAGAAAAAAGCTGAATTAGAATCAAAACTCTGCCTTTTTCCCTTGCACTGAGCCCTTCCTGAAGGCCCTTAAGGTACTCGCTGTTCTGCTAGGGTGGTATTCAACACAATCCCCCTCCAGGCAAGCCCCTGGCCCACACAGCCCTCCCCCAGCAAGCACAGCATCCTGGGGCTACACAATAAATTCCTCCCCTGCACAACCTGGGGCTTGATTTTGGCAGAAGAATCTGTAAGTGGCAACCCAGGGGGAAGGAGAATTCAAATTCAAACTTCCCACATGGCAATACAGAGACTTACCACTGAGTCACCAAAGCTGCTTAAGAATATCATTATAATATTTACTGAAAACAACATTGCAACCTGAAAAAAGTGAAAAGTTGTCAGGTCGTGTAAAACTCAATTCCCAGTTTAAAGTGTCCATTTTTAGCTGCCTTCTTCTCACTGAATTTAGGAGACATCTTGTATCTCTGGTAAGAAGGTTTTCAGCCAGGAGGTGTAACTCTAAGGGAAGTTAATTTGTCAGGTCAGGTTGTATTCTTGCATCAGATGCTTCAGAAGGATGAGTTACACAGGCTCTGTTTAATCAGGGGACCCTTAGTGCATGTGGTCTTTGGAGAAGAAAAAAATACTAGTGAAAGTATCTATCTCATCCTGGTATCACTGAATAATTTTCATATAATTCCCAAGGAAACATTTAAATGCTTAATTCCATGGTTCCAGACATTCTTTCTCAGGGTTTGATTTATTTAGATATTGGGTTCGTGTTTTGCTGTAAAAGGCAAACTACAGAAGTTGAGCAACATCAATCATTCCCTGTTTGTCAGTAGTTTGTGTTGTGCTCTAAAACCTGGGGTGATAATGATTGACAGTAGCATCACTTGGGAGTTTCTGCAGTGAGCCAGTGACCAGCTCACTCTGTGCTAAAAGGGAACATTCACAACTCAAAAAAAGAAGATTTAGTTTCGGTCATACATTTAATGTGTACATAGCTGAGGGTCATCTGATATAACTATTATGTGATCTGATTTGGGGAGGTTATATTCTTAGTGCTGGAGGGTTGACTTTTGATTAACTACTAAATATTGAGGCTCTACAGAGGGTTGAACAGGGCACATGGGCCCCTTGGTGCAACCACAGCTGTTAACCATGAGGCTGAAATACAACTGAGTATCTGTAGCTTCTGCTAAATGCAGTGTATGTGTAGCATTTTGGTGCTGCTACTGTGAATTAGGACTAACTATTAAAATATAAATGATCAAATACATTACTGAAATACATCCATACTTTAAAATTAATCTCATAAGTACATCTGCAGGAATAAAAAAAATATACTTCAATGTTCACTTTTAGGAAAAGTTCATTAATATGCCTATTTATTTTTCAGACATGCATCTCTTAAATATTAGGATACATAACACAGGAATTCAGGGCTCTTGGTCATAAGTCAGGGTGCAGCAAATTTTGGATGTAGATTTACAAACTTGCTTTGTTGGTTTAAGTCTTTGCCACCATCCAAATAAAATCAAGCAAGGAAAGAGGGGGGGGAAGGAAACATCAAGGAATATTTTGACTAAAACCATTAAGTAGCAGTATTTCAGGGTTTGTGTGTTATTTTTTTTAACCTATAGTTGCTATTAGTGTCAGCTTTGCTTGCTTGAAAAGCCCTTACATGTTAGTGGAGAGCTTTCTCCTGTTAATTGCCCAGTGAAGTTAATTCTGACTTACACGACTGACCTTTATATCTGAGGACAAAGACATCCCAAATTTGCATTCCACCTAGGAACAGATTCATTGAATCAGACTTAGACCTAATTACACTATGAACTGAAAAATACAGTTCTGTCTATGAGATGCTTTCATATTGAGGCCTCTTTATAATAATGTGTTAATGGCACAGTGCATTGAATTGATCTTGGTAATTATATTTCTGCAACTCCACAGAATCTTGCTGACTTCTGAGGTGAGGCAAGGAGAGCTAATAGCGAATAAAATTAAACTATGTAGTAATAATGACATTTTTCTTGTATGCACCCAATATTTGTACTTTATATTTGAAAGAAAAGGAACATTTGTTGTATTTTATTCCTATCTTTTAACCCACTATTTCATATCATCTTTCCTTGCAGTAAGTCTGGCAATTATTTAGATCTCTCTGAACCCACAACAACAATCCCTGCCTTTCCCTGTTGTACCATCTTTTCTCAATGATTTCTAAAAATGGTGTTAAAAAATCAAGGCTTCAAATAACTAATTTTATTTAAAAAACTGAATTAGATCCATATATCCTTGGATGTCTTAATAACAGGAATCAGTCTCAGTTTGACAGAGGCTCTGACAGGGTTTGGTTTGGTCTGTTACTCCAAAATGCAGAGCAGATTGTTTCCTGCTTATTAGTTTGATAGCTGACCTACAGAGGACATGACATCTCTCTGAATTTCCAGTTTTTGAGTAGCAGTTGACTGGTCTAAAGAGTAATAGCTAAGATTTTCAGAAGCCCTTAGGATTTTACCTGCTAAATTCCACTGAAATTGTGATGGAAGTTGGCTTCCCAAATCATTCATTCCTAATTCCTTATCATCTATGTATTTTGTTACCAAACAAAAAAGTTAGTGGTTATGTAGATCACAAAACAAGTGTGAAAAGTCATTTTTATGTTGCTCATTTAGTTGTAATACTGACATTTTTCCCAAGAAGCAAAATGAGGATTATTTGTAGCACTTCATAATGTAATCTCATTGAAATTCTGCAGAGAAAGTGTAAAACATTTTTGTAATATAATAAACATCTTATTTCCTATTAGAAGCTCTTTGCAAGTGATGGAGAGCATCAGTAGCTGGAGTAGATTCCTCTAATTTGCACAATAGAATTTGCATCAATCAGGGGAGAATTTGGAATGGTCCCTTGTGATTTGGCTGTCTCTGTAGTTTTGCAGGAGGTGGCTGTTGCAGCAGCTAAATCCAAGGACAATTGTTACTCTGAAAAGCAGCATTAAACAAATAAAATCAGTTGAACTGTAAAGAAGAAAAGCCAGGTCCTATGTGGTATTAAGTTCATGGATCTCCCTTGATTTTAGGGGTTATATTGGCATTGATACCATCCAAAGGATTCTAACCTGTGGTTTTTAGGTAGCAAACATTGACAATTTCTTTATATATGGCTGGTTAAAAGGGATAATCCTAACCAGGCTATAGACCAGTGAGAGGGGTAATGCTCACACAGGGAGTAGCAGGAGCTGGATTGGCTATAAAAATGCTCTTTAAGGAACTGGATGCTTGTGTAATTCAAAATTCTTCAAGTGTGTGCTCTTGAATTATAAAATAATGACTTTTATTTTTAAAGTCTCTTGTCTGTGTAACTCTTCAGTTGCTTTGTGTAAGAGATTTTTCTTTTTCTGTTTGAGAAAGAAAGATCAGTCTTACTATCTTTAGAGAAAGAAAGAGAAAGAAAGTAGAAAGAGAAAGAAAGTAAGTACTACTTTCTTTTGTACTTTTGATTTTATGTTTCTCATTCCTTTCCTGAAACCACAATTCTCTTTCTCTGTTGGAAACTATACTTTTGTGCACTCCAGTGAAGAAATTACTGAATAAAACAAAACAGAAATTGCCTAGAGGCTGAAGTTTTCTTTTTTTATTTTTAAACAAATCTTGTCTTCTTATGGAGAGACTTCCTGACATCCCTGAGCAACTGCAGGTGCTGAGATGTCCCTGCCTTTATAGGACTGATGTGGAAGGCACTGGGCTTCAAAGAAGTTGTTTAGTAGTAGCAGTAGTGCCATTATTATCATTGTGTTTTGGAGTGTGAGACCAGGATCTGATATGTCCTTATTTATATCTAAAATCATCAACAACAGCACAGTCAGTGTCTGTGGGAAGTGGATTAAATACCTAGAGGTTTATAAACTGGCAAATAGGATGCACTTTTTTCCCAGGGAGTTTTCTTGCAGATGGGTAGATTTATTAGATCCATTCAGTGCATGTTTAAAAGACTGCAGGTAGCTTGCTTTAGATATATTTTGTCCAACTGAAGCTGTAATAGGGCATGTTCTTGGCGAGACACTTGCTCTACAACTGCTTCTATCCACCATAAATCTCCTGAGGGACTTCAAACATTTCTACAGTGTTCTTCAATTAGTGACATTAACATGTGTTTCTGTATCCAATCTGAGCATCTGTGAAGGGAAAAGCTTTTAGATAAAATGGGCAATTGGCCACAGGCTAAGCTAATGTTACCTCCTTAGCAGTTTTTGGCTGTATAATGTTTGTATTGGGGATAGAGTTGTTTGAATGATCTCAGTTTGTTTTGCTTTGTCTTAGCTATGAGGGTTATTAATACTGTTTTATGTACATTGGAAGGAAAGTATAGTCTGTGAAGATAATCATAAAGGCAGCTTTCAAATGGTCATGTTTGTAGAGATTAAAAAATGAAGACCATTGACAGAAGGGTGCCAGTCCTTCACAGCAGGGTGAGAATTACAAAGCCTATTCCACTGCTGAGAAAGTTTAATAGGGAGGTGCCACTCCTAACACAGGTATCCTGGCTTTAGTTACAACAGAACTAACTCTGTTCAGTGATTCTACTTTTCAGCTCAGTCTCTTCTCAGTAACTGCAGTTAACAGCATGTTTTTGCAGACAGTATCTGCTTTAGAAGTGTTAACACTCAATGTTTCTAGTTAGTACCAAGGATTGGTGTGCAGCCCAAGGTCACTGCTAAGTCTTGTGTGCCACTTTGGGGTGCAGGGAGAAGGCCACACCTGTAAGGAGGAGGGGACAGGACAGGTGACCCTAAACTGGCCAACATATTCGGCATAAAGCTGAGGGATCACAAGAGTCAAGTCCAAGGAGGACTCTGTCCCTTCTGCCTTCAATCCCAGTTTGTGTGTTCCTGAATCCAGTTCCAGAATCCAGCTCCTGAATTCAGTTCCCATCTGCTGCTGAGTCCAGTCTGGGGCTTCCCCAGTGCCTGCCACAGCATCAGTGGGGATGGTGATGTAATTGTTATCGGGGTGGGGGGGGGCTTGGTTCAGTACTGGGTTTGAATATATTTGTGTATGTTTCACTTTATTGTTATTATTTTCATTAAAGTAGTTTTGGTTTTCTTTTCCAGTTCATAATTCTCTCTCCCTTGCTTCCTTTCTCTTCCCTTTGGAAAGGCAGAGGGGTTAATAGAGAGCATCTGTCACTTGTTTAGTGGCCAGCCCAGCCCTAACCCTAACAGGCTAACACTAATAAATGCCTTTTGCAGAAAAGGATCAAAAATTCACAGTTGCTGTGTTGAGGCCATAAGTCACATCATCCTGATTTGCCATTTTGCCTTCTCCCTTTATTTTCTTTTGATACCAGTTTTTTTACTGAGATCAATTAAAGAATGAACCTAGTGCTTGGACTCTTGTTTTTCAGTGATACAAAACAAAATAAATTTGCAGAAGAGGATGAAAAAATTAACTGGCATTCTCTATTAAGGTGCAAAGTGACATACGATACAACACTTAAAATTGGGAAGATGATAGTAACTTTTTGAAGCAGAATGATGGTAATTTGGAGACCACATGTATTTTATATGAAAATTTTAGATAGCTAATTTGGAGTCTTTCTTATTTGCTTGGTTCCAATTGGTATTGTACTCCTGAATTCTATGAAATTGCTTTGCTATAGATCTTCCAAGAAGTTTTATTGGTAACGAGTATTTTTTTTTCGTGTCATTCACCATGTGTTTCCACTTTGCAGTTGCTGATTCAGCTATCTTTTGAACTTAACATATATCTATTGTTCAGAATGGTCCTTCAGAACAGAGCTGTTGTGAGTAAATAAATTTACAGCTGTCTTGAAAGACAGCAGCAGTCTTCATCTTGGATATACTGAACAGGAACATAATGATTTCACTTCCCTCGCATGCTTCATGTTTTGTTATGTTCTTCATGCTGCCATACCCTTCTGCCTAATTAAAAATTGCCTGGTCTACTTCTCTGTTTAGTGTAGTTCAGATGATCTATGAATTAGCCTTTGTAAAACTCTTCTGTCTCTTCAAAATGGCTCCAAGCTGTTTTCATACCATTGTAATACACGATTGAAACTACAACCCTTCAAGAATTTAATGAGTTATGGTTAGGCAGTTTTGCCATTAAGGAGGAAATGCCTTGCTTGCAATAGAGGGGGAAGAATTATCCTCATGAACTGAAGCTTAAAACATAAAGTTTTCCCTAACGTTCCAAAGAGTCTCCTTATTTCCTATGTGAAGGAAATAAATTTCTGGACTCTTACAATCGAGTGAAGTTTAATTTTGAAGATCGTGAAGAAGTTCATGTTGGTTGGGGATTTTGGCAAGCTGGTGCTGATATGGCATCAACTGGCACTTCTGTAAGCAGTTTGGAAGCAGCCCTTGCAAAGATAAGTACCAAAATATGAACTAGTCAATCCCCTCCAGGCAAATTACATGGGAAAAAGAGGTTTTCCTGGGTCTTTGTGTGGAGTAGGATGCCAGATCTGTTAATGGCCCCTGTAGGATTCTCCTAACAAGCAGCTGTCACCATATTCATTGATCCAAAACTTTAAATGTCTACATTCTGAGCAGGTTCAAATTGCCATTTTAGGAACCTCTCAAACAGTATATTTTCTTTTTATTTTTTTTCCCCCCACACTGTTTATACCCTCTATATGGGATACAGATTTTGCTAAAACATGCTATGAAATGTGATGTTTTGGATTTGGTTTGGAGGTAATCTCCTATATCTAAGTTTCTAATTTGAAGATTGTCATAACAGGAAATAAGATCATCTGTTGTAGAACATCTTTTGAGTTTGTGTAAGCAACAACAGGATTGGATGAAGCACCTACCAGTGGTAATTTCTTTTTGCCACCTGAATTTTAAACTCTTTCACCTTTTTATTCCTACTGATAGAATGCAGTAAGTGTTTCAGCTTTCTTCTGCCACTCAAAGCTATTGACTTTTGTTTTTAAAATGAATGCAAAGGCTGTGAAGGATCTGGAGAAGATGGATATATATATTTTTTTTTTTTTTGAAACCTTGAGCCACTGATATCAGAAGTTGTAAGAAAGCATTACTTACATCTTATGTGTATGCTTCCCTACTAAAAATGCTGTTGATTTTCCAGGCAGTTTTTGTTGCTGAAAATCTGGCATATAGCTAAACAGCAGAGTTTGTCATTTATTCTCTTTTATTTTAAACTTGAGCCATGGGCAGGTGGCAGAGCTTATGTGGTTGGAATTTTTGTGAGGTGTCAGTATAGTCAAGTAAGTTATGTGACAATTAATTCTGCTTTTTTAATCCCTTTGTGCTGAAATCTTTGAAAGTTTGAAGCTTGTGGGAAACAAAATGACCTAATGTTCCTGAGAAAGCAGAATTAAAGAGTTCTTCAGCACACTCTTTCTGTATTTGCTTGCCAGATGGATGAGCAGCCCTGTAATCAATAGAGCTGTGCTGAGTTATTATGGCTGAAGGTCTGGCCCTTGTGGTTTTTAATTTAATATGACCTGGTGAATACTTCCAGTAGCTGCAAAACTCCAGTCCATGGAGCTTTCCATAAATGCTGTCAGTCAAAACATAATTCTGAAGAATCACAGAGGATAACATTATATAACACACATGCCAACACTGTTTAAATATTCTTTGTGGAGATGTTGAACTCCAGATTACACATCTCTGTTCAGCCTTGCCACAATTTAGGAAAATATTTGTAATTATTACAGGCCTGCTAAACAACAATTAAAAGTGAATTGACTGAAATAGTTCAAAGATTGAGTTTTGCATGTAATCATTCAATGAATTAAGTTCTGGTGGCTGAATAGTTTGAGAGCTTCGAATAATCTTGTGTGGACAGAGATACTTCCAACAGATAGAGGTTTCTAGAAGGGAATCGTTGCACTTTTAGTTAGAAAGAAATTAAGGGAATTTCTCCTGACTTTGGGAGATTATTTGAAAGAAGAAATAACTCCTGGGAACTAGGAGGTAGTATTTATGCATTATTAAAGGGAACATATGGATTGTTCTATATTTTAGAGCCAAATAACCAAAGAAGTTGAGCTGAATCTTGCTATTTTATTCTTCTGGAGAGAAGGCTATTGCTCAGAGCCATTGTCACAGTGTGTTCTTACAAGCTACATCAGTTGTGATACTGAGGGGTGTGGGAAGAGGAGGAAAACAGCATGGTGTTTTTGCCTGGCTCCTGGTGCTAGAAGAAGGGGGTTCTCCTCGAGAAAGTTGCCCTACTACCAGGTGAGCAACTTCAGCAGGGGCCTGTGGCTGGAAAGATGTCTCTGTGTTTGAGCACAAGTGCCCTGGGACCTGCAGGCTTCAAGAGCAAGTTCAGCACTTGTAGTGACCCTGTGGTGTGGTTCAACAGGATTTGGACCCCTGGTGCACACACAGGCTGCTTTAGCTATGGTCCTGGCTCTTCTTACAGTCATTTCTGATTATTTTGTAAAAGTCCATGGTTTTGTCTGTTATACTCTGCCAAAGAAGTTTGAACAGAAAATCTATTAGCTGGAATCTGTAATTTTCTCTTTTACATCCATCTCCCCTGTCTTGGTTTCCCACATTTGCCAGTGCTGTGTACATCATCACTTGGAATATTTTACTGATAATTGAGGCAATTTCTCTCTTGCTGGAGAGCTGTAATCATCTAGACACATTTTTACAGGAATACATAGATGGCACAATGCAAATTGTGCTGTATTAGAAATGTATATCTTTTCCAACCACCTCAATTACTCTAATCAAAGATTTTACTGTCTCTGCTGACCTTGTAGCCTTCATATCTATCATGGCTATGATTATATTAAATTTTCACATAATGTGGAAAAAAAAATAATTCCCTTTTTCCCCTGAAACACCTTCTACCTGCAAATACAAAGTTACTCTAGACTAATGGATTTGTGTGCCCTAAGTCATAGGCTAAATCCTGAAATATAAATATATAAAATATAGATCATCATACATGATCCAGCTTTAAACATCAGCCTTGTGGACAGTGTTACTGGAGATACTATATTTGGATGAAGTGCAAAAATAAAGTTCTTTTCTTTTTCCAAGCCATGCTTATCTTTTCTCCCAAGAAGTGAACAGAATTTTTCTTATAAGCTCACAGCATAATATTTGAAAATCAGCCATCATAAATATTTCTTCCTTGGGCAATGGTTTCAGTTTGGTTTCTTTTGCAAGTTTTTTAGAAGGCTAGCAGTAAAAGGGCAATAAAAGAAGTAACATACTTCGATTTCATACACACATTGAGTTAGTTTTAAATGGTGCAGTATAGATTTGAAACTGAAGCATCTTAAAGAATATTTTAAAGTGATGTGTTAATAGAAACAGCAGAAAAATGGCTTCATATATTGCATTCAAGCTACTTAAAATGCTACCTGCAGTTTCAATTCTGTCATGTTATCTTCCTCCTCTCTAAACTGTATCATCACCTGCTATTCCTATGTCTGCAGCACCAGCAATAACATTTCCTGCAGTATGATGCTTTAGCTCAGTCCTGGCCCCATGGCAGAAAATTGTTGCTTGTTTTTCAGAGCACAGAATAAAAACTGTGGCAAGTTTTCAAGGAATAAATAAAACATGCTGGTCATTCTTATTTAAATGCCTCAGGAAGGCTCTCTCCAGTAGGCAAAGAGCCAGAGGACTTTCTGAAACTTAGCTACTTTGATAACCAAAATGGAGATTTGATAGCATGGGTGGCTTTTCAGTTTGACAGTGATTTCCAGCTTCCCTTCTTTTGCAGATCCCTAACCATTTTTCAGAGCAGTAGCATCCCACTTTGGAAACTGCTCAATCTCAATTAGTCTTTGGCATGGGCTGCTTTTTGGTCACCATTTGCAGACATTTTGGAGACTGCCTTTAGTGCTAGCTGAGTCACACAAACATCAGTAAGAAAGAAAATAAATCTTTCAGAGAATAGCTCTTTTATTTTGCCACTCACATTTCTGGAGAGGGGAAATACAGTCTAGTGGTTTTCTGTCACAAACAAAGTTCTTTTTTATCTTAATAAAATAGCTGGATTTTTTTTCTATCAATGAGTCATGGGAAACATAGAAAAGAAGTTACCTAAAAGGATATAAAGATTGCTGTGATTTTAGTATTTTGATAGTCCATTTCTAGATTTTGAATGACCATATTCTTCAGAGCTTTAGCAACATGGACCTGTCACTTGAAGTCTATTATAATAATCCTTTGGTATGAGGCAAGTAGAAGAATTTCACTGACCTTAATCTTAAAACTCTTCATTTCTCATATTTTTTTCTCATTCTAGTGTGGTCAGAATTTTGAGCATGAAGCAGAGTTCTCCTATGAAGGTCTTTATTCCAGCTTATTAACTGTTAATACCTTGTTTTTAAAAGCATGTTTTGGAGTGGAGAGTAGTGCTTGGGTGCTCAGGAATCAAGAACATAATTAGTGGGTATATTAAAAAAAACACACATTTGTTCTTATGATTAGTCACATAATTAATTTGGTAGACTATTCTTTTTCTTCTAAAATGCTTTGCTGTAACATGTTTTGATTCCAGCTTTTGATAGTTTATTTACCAACAAAACAGACAGAAAAATCCAGAAATGCAAGGAATGATCTTCATATTAAATTGTAGTCTTTAGAGAGAAAAAACAAAACAAAAACCCAAACCACAAACTAAAGAATTCTTTTACTTGGTGATTCATTAATGAGCTTGTAATATATAGTAGAAGGAATATTAGTGAAATGTCATGTTACAGCTTCATAGCTTTTTTTTTTCTTTTTCAGAAGCTTAGCAAGTCATTTTGTTTTCTTTTGGTTTTAGCAGTGGCAATAATATCCTGATAAGGCATTTGTCTGGAAGCCCAGAGACCTCTCAGGGCTCATTTTACATTATGACAATGTTGCTGAAAAGCTCTGGACTTCCCACAGTCCTCAGGACAAAAACACAACAGGAATAGTCTGTAGATTTGGAAAGAATAGTATTTTTACAAGTAAAAGTGGTAGGAAAGTAAATCCATTTTTGTCAGGTGGAGAAGGATTGGTGCATTTTATTTCCAAGCTCCTTAAAAGCTGCTACAAATAATGAACAAACCACCCAGCAATGGTGCAGGATTTGACACTGCCTGCTATGTTCTAGGAATGCTCCCTGGGGAGGGACTGTTGCTTTGAGGGTCTCATATCCCCTTAATTAAAGTGTTGTATCCTGACACTGCCATGTGATTTTCCCTTTACGTTGCCATCCCTTTCCAATCAGGTAATAAAGGGAAACAGTGAATGGTTCCCCACTCTTCATCTTGTTGGTGATAGAAGAACAATGCTAAGGCAGATCCGTAGGCTGGGAAGCTTATCATCCCCCCTGGCTGGTGAAAATCCTTTCCCAGGTTGCTGTTTTTAACAGAGATGGGTCTTTCCCTGTATTTTTGAGACTAAATGCCAAATTCATATTAGGACTTTGTGGGTATTCACAGCTAGCTGCTGCCTGTTTTCCAGCTGCTAAACAGTTGAATGGAATAAACTTTGAATTTATTATGTTAGCAAGACCTGTGGTTTTTACTTCAATTTCTATTGTTGTAGTTGTGTAGACAGGACACAAGTATCTACTAGGCTCTGTGTTGGCTAAGAATAATGAACAGAAGTTGCAGAGGGTCAAATATCGGAGGGAAGTCACCTTCTCCTTGCCTCTGCTGCTAATGCATGGGCTAGAGTGTTGTCTCACTGACTACATCTAACTGGCCTGATAACTGAGAAGAAAACAGAGAGCCTAAGTGTTGCTCTGATTTTCACAGAATCACAGAATGGTAGGGGTTTGAAGGGACCTCTAGAGATCATTTAGTCCAACTTCCCTGCTAAAGCAGGTTCACCTAGAGCAGGTTGCCCAGGATCATGTCCAGGCAGGTTTTCAGTCTCTCCAGAGAAGGAGACTTCACAACCTCTCTGGGCAGCCTCTTCCGGGGCTTTGCCACCCTCACAGCAAACAAGTTTTTCCTCATGATCGCATGGAACTTCCTGTGTTCCAGTTTGTGTCCATTGCCCCTTGTCCTATCACTGGACTCCACTGAAAAGAGTCTGGCCCCATCCTCTTGACACCTAACCTTTAGATATTACTCAGCATTGAGAGATCCCCTCTGGATCCACTCTTCTCCAGGCTAACCAGCCCCAGCTTTCTCAGCCTTTCCTCCTCACAGAGATGCTCCAGTCACCTCAGCATCTTCATATCCTCCACTGGACTCTCTCCAGTAGTTCCTTGACTCTCTTGAGCTGGGGAGCCCAGTAGTGGACACAGTACTCTGGATGTGGCCTCACTTAGAGCAGAGGCAGAGGAGAACCAACCTTGACCTTTTGGTCATACTCCTCTTCATGCACCCCTTCTTAATGCATAATGACTTTGTTCTCTCAAAAATTTGTTTCTGAGAACAGTAGCTCTTCCAGGACACAAAACTAACACCTCTGTGTCCCTGCCAAAGCATTTCCCTCAACTACCATCCAGCCCACAGCAGTATGCAGCCAGTCAACAGCAACATCAGCACAATACCTTGTAATGATGGTGTCTTTTTCTTTGGGAACATCAGCTTTCTGTGTATCTGCCTCCAAAAGAAGAGCAGAACCTATCCAAAAGCAGTAGATATTTTTACTATTGAAATTGTTAAGGCAGTTTCAGAACAACTGTCTTAAATGGAGACTGGGGCTTGAGGCTCAAGCTCTCTCAAAGCAAGTAGAAGAATTTCACTGACCTGCATTTTGAAACTCTTGATTTCTCTTTTATTGCCAATGGAGGATATTTTAGGAGCTCTGTATTGCAGTAGACACTCCAGGTGTTCCTGCACTGTGTTTAGATACATCCTGAAAGGTGTGATTCAGAGTACCTAATTCTGGAATGGTAAGTTCTCTCTGAGTGCACATAACCTAGGGGCAACTTGTGCCTAAAACCAAGCCAGAATGAACTATCCCAACCCAGGAGAGAAACTAAAGTGCATTCACCACTCGTTGGTTATTTAGTTACTTGGAGGGTTAACAAACTTGCCACACATCTGTTTGAAAAATATTTCCAAAGAATTTGGTGTTTTTAAAGTAATTTCTGTTCAATTGTTTCACTTTTATAGTCTTCTTGAGCTAATTTTAAAAGACCTGTGTGGAAAGGAAAAACAACAACACCAAAAATGCAAATCAGAGAAAGCCTTCCAGTCCTTAGAACTAACATTTTTCACAGAAGCTGTATTCCTCCATGTGCAAACAACACATCTTTTCTGCTCTTGAAGTGGTACACAGAGAAAGCAGGAGATAAGAGACAGAGGAAAGAGAGAGAGAGAGAGAAGAAAGGAATTCAATAGAAGAGATTATGGGAACAGCCAAGACCACAGCTGTCAGCTAGGGCAGTACTTCAGGGTCTTGGAGCAGGACTATTTATTATTGGTTTGCAGTGGCATAGAGGCAACTGAGAAGGTTTTGCTGACAGCTTTTCGAGTAAAGAGGGGAAGAGAGAAGAGAATGATTTACAGGGATGTTTGGCAGCCAGGCAAGGGCTTGTAATTGTTTTTGCCAATTCATCCATATAGGATGAATCCCTGTTAGAGAAGAGGCAAAAGACATTGAGTGTGGCTGTGAGAGTAACAGCGAGAAGGACTCAGCTGATGAAGCTCCCAGGCTGAATTCAGAGCTGGGGGTAGGCCTGCCCTGAGGGTATTATTCCAGGATGCCCCAAGGAAGAAACAGTGTCTGAAAGCAAAATGGTATTTTGTAGCAGGATGAGGATGGAAAGCTGAGTGCACCTTTTAGTTTTTGTTAGGAGAATACAATTCATATTGAGATGCCATAGACAGAGAACATTCACTCTGTTTTTTTCCTTTGCCTTCTTGTAATGGTTGATTTTTCCACAGTGGTGGGTCTCTCCTACCTCAGAGCTAGAGCCTTTACCGTCTTTGCAATACAGTGATATTCTCTCAGAGCATACCATGTATGGAAACCATGCCTGTAAAAAGCCTTTTTTTTTTATGCTAATCTTGACATTTTTATGCCTTCATACATCTTGTGTCTGACTCTAGTGTAATTAACATCAAGGATGTTCCCAGTATTGCTGTGTATTGCCCCTGCAGGTGTGAGGGACTGGGAGAGGGTGAGGAGAGGGAGGTATTAACATGTATGTGTTTATAAAGCTAGTCCCAGGGAGGTGCTGAAGCCCTTTCATGGGGGGCATCCCATACGTATGTGAGAAGAAACCAAAAAGCACTGCTGAGATGTGCAGACCCAGGCCAGAGCCAGCAGGCAGAGCTCAGCACACTGGAGCTGAGTGTTCCTGACCTCTTGGTTTGTGTGCTTTCATCTGGTTTGCTCCACTTCTTCCCTGGTCGGATTTTTGCTCTGCCTGGTTAAAGAGCAGGAATGGAAATGTGTGTGCTGTGCTGACAGATCTGCAGCAGCTGATGGTGGCTAGGCTGCTTCCTTCTGCCCTGAATGCTTTTATTGACCTTCCAACATGAGGTCATTAGCTGCAGGGAAGAGAGACACACTGATGACTGCGTTCCTGTGGAGCACTTCAGTGGCACATAGACATGGGGAGGGTTTTGGGAAGAACCACACGGGTGTCATTAGCACAAGCTTTAGAAATACCTTCAGCAGCCTACAGCTCTACAGGGTATTTCATTGAGGCTGTGCACAGCAAAACTCTTTTGCTGGTTGTCATCAGCTGTCAGAGGTTGCTCATGAGGAAGAGAGAAAGTACAACTTGCCCTCCTCCAGCCAGATAATGCTGCTGACTTCTTCCTGGCAGCAGGTAGAGACATCCTTTCTCTTTCCAGCCTTCAACAAGTGACAGCCCAAAGCAACAGGAGAAGCAAATGGATGTATTTAGTGGCAATTTTTTGTAGAATAAGCTTTTTCAAGGCTTGCTTTGTATTTTTCTTGGGGAGATCAAGAACTTGTACTTTTTAAAGGTCTTTGTACTAATAGTATTTATTTTTTGTTTCGGCAGCATCACATCCTGCAGCTTCAATATTACCACTTTTTGGCACTTCCTTGGTAGTCTGCAGCCTGTCTCACTGCTGGTAACCATAATGCATTCAATATATAATAACTAAGCAAGGTAGTTTTCTAAAAGCAAATAAGCAGATGTCAAGGTTAGGGTTGATCTTGGGACGACACCTCCCTGCTAATAAGCACTTCCTTCAAAAAGACACACTCAGGAAAATTTCTGCAGGAAATTTTAGCATGAAGGCTTCTATCGTGAGTCACAAAAGCTATTGTTTTATCTGAGGCAGCCAATCTCCAAGCCATGTTATTTCCAGGGCACAGCAGAATTGGGCTGTAGTTTATTCAAGAGTTTTGGGCTTGGTGCAGCTGAGAGGCTGGAGAGTCCTTACAGTTGTCATTTCCAACTCCACCTTCTCTATGGTCTTTATTTGCCACATCTTGTTTCCTTTTGCACCAAACTCTTCATTCATGTAAACCAGCATGATTTTTGTAGGTTGGGTTTTTTTTTGCATACATGGCTTGTGCAAGTTATTATTTCTGTTATTTTCACATTCAGACGTACCCAGGCTAGTGTTTATGGGGTATAAGTGTGCACACTGGGAGCCAGGAAAGTTTTCACTTTCTCTGCAATTCAGAAACAGAATGTAGTCTCTCAGCAGTTACCTTAGAAGGGCCTCCTCGCTGTCTCTCCATTTCTTCCTACACCTTCACCCATGAGTTGCCTCCTCTCTGTGTCTTCTTCCCACTCCCAGCCCAGAACTTGTCACTCCATGTGCATCTCTACTCCCACAGAGTCACAGCTGTCAGCTCCGTGTGCCCTGCTCTGCCAACGTCAGCATCTCATCCTTCCTTCAGCTTCCAGAGCGGGATTGTTTCCTTGCAAACGGAGCCATCTCTTCTGCTGCTCATAAGCTACACATCTTCCCACCCTCCAAACACACGAATGCTGGCAGATATGTTTTGTTGGGGTCTTTGTGAAGTTTGTTTGATTTACCAGAATCAAAAAGAAATGTGGAACAAGCATTTTTTGGCTTCATAGGAAACATTTATGAGATGTTTTCCATGATTTGAGAGTGAACATTTAATGAGACACAGTTTGTTTGGCTTATTTGAGTTTAATGAAGAATCAAATCCAGAAAATTCAATAAAAACTGTATATATTGGAGGAAAAAAATGCCTAAAGGATAAAAAGATATTTTTTATGTGAATAACTTTTGGACAAAGCATTTCAGCCAGTGACAGTTTTATGTCTTTTCCTAGATGTGGATATGGAGCTATGATGGAACAACAGGGGTTTGAAAGCCTGGGTGTCATAGGAAAGCTAATTTTAGGAAAGTAGACAGTTAGGTATAAACATATAGGTACATGGTGTTCTGTAACAGATGATTTGGCAGTCAAGAAATATTCAATAGAATATTCTCTGGATTGGAGTAGCTTCTCTTTTAGTATAGCTTCCCAGTAGGTGAGTGTCCATCTCTAACTTTGCCATTAGATTCTTACCTATCCTGTGATGGATCTTTCCCCTTCTTGTTCCTCTGAATATCCCTAAAACAAAATTCATGAAGATTCCACATTTTGTTGTGATAGTTACCTATACTTTGCTGTCCACACTATGTTTCTGTTTTTTCCCAGTGCCCCATCTGTCCCCAGTAAACCTGGAAAATGTGATATTCCTTCCTTTATCTCGTGTAAGCCTTTGCTCCTTAGGCTAGAGACTCCAAGTTAGCTCAGGTTTCCTTTACAGACCGTGTCTTTTAGCCCTTGGTTCTTTGTTCATGTTGTGCCTGGGACTATCTCCACTTGGTCCCCATCTCCTCATAGTGCCCGAAAGCAGATACAGGTTTCCAGCCAACTCCTTTTACTAGAGCTGAGCAGCATCAGAAGAGCTTTCGGTCTCCTAGGGCACAAATAGTACATACAAATAGACATTGTCTGGATTTCCACAGCAGTATGATTGCCTCTGATTTTCTGATCTATAAGCTTCTTCCCATCCTGTATTCATGCCATTGTCAAACCTAAATTTTCTTACTTTTTTCAGTGCCCCATGAGTAATTTCCTATCGCTCCAGTCCAGGATGGGTTTGAGATTGCTTCATGTCTCAGGCCACTAACTGTCCCTTTGGGCTTTGCAACACCTGCAAATCAAATATGAAAATGTATTCCACCATCCCCATCATTGAGAGGTGGTTGTTTCTTAAGAGTAGCCAAACATCCCTCTGAAAGAAGAGGAGATCTAAGAGTTTAAAAACAAATAGACAGCACATTCTGTTCAGAAGAGATTGCTGCAGATTTGTCATTAACCATGCTGGTTTAGGGAAACGTTTTGAGGAAATAACTCTCAAAATCTGCCATCCATGAATTTACAGCAATTTGCTCTAGGTGTAAATGTGGCAGAGGAACTGTGAGAACTGGGTTTTGATTGTCTTTTAGAAGTTAGTCAAATATCAGCATTGCTGCTCTGTGGGGAGTTAGGCAAATCTGTTTCTTTTTCCATCTCAACCGGAGGAGAACTGTAAGAATATATATGTTAAATTTCCATATACAAAGTTGAACTGCTTTGTAGTCGCAGTTTATTAGATAATTTCACCATTGACTGATTGGAACATGGAGTTTTGGTCTGCTAAAATGAATCAAGCTTCTTAAAATTAATTTGTTATGGAATTGTACATAGGAAAAAAATGTTTCTGGAGCCATAGTTTCAGTGATGCCAGAGATTATCAGCATGCTCTCAGATGATATCTTAAAGTGATTGATTCTGAGTTTCTCCTGCTATTAACCCTGTTTTCCATACAGATGGATTTATGTGTTTGGGGTTTCCTACAAAGTCCACTAAATGAAATAGATACCTTATGAGATAAGTAGTCTCAGAGTAGGGCCTCTGGATGGACGCATTAAGACTGTTAAGGAAGTACAGATTTATTTAACTATGGCTATTTGGGATGAGAAAAAGCTGGAGCCAGCACTTCTTTTTCCCCATTTTTGTTCCTCTGATTCAGATTTCCAAACAAAATTGATGAGAGAGAGAAAAGGTGAGCAACTCTCCTTGACCATGGCTTTGTAACTCAGATTAACATCTGGTTCTTTCTTTGTCCACCCTGCCATTTATCTAAGACCCTGTCAACAACAGAGCCACTAAAATGCTGAGAGGCTAGTGAAAAGTAATTATTTTGGCAGTGCTAAGATTGGGAAGGCTTGTTCTGCAGGAAACTTCCAGCATTCAGAACCAGGAGTAGTTGCCCATTTTCCAGCTGAATTCCCAAGACGCTGCTGATGCATTAGCTGTGTTAAAGAGTTGGCTGTGCCTGAGAAGGTACCACCATCTGCTTTATTTCTGTGAACTCACACAAACATTGCCTTCATAGGTATTATGGACTAGTTAATGACTAGTTTGCATACTGATAGCTGCAACTGGTGAGCGAGAGCAGGCTTGCACTTAATTGCTGCCTGTGCGGTGAGCTGCGATGCGCTGGAGGAGCTCGTCTCACCCAGTGCCCACAAACCCAGGAGACAGAAATAACCTGCTCATCTGGCAGTGTGCTCCCCCCCACAGATGACTTTCCCCCTTGCAAGGGGCCTTGAGTGTTTCCTATATTCCTCTAAGTAGATTGTTTATGTTGCTGATTTGCCACGATAAGAACAGGCAGAGGGGATGCTTTCCATCAGTAATAATTTTCTTTATCTTGACAGAACTTTTCTTTGTTTAGTAACAGATCATACAACATAATTTGCTGGATTATGTAGTGATGTTAGTGGTTGTTGTTTGTTTTTTTTACTTCTGAACAATAATTGAAATTTCCCTGCCTCTAAGCAGCCAGTCAATTTAATTTAATTAATTTGACAGTTAATTTTTTTCTGGTCCATGTGGATGTTAAAGTTAATGCTTGTGTACGTCAAAAACATATTGAAGTGAGGTACCTTCACATCTTGTGTGTGGTTTGTTTTGGAGCTGGCTGTCCACAGTTTTGGGTAAAGTTACATTTAACCTATTAAAGCTTTTCAAAGTATGTTAGTCTTGCTGACCTTCATCTGCCAGATTTAGGAAGTAAAGTATATACATGCTGTTGCCATTTGTGTTGACTAATCCTTGTATTAGGTAGAGAACTGATATGGGTTAATTTTACAAAGCTGTCAGTTGTGTGCTTACGCATAACAAAAAAATCTGAGAACATTGAACTTGTGAAGCTTTATCTGGAGAATACAGTATTGCAGTTGGTGCCTTGTTTGAGCTATCCTGGGACAAAAAATTCACTTGAATCTTTACTATCTGCTCATATCAAAGGGAAACGTGATGCATTGCCACTGTAAAGAAGCCAGGCATAAAGAAGAATTTGATTTTAAAACTTACTGGGGCATGCTTGCAAGTTTGAAATAAAGTTATTGATTCATTTAGGCACTCAGACTGGAGACTTAAAACTTACCAGCATTATCTGGTGAAGCAGAAAAATTATCCTGCTTCCTACTTCAGATGAGAAAACCGAGATCATAAAAGACCTATTGTCTAAATTTCCGAGGTTCTGCATGCATCAGATTTTATGCTCTCAACTTTCTGAACAAAACATGAGATTTTTGTAATGGGGCCACAGGGTTTCAAACAACAGGTTCGTGGTCTTTAGGTGATGTATAGAGAGATGCAGCTGAGAAGTTCCATTGGGAAGAATTACACAACTCTATTAAAAGCAGACTTTCATTCTTGAGGGTTTAAAATGATGCTGATTTGTTGAGGAGAGTTTCTACTTGTAGAGTATGTGGGGGAGTTGCACAGTTAGTAGAAACACAACTTGCAGTCTGAAAAACTCCTTAGCATGCTTAATCTGGTCACCTCCCATTGCTCTTCAGTGCAATCTTCTCCCTTCATTGTTTGTGAGGATATTTTTGTAACATGGCTACGTATTTATCTGTAATTTACCAATTGACTTTGTTTTAAACCTTGAGGCATCTTTTACAATGTTCCTATCTCAATTTGGGTTTGGGTTGTTTGTTTTTTTTAACTCCATGTGAAGTAAATTCTTGGAGAAGCTGTTAGAATTCTAGTAAGCAGAATGCAGAGTTCTTTTTTTTTTTTAGTTGTTTTAGCTGCTTCCTTAAAGGTCCTTTTAATGAATGAGGCATGATGTGATTTATTTTCTAAAGAATTTACATTTAAAGGGCAGAAGTCAAGTTTCTGTGACTGATATGTATTTAATGGAGAAGTTTGGGCCACTCTTCTTCATCTTGCTGTCAGAACTCCAATGCCTGGCATGACATTTCAGCAAGTGGTAAGATGCAAGGCAAAAAATGTCACCAGTCTCTCCCTACCAATGTTAAAAGCAAGATGAAAAATACAGTTAAGAAGAAAAGGTTAATGTGCATCAAAGATCAGCCAATTTTAGGGAGGAACCTTTCCTCTTGGCCTCCCTCCTTTGCTTCACAGGCAGAAGATTCACCTGAAGGCAGCAGAAAGCAGCACAACAAGGTTCACAAAGAACTAGGTCTCATTTTGTGTGGTTAGAAGAGGTTTGAATAGTCCTGGAAGGAGACAAACCAGGTTTGCTGTGTCTTTGGAGATGCTTTGCCCATGGGAGATGGTGTTAGACATGAAGGGGTCTTGGTGTTTGCTTGCAGTGGAGCTGTCATGTCCAGGTTGCAGTTCTGTGCCTCTAACAGATTCCCAGGTCTCATTTCTTCTAAAAGAAGTGATAGAGACATCATGTAACTTTAAGTAACTTCAAAGAGTATTTTCAAGACTTTTTAATAACACAATAGAACTTACTTAATGCTCCACTTATAGAGCAGTTACTATAATAAGAACTCTTCAAATGGGATTGTGTTTTGTGAAGTATCATCCCTTTTAAATAAGTAGTGTTATTATGGAAAAGGCTTGTTCACACACCCAGTATATTACTGAAAATTGCTTATATAATTCAGGTTCTGAGTAAGTCTTCAAGCATTGAAGAAAATTATTGCAAATTTCCTGGCCATAAACACCAGAAAGCAGTAGGATTTAGATATTTATGACAAAATTATATTCAACTTACCTGCCTAGTTCTGTAGAGGCCCATGGAATTACTCAGGTAGGTAAACAGGATACAGTTTGATATCAGTGCTTCAGTACTCTCTTAGAAATGACCAGCTTAGCCAGCCTTGTCACAGTCTTGTGTGTCACTATTTTATGGCATATTAAAGAAGAAGAAAATCAGTTCAAACTTGTGGTTACTTCC
The DNA here is from genome assembly GCA_013396975.1 of Bucco capensis. NCBI lineage: Eukaryota > Metazoa > Chordata > Aves > Piciformes > Bucconidae > Bucco > Bucco capensis. The sequence continues at coordinate 33,279 of VWZO01006315.1, read as the reverse complement.
CAGATTTTAGATATCAGATATATATCAGGTGTGCACCTCTGCTGTTTCATGAATTTAAAATCCTACTGCTCCCTCCTCTAAGGCTGCCCCGTCCTTCTGGGGGTAAGCTGCTCCCTATTGCGTGCCTCTAGGTGATGTTCCTCTATCTCACAGCTTTATAAAAGTTGTTGGGTCAGGTTTAGGTGAGAGTTGCCTTTTGTCATCTCTGCTTTTTGCTGCCTTGCCCTCCAGGCAAACACATGCCACTTGAGCTGCAGTTTCCTCCTCCTACCTTGCCATGTCCATGGTATCACAGGGGGAGTGTGTGAAATCATTTCATCTATCTGCCTTTCTTTCTTCTCTCTGCAAAAATATAAATAGGATGCCTTTGAGAAGATCCCTGGCAAGAATTGAAAGGCTGGAGACCTCCCTGTAGCACTTGTCACCGATGTTGTGTTGTTAGATTACTTTCTTCCCTGTTTGTCTCTTTTAGAAGCTTATTGTATCTCTTTCTTTCAGTAAATCTACTCTGATTTCAGAAGACATTGCTGCTCACCATGCCAAGACTGGCCATCAATTTAACAGTGTTGAATAGCCTGCAGTAGCTGTGTAGATATACCCAAAGCTTCTCAAGTCACCCAGGGGCAGGTACGAAGGAGCTTTTGCCAAGCAGAGCCCCAGGACAGTTTGGCAGAGCTTCTTTATCTTTATCAGATGCTGTCCCTGTTATGTTCCCAATCATTTGATTAGACAGTCCAGAATAGTTTCATTTTAGTGTTTTATTTTGGCTGTCCTTCAGTTGCTTGTGATTTGTGGGCTTGTAATTTTATGTGACATCTGAGGTTAAACTTTCTAAGTATCTAAGCCAGATGAAGCCTACTACAAGAGCATTGCTGTGATCTCTTGTTTTGGTTTATCTTGAAAACACTTAAGAGAAGGGTAACATCTGTCTTCAAACTTCACCTGGATAACTGTTAATCTTCATTTCAAACTCGTGAGTAAATAAATATATTTTGATGGTCTTATGAAGACCATGCAGGATTATTGGAGCAGTGATCTTAACTCAGAGGGCATTGCCATTTGTCAGTGATGTGTGTTACATGGGTGTTACATCTATTGTGAATTTTGTCAGTGAAGCTTATGCAGGTTTTGTCACAACTCTCAGAAAGTAATCTGAAGGGGAAAAAAAGGAACAGTGATTTTATATAGGAGTGGAGCTGTGTTATTTTTTAACTTGCAGTATTCACAGAATTTACCAAAAACTGATATTCTTACTGCTTCTGGGATTCTTTAGAAATGCATCCTGAAACAATCAGTAAATAAGTGTAGGGCCCACTTCTCCAACTGGACTCAGCTTTGAGACATAAGCTTGAGACCTATTTTCCCCTCAAAAAAATATTTTAGAAACTCCATTTTCTAAATGGATTTTTATTAGCCTTTTAATTTACAGAAGATCTGTGTTTGTACAAAGTAGATTATTGTAGGTGATGCCATTTAATAATGAGGCAAATAGTTTTCATGTGCATTGCTGAAGATTTGTGTTTCTGGGTTTACAAACTTTACATGATGGAAAATGCTGAGAAAAAATAGCTATAACTGATAAACTGAGTTGCCAAATTGACAAGAGAGTACATAACCCTCATCATGTTAACATAGCTGTGAGAGACAAGATAAACTTCTTATTAGTACAACAATATATCAGTTATTGTCTGATTGGCTCCATCATTAGGACCTTTTATACTTCCTGAGACATATTTAAATGGTTTACTCCATTGCTATAATGTCTTGCAACTTGATAGCTTTCAAGGTCAGTGTGACCTTTTGCATCAGGCTTAATCCTTTATTCATAGTCAAGCAGCCAAAGATTCAATTATAAATGCATTAAGCTCATTAAATTGAACAAATGACTATATTGACAAGAAAAACTCCAATTACCACTGTACAAAAGAGCTCTTCGTCTATGATACGATAGGGTTTGGCTGTTCTTGTTTGCATACTCATTACAAAGTGACTGATCACTCTTGTGCTTCAGATGTTATAGTAAATGCATCATTTACATAGGTTAGACTAGCAACTGGTGGCAGTACAGTTCAGTTCAGTGGATCCCTGAGGAGAAATAACCTGGTAGTTTAAGCAAGGCGTTAGGGAAGGAGGAGGAGGAGATGGGTTATGTTTTGTTCCTGCTCAAGGAGATATAAAGCCTTCACTCATTTTGTAGGACCTCAACTCAGTTCCTCATCAGCTTCTCCATCCACCCAAGGTGCTGTTACCAGATGTAGCCTCAGCAGTGGCTTCCTTTGCTGCAGCAGGTTTCTGTAGCCTCTGATGTTTTTCATTGTCTGAAGAATGGCAAGAAGGAAAAGAAACCAAGAAGTAAAAGAAGCTCACTGAGATGTGTCCAAAAAGAGAAAAGAAAAACTGCTTGTGTAGGCTGGATATAGGAGGCAATCTACCTAGATAAAAGGGAGATCAGTAAAACATAGACATGGTCCAGAAGCAACAGGAGGAGAGATAAATGAAGTGGTAGAGGGAAGTGAGAGTCAAATAAGGTGTTTTGGAGAAGTCTGAGATATTTTAGAATGGGCCAGAGCAAAATAAATGTCTAAAAATACCTCTTTTTATTGTTTTTTTTTTTTTAACCTGGAATACACAGGAGTAGAGCTTCAGAACAGGAGTGCACATGCTGTCTCTTGATACAACCAGTGTAGAACATGGGGTTATGCTTTTTGCACCACCATTCTCCATCTCTGTTGGTGTTAGGTTATAAAAGCAGAGTTGACTTGCACAGGGTGGAGAGGAGAGAATAAGTAAGTTCACTTTCCTTACCCAATTGGCTACCTTCAAGCACTGTATTTTGAAAGATGAGAAATACAATTTAATCATTTTTTCTTTCCTGAACATTTCCCAAACACTTCTTGTTTCATTATAGCCTATTTCTTTTGCTAATTTATGGAGTAAAAAAAATATGGGAAGAGTAACTGAAATACTGAATTAAACTCATGTTTGTTCTTGGCCTGAAATTATTTACAGGAGAGGTTGTGCTATTCCTTTCTCTATGTTCTGGTGACTCTTATACTAAAGGATCATAGACCTTAATTAATATTTGCAAATTCCTGCTAGTAGGTAAAAATAGCCAAAAGATATTACTGTCCTTGAAAAACAAGGTTCTTGACGTCAATAACATATGTAATAACATTATCCAGGAGAAATATAATGTTCCCTAGCCAGAATGTGAGTGGTATGAGCAAGCAGCACAAGTGAATGTCTGTGTGTCTGTTTCAGTGTAGACAGTAAGTTAGGCATCCTCAGCGCACGTGCACATACCAAATTAATTGGTATAATAGTTCTCATGGCTTGAAACCTCTATCAGAAGGGAGTTAAATGGAGTTAGAATTTTTCTAGAAGGAATATTTTTTTGATACATTTTCCTTTTCATGCAGAAAAAGCACATTTTTTTCAATCATTTTCAGAAAAAAAAAAAGTACAAATTGAACAATTGCCCTTGTGAGTATCAAGCTGGTGTAACCAGAACTCATTCTTTGCAAAAGTGACTCATTTTCCATCCTGATATCCAGATTTTCACAGTAGTTCCCTGTAAACTTACTGACTTCTTTGCAACTTTAAAGACCTGGGCTGCTTTTAAATCCATTCTTGATGTGCTCCCTCCATAGGCTGATGTGTATACTTATGGTCTAATGTGCATTGGACTCTACAGACTATCCCACAAGAGCAGGGCTTTCAGAATGGCATTCAGAGAGTGTGGTTTATTGCTGTGGCCCAGATGAAGATTGCTTTTCCATTCCTGCTCAAATACAGCTTTTGTAAGAGAGCTGCATAGATTGTAGCTAAAAGCAATCCACTTGCTAAGTGACTTCTCTGGATCTCTCCCACCGACACTGGAATTGGCAGCATCGAATAAACCATGTGTGAGAAAAAACAGCAGACTTAACAGTGATGCTAGGCAAAGTATTCCCCAGATTATAGGAGAAATTGATAAAATTTGCTTTTATAACATGAAAGTAGAAAAGAAGGACTTCACAGGTGGTATTTACTGTTGGATAGCTTAAGTTGCAAGATGTTGTCTTGGACCCATATCTTACTTAGTGGGTTGGTGCTTTTTCTTTTTTCCTTTCCATTTTGTTTTCCATTTTCAGTATGACTGACACCCCAATATTTTTAGACAATTTCAAACATTTATTTGGTATTTATTAAATCATGGCAGTTTATGTACCCAGATAGCTTAACTCTGTCTTGTAGATCAGAATTTCTTACACTACTCTTTGTTTCTGTTGGGATTTCATGGCACAGTCTTAGTCACTTTTTCTTTTAGTGGAAAGACCTTATGTGAATTGACATTTATTACTAACCAGTACATAATAGCCTTTCCTGTAGAATATTTCATTTGTTCTTTTCCTTATTTTACTTCCATCATTCTGTGCGTTTTAATGGCTCTATTTCTCTTCCTGTAGATAGAAGCTCTTAATTCCAACTATTACACATCTGTGAAGCTATACATTATTTTGTCAGCATGCAAATAGTTTTATACCTGCTCAATATACAGAACTATAAAGTGCCCATAATTACAGTGGTTAACTGCAGGTTCAGTCATGCTTCTTTCTTCAGGACACTGAGTTAAAATGTAAGGAAAGCACCAGTTAAGCCTCTGCTAATCTTCCCCAGGTTTTGGGTACTGATATGAAGTTATCCCAGGGACATGTTTAACTGTGGACATGTTCTTGGCTTAGACTTCAAGGGATATTTTTCAGCACAGCACTGAAACACAGTGTCTATATTGAGTGCCATCTTCATCCCTTCATGGTGCATGTAAAGTTTGAAGTGTGGCAGCCACCTGAGCATCAAAGAATTGTAACATTAGTTCCTTTCAATATTTTTCTGCTTTTATGGAGGGAATCTATGAAGAAAAGGAAAACCTATCTCTGGCTATGGAGAGGCTACAACCACTATCAAAATGGAACAGGAAACAGAGAACTTAGCAATTGAGTGTGATATTATGAGAGCATCCTTTGACCTTCAGGCATTTGATAGACCAGTGCCAAGATGACATTTCTAACAGGAAATCTTCTTTTGCTTACCAACAACACAACTACAGAGTTTTTCTTCTATTTAAAAACATACTGTGGGTAGCATTTTGTTGCTAGGTGCCTGCTTGGCCAAGTGCTGGTTTCTAAGCATGCTTTTATATTTAACTAACCCCTGCACAGCTTGCAAGTGATTTTGCCCCCACGAGTTCTAATTTTCCCTTTACTGTTTTCTGTGGTTTTTGTATAAGGAAAATTCCCTTCTTCTCTCCATAAATTTAATCAAGATAATGTCTCCCAGATTACATTTTCTCCTTGGAACTAGAGAAATTGTGTGCAGAAGTAGTACAGCTAGATTGGTGCTGCTGTCAGAAAGGGTTGTTAAAAAAATCAAATTAAACGTTATCTTATTTTTAGCTCTGTAATTTTCATTTTTGCATCACTTAAAGAATTTAAAACAAAAAAAAAAAAAGTAGAGCTATTATCTCTATTTCTTCATGATTGATGCAAACAAATTCCACTAGAGAATCAAGGGAAAACAGAAGAAGAGAGGACAAAAGCCTTGGTTCCCAAGAGCAAAGGCCATGCAGCTCCATTTATTTAAAAGAAGCAGGAGTTAAATTAAAAGTTCTTTTAAGATGTTCAACTAATCTTCTTAATGGGGGTCTCACTTATGGGAGTTGTTAATTTGGGAATGTCTCTTGGCCAGTACAGAGGGTGCAAGCAGACACTGAGACCCTGATGATGGCTTAGTAGGGATGGAGAGCTGCACCAGGGACAGCCCAAATTATTCCAGGTCACTCTAATTTGCAAAAAAAATGTCATTTTTTTCAGTTGCATTGCCTTCCTGCTCATTTTGTTTGGGTGGAAGAGAAAGGTGCTGTATTAGAGGTAAAGAAACCCTACTTAATCTGAAATAGCACCTATTGAGAGCTATACAACCACTGTCCATACATGTCAATTCTCCTTCTAGAGGTTGAAGGAAAGGCAAAAATGAGGACAAAATGTTAGCATGTGACTCTAATATTGTCTAAAGCTTGTGGAGTTGTTCTGCCAGCTTGTATGTGTGACACAGAAAATGAAAGGCTTTGCATCCCTCTGCCTTTCAAGTGTGTGTGCATCAGCTCACTGATCAGATAGCTATTTCCAGGATCTCATGGGTGATCACAGAAATCTGTTTATATACAGTACAATACTAAAACCAAGGCCATTTGATTGTTCTTCTGTAGAGGGAAGAATATTTTAAACAAGGGAGAAGAAAATTAAGGGACTGAGCTTTCTTATTTGTAATGATCATGAAATGTAGGTTTCATTTCCCCCAACGGCACTAATAAAATCAAGATGAAAAGTCAATTGCTATTACTGTAGCAGGAACAGTCTAAGTAAATAGTTTTGCTTAAAAAGTCTACTAAAATCATTAAAATAAAAGCAGATATTTACTTTCTGGTGTTTATTGTGGCAAGATTCTCATTTAAGGGTAAAAAGCCATGGTAGTTATGCAGTGGGGGATCCATCTGTGCCTGGCTTGTCGATGTGATGCACTCTGGAAATATCACCAGCATCCCGAGTTCTAAATACTGCAGGCAACTAATTTTTATGCATTACTATATGTAATCTTTTAGAAAAACCTGCCCTTTTCCTCACTCTGGTCCAAATCAGAGAGATCAAACTGTAGCAGCTGAATAATTAAATGTGAGTACATGCTGAAATTGAATTGTCATTTTTCTTCTGCCTCCTCTGGTTTTGGTACAGCATGGAGAGCTGGAGTTGGATTTGTGGTCGCATTGCGATGGTTGCTGTGACATTTTTGGAGACAGGCTGATTTAAACTAGCTCAGAATTATTTTTTAAGATCAGCCTCTTGCATTTGTCATTGAAAGTTTCTACTCATTCTCCATCTCCTTTATTATTATATTCTTTAACCTTTGGCTCTTTCTGATGAAATGATAAGATATGCTACTTACTAAAGGATGGAGTTCACTGACATCTTTCTTACTCCTCTGCTGCTGTTCAAAATGAGATTTATCTTACAATAATCATAATATCTCTTATTTTCCATCAGGCTACTTTTATATTTTAAGATATCACCATGCTACCAGTGCATTTCTCTTGTTTGCAACCAGAAATTATGTATGCAGGGAATCAAAAGTGAAATCTGGGCAACAGCAATATTTTGTTGGCATAAGAAGGACCAGGATTTTACCTCAATGGACTGCTTGCCTGCCGTGTTATTTGACCAGCCAGTGTCAACTCTTTATGAGTATACTTTATCAGCTTAGCCAAAATCTGTATGAAATATGCGATAAACATGAGTGAGGAGTTGTGGAAGAAGAGGAAACCTTCCTTTAAAATGCTGCTGTTTTTATAACTTGAATAAATTTTCTTTATTGGGACACTAAGTTTAATGGCTCCTTGCTTTCCCTGGCCAGTCCTGAGAGGTACAGAACTTTTGGCTGTTTTTAACAGAAAGCAAGCCTTGAGCAGTCTGAGGTGTTACCATTGGAAAGTGGTTTGAGGCTGTGAATACTTGGAAAGCCTGGATATAGCCAGAAGATTCATGGGTCCTGCTCCAAAGCATGTGCTGCTTTCCCATCTCTACAGCCATGCTGGGGATGGTCTCAGCTGCGTGCTGTGCACCACAGAGCATCCAGGGCTTTCTCTTACTGGAGCCTGAAAAAAGGAAATCTTTACCAAAGCCATCAAAAGGTTCTGTCTGCCATTTCTCTTAAAAGTCTGGAACGTGTCTAGAAGCATCAAGGCATCAAAGTCTGTAGCCTCTACTCCTGTTAGAGTCCTATTCTTTCAAAGGCTAAAATAGCATTTTCAGAACGAGAGCGAGAGCTTTTCATGGCTCTGCCGCCAACTAGAAAACTGGAGCCAAGTCCCTCAGCAATATAACATGAAGCTGAAATCAGCTGAGTTCCCTTTTACTAGGAGAATATTTGGCTGATTTCTCTGTGTTTCCCAAGGCCATAGCTGCAGGGATTAACTCACTTTATGATTTTGTGCTTTGGCCCTCACTCAACTCCTGTTCATGCATAAAAATGCTTAACTTGGGAGGGCGAAGCCTGAAATAACCTGTGGGAAAGTGGATTGCCTGCTTCATTATGGAGGCTTACAGCACATTCAAACACATCCCAGTTCATCAGTGGCTAATATGATTATGGTACGCCACGGGTATAGGCACATTGTCTGGATTTAAGGTAATTCTAGGAAAAGCCACTTGAGTTTAAGATGTTAACAAGGGCAAGTGGATGTTTAGAGAGAATTGTGCTGCAGGGAAATGATACTGCTTTATCCTTACCTACTTCTGACCATAGCCCTCCAAATCCATTTGAGGAAAAGTCTTTCATTTTCTGAAAGGAAACAAGGGTTTTCTTCCTATACTTTGACCTATTTGTGCATTACAGAGGCTTTCTTGGTTTCCTTTAGAGAATTCCATAGCATTTTGTGTATGTGTGTGTGAAGTAATTCAGTAGTTCTATCTAGGCAAACTTTGCAAGAAAGACTGTGTAACAACTGAACGTGTGCATGTTGTCTTAGTAGAGTTGCATCTTAAACCTATCTNGGCCCTCTGCAGCCTTCTTGGAAGTTCCCTTTAGGTACTGGCAAGTCGCTGTTAGGTCCCCCCGAAGCCTAGTTACCTCCCCCATCACTACCTAAGTAATGCAGGATACTTTCCAACTTGCATCACTCTTCCTTACTTAAACTGAGGAGAGTTTCAAGGTGAGAATAATAGTGAGAGATGCAAGTGATAGAAGACCTTAGCAACAGACAGCAGCTCTTGATAGGTGAAGATTCAGCACTGTTGGTTACCCTGACGATGCTGCAGTATGTTGGTAGAGCATTAGAATGTAAAGTCTCATTATTGCCAAGACTCAGCTCTTTCCAAAACTTGGAGCTGTACTGCTTGTAAAGTATTAGGAAGAATGAAATTTTACATTCAAGACAGTTTGGGCTTAGAGCAGAGAAATAATAAATTATTACCATAAAATAATCACCAGTTTTGTTTCATTGTAAGAAGAGTTTTCATGTGTGAAGTAGAGCTAAGATGAACTTCAGACTCCTATTTCTCTTCTGAGCCCACATGCTGCTGGCAGTAGATACAAGGACTGCTTGTGTCCACTTTGCTTAAGACCACCAAGTTCCAAGCATCAAAATCCAACTCTTTTGTCCCAGCATATAAGGCTTTTGTATCAGTCTGCAAACAGAGAAAGATAAAGGATACAATTCAGTGTTATGAGGTAGGTGCCTTTCCAGGGGTAATGAAAACAATAGTACTTGACATGCCCATTGCTCTCTCTGAGTCTGTTGTAGGCAAACAGATCTCAAGGCTTATCAGACATATATTCATACCTGATTTGTATGCATGGTTCTATCTCTCTTTCTTGATTATTTCAGTTCTGTTGCCCACAGATTGCTTCCACAATCTTTTTAGTGATGAAACCAAAACGTAGATCTCCTATGGTTGTTGTTTAGTATGTTACACACTTTCTGAGGTTTTCTGAAGTGTACTTTAGATAGGAGTCAAAACAGTGCTAAGATAAATTGGTATTAGTGGTATGTATAGTACAAGAGGTGATACAGGCTTTGAAGAGTAACCTGGTTTTAACATCACTTCTTTTGGTGAAGTCCATAGGAAGCAGTAATGCTATATACAGCAGACCCAGCAGAAGAAGGCTGAGGTTTCAGCTCTCTTCAGAAGACAGATTCTGCCAAGTCTGTTTGACAGCTGCTTGAAGTTATCAGTCCAGTCAGGCACAGCCATTTCCTTAAAAATATTCTGTGCACAGAAATGTGGTTCAGCTAGATGGTAGAGAGCTCAGCTTGCAAATTCAGCAAGACTGATCAGGATTAAATATGTTTTATTCTCTTAAATTAGACAAATGTAACACTTGCTACAAGAAATGTAGCTACAAAATTAATAAGCCATGTATTGTATTTTCAAACCAAAACGCTGCTGTGTTCACAGCATGATTCCTTCTTACTTCCCCTGGGATGTTAAGACATTAAAAGAGCCCAAGATCTATTTTCTTATATTCCTTTAGACTTTTTAATGCTCTTCCATGTATGCTGCCATGTCTGTGCAGTCAGACAACTGATCATAAATGCAAGATTACACTTTAAAAATATACTAATATTTATTATTTGTCTAGCCAGAAGGATTACTGTCAAATGGGATCAAGCAGTGTATATGCCTGAAGAGCTGTCATACCCTGCTTTAGATATACCCTTGAATCCACATCCTTTCAAAGAGCAAATGGAGAATCAGAGAGAGATGGATGGTCCTGAGAGGCTATTGAGATGTAAAACCTAATAAGAGCTATTCATCTAGTTGGCCTTCATAATGTCTGTCAGATGTGTCATAGTCCTGATCTGCAAGAGGAAAAGAGTTTGAGAGGAGTGGGAAACTGGAATGCAGGGTAAAGATGGTGTGAGGAGATGGATAGTTAACTTGGTCTTGATCTGTTTGCCTGTAGCCTGCTTCTTGGTGAGGTGGTGATGTACTCCAACCCAGGACCATTAGAGATAACACAAAGCAGTTGAACTGTGGCACCTAGCAACACAAAAATAATGCAAAAGGCAATAGCCAGGAAACTTGCTCGGCTTGTTTTTCTTCCAAGCTTGTGCCTGAGAAAAAAACAAGATGTAATTTTTCTGCTGTCCTCCTGGTCTCTTTTCTGTGTACAATGTGTGCTCATCTTCAACACAAAAATTGCTGTCACAGTAGCACACTAACCCAGTTCAGCCTCAAGTCCTTTTTATTCATGTAGAAGGTAAAACCTGCATGTGTTTGTAAAAGTAGAGTGCAGAAAAGGGGACTAGATCTGAGCCTTCACACAGGCAATCCTTGCTGAGAGGGTTGCTCTTTCAAAATGTTAACTATATGGAACAGGATATTACTAATCATGAATCTGAATTTTCTGGCTTTCCTCTAAGGTTTTGCAACCCTTTTATTGTATTAGTATCCTGAAAACCTTGTGCTCAAATTATCTGGGCTTTGTAACTATACAAATTTTGTAACTCCTGCCTACACTGGGTTACTTTTGCACAGCAGAAATGTAGTTCTGTATATTACTAAACAGATGACACTTGGGTGAAGACTAGTCTAGACACTCCTTGAAGTCTTGTCTTTAGTAAATGGTTTTTCAGCTTGAAGTAAAATCTCAGTGGAGCCCAGGCTGTTTGTAGACTGAGCATGTATTGGCTGTTCAAAATGAACAGCTAACCTGTCCTATGCTACAGAAGAAATTAAACATGTAAAAAAATGGAAACTTTATCTTTGTTAAACTTTGATCCTAAATCAATTACCATGTGTTAGTTAGTTGTGTAAAGAGTACTCCTTTTAGTGCAGATATTTATTCCAGATAGCCATTTTTCATTGTTTACTTCTGGAATCAGTAAATTACATTCTTAATTCAGTACTTTACTGAGGTAAGTTAAACATAAGAAATAGCCTGAAAAGAAAATCATTAATATTCAAAAATTAACTCCTCAAAAATGTAGTAAAGGCAGAACTAAGGTTGCCTGTGATATCCAGGCACATACCACAGACTGGAGGAGATACACAATGTATTATCTCATACATAATGTTGCCCTGGTGATGCAATACCTCTTAGCTTGCTCAACAGAAAAGGGAGCCTCAAGAAAGAGCACTGCTAAAATTATTCACCCTTTTTTAATAAGTGCAGACTGCTGCCTTGCAAAGCTCTGTCTTTGTTGGAATAAATATTCATGGAAAAAGCTAGAAGGTGAACCCCAATAAAGTAGACCAAGACTGAAATCCCAAGCACTAGTTGACCAATGGAGGTTTGAGTGATGGCACCAATGGTGTGTTCTTGAGAAGGTCTCCAGGACATGGCAAATTTGAGTTCAGATTTGCTTGGGAAGAAGATCTTTGTGCTTACCAAAGTTTGGGCACTTTTTCTACTACATGATGCCTTCCTCCTACTTTAGTTCCCATTACATCTCACTCTTGACAGACAAAACCTTTGTTGAAGTTCAGGTTTACAAAATCTCCCACTCCTTCTAAAACTAGAAGACACTTGCCTCAACAGGAGAAAGACAGGGCTGTTGTTAAACCACCTGCTCTGTCAGCATCAAGATACTTGTGAAGTCCCTGGTTTCATCCTCAGTTACCATTTCTTCCTCAGTACATCCTGCCACACTGGAGGAAATCAGTGCTGGTTTAACAGACATTACTGGTATAAGATCAATCCTCTGAAGATTTTAGCATTTTTAGAAAAGCACAAATGAATTTCTGAATGCACAACTCCTTCCACAGTTTATTATTTAACAAGAAAAACTTGTCCAAAATGGAAAATCTTTCATTTCCATCCAGTTCTCTGATTCAGAGCCCTTAGAAACATGTCCTCCAAAGCAATTATCCTGTTTTCTAAGCCATGTGTTTGGTTTATTATATGTATGTGTATGTATATATATATGGGTACTTATGTGGAGAGTTTTAACTGGTTTCTAATCTACCATGATATTTCCTTGGCCATAGAGAAAACACTTAAGCTTCATATTAAGGCTGTTCTTCCTTCTCCTTATTATCTTTCTGGGTTTCCTTATTCTAATTTTGAGTTTCTCATTCTGATTTTGCATCTGACTACACAGTAGTCTTTCTGTAGGCCCTTCTTGCAGGAATGACAGCATTGGATTTTCTGGTTTGGGGTATACCTTGTTGTGCAAGAAGATGCAGCATGCCAATGGCTTGATATGTAGCAGAAATACTACATGAGACTACACTGTGATGTGGATTGCAAACCTAAAATCAACTGGATTACCTGCAGGACATTTTTATTTCAGCCAATTGCATGATCAGTTGCACCTGTTATTTTTAATATAGGATATATATAAAGCTTTTCTCCCTGATGGTTTCTCCACTGGATTATTGCTTGAGTTTGCCCTGTGACTTCAACCAGGGCAGAAGACCTACAATGTATCTTTCTTTATTAACAAAGGAAAACAGAATTTTCTTCCAAAAGTACAGTGGAGAGCTATGTAATGTGTTTCACATTTCAACTCTGGTCAAGAAGTCAAAACTTACCCAGTTCTTTAAAGGAAAAGCAAGTGGACATGCACTTGGCAAAGCTGTTGTAGTTGGTTTTTTTTTGCTATGTGTTTATGTAGGAACAGTGGAAGGAAGGAATATATGTAGGACAAGTGGTCAGGAAGCTGCCAAGTTGTTTATTGTGTATCTTTCAGGTGGTTTGTTTTGTTTTGTTTTAGTTTTTAGTGTTTAGCTCAGTTATGCCAGGAAGAAAGGAAGGAAGCTAAAGGTTTCAGGNTTGTTTTAGTTTTTAGTGTTTAGCTCAGTTATACCAGTAAACATTTGCAGATCAGAAGAAAAGAAGGAAGCTAAAGGTCTCAGACTTAGAACATGAATAAATGCAGGGCCAGTGTTCTTAGGCTGATCCACTGCCTTCAAATTCCTATGAATTACTCTGGATTTGTTCCTACTTTACTTGGTTTCAGATATATTTTTGCATATATCTATTCATTAGCATTGAATCAAAAACTTGGCAGCTATTTCTTGATTAAATAATTATTCTCAAACTAATGAACAGGACAGTAGAGTTTAATCAATATATGTCAGTCATATGACTTTTTTTCCCCCTTCCTTTTCTAAAACCAGAGTGCTCTGAAACTAGTACCTGCAGGATAAAGGTATAGGGTCTGTTTTCTGCAGTGAGCCATGGAAAAAACAATTATTAAATAATATGTTGATTACATCCACTTATCTTTCTATTTAGGCAGAGAAGTCTCATTTTTAAAAGTTTTCTTCAAGACCCTCTCTAGGAATGCTCCTTCCCACCACAGGACTGTTACTGTAACAAATAAAACTCTGCTGAATTTATTTACTTGTTAGGAATGGTGTTCACCTCACTCAACATCAGCATGGCTGCTTAATTCTGCTACTTGATAAGCCTTGGAAGATACCATATACTGGAAAGATAAGGTTCAGGCATTTAAAAATGGTAATGAAATTGTCATTTCTTCAGCAAAGGATACATACTTTTGCTGATCATGTGTATACTCAACCTGGTCTATGCTTTCCCCTTCCCTAGTGCAATATAGACCTGAGGTTGGTTTTCCTTAGGGTTGTAGCAAATAGGATCTCCTTGCCTGACTTGGGAGGAGAGATCCTCTGCTCTTCCATCAAAAGTCTTCCACTAAAAACTCGTTTTTTTTAGCCATTTCCCAGACCTGAACCCACTAGATGTTTTGTAGGTATGCATTCAAAGCATCTGAGCAATGCTGACCGTGCTGCCTAAGGATGCCACACGTTAGCTACATGGTTGTGATGAAGACACACTGATAGCTTTGACCCTAGATGAGATAAAGGCAATTAAGAAACATACTTGATTATTTTTGTAGTTCAGTTTTCTCTTTGGCATAGTTGATAATGAATCTCCCTATCTGCATGATCTTCAAATTGACTTTAGCTGCTGGGTGAAAAGTTTGTTTTAATGTAGAAAAATCAGACAGAAAAATCATTGAATTAGTCTACTGGCTTCAAGTGTAGTTTTCATACCTAACAACCTGGGGTTTTTTACAGTGCTCTTTGTGTTCACACTGAACACAGACTTATGGAGCAATATATAAAAATCAGGTTTTAAAGTGAGCAAGCAGTCCAAGTCCTTCAAGTGCATCTCATTGCCTGACCTTGAAATGACTATTTCTGATGTGCAGAAGGGCTGGATAACTATTACCATATTTTGCATGAAGTACAATCTGCTTTGAAGTTGGCACTATCTTTTCCTGGGGACTTTGTAGGATTAAGCTTTCTACATGAACAGAATTGCTTCCTTTAAGGGAATGTATTTCCAGATGGAGTGATATTTGACTGAGCTGTAGAATGATTTCAAACAACCATGAGATAAAATGAGAACTGATATTATTCATAACCTCATCAAGAATTACATTGATGGAGATTATGGAATGACCTCATCTTTTACTTGGACAGTGTCATGTATTCTGTCTTCACTGGGAGCCCATGTGAAAAACACTGGCTGAACTGACTAATTTATTTTCAATTAGCATAAAGACTTTCATTCCTGAAAATATTTTAAGTACATGCATAGTTTTGAACTTAGGTAATCCCTTTGAAGGGAATGGGGCAAAATATTAGTTTATTTTGACCAGAAAAGAGTATTCATAGAGGATTTGAAGTTTAATCTTATTCTATAGCTTTGTTGGTTATCGAGTCCTGCCTTCACTGTAGCCTTTTGATGGCAGAGGAGTGATTTGGGCTGAATGTCCCAAGCTCTTAAAGCTCTTTGGAACTTGATTCTGAGAGATGATCCATGCAAGTAGATAGAAATGTTTATATTGATGTCAGGGAAATTGGATCTGAAAGCATATCTTATCTCCCAAGATTGTAGCTCTTGACTTGGTGAACAACTTCCTTCTCCTACAAACTGGTTGTCCCTCGATGTAAGTTTGGATATTTTCCTGTGTTTCCACTACAGTGGTGTGGGTGATTCTGTTCTCAGCTGTGTTGAGCATCACCCATTGCTGTCTCATGTTGGGAAAAGTGCAGCCTGCTTCTCAGGGAAATGGGTGGCACTGGTTTTCTTTAGCTGTAACCACTTTACTACATAATATTTGACAAAGTTCTCCAGGGTAGGGTGTGTTAAAGCAATGTGAAGCTCATTGAATCTCTTTCCTCACAGACGATAAAAATAGATACAACTCTACAAGCAGAGCACTTTCTCCTAGCACAGATAGAGGTGAAATATGAGTGACCTGCGCTGCAAAATGTTTTAGACAGCATATAATGACCAACAATCAATTTTGTGCTAATCTCTCCCTCTCAAGGAATATTTCCAGTTACTCTTGATTTACGCAGATTCAATTTATTTTGTTTCTTCTGCTGTCAGGCTCTTGCTTAATATGAGCTGGCAGGTGAGAGCTTTCAGGGCTTGGAGGTAGCAGAAATGAATATTCCTCTGGGAAGGGAGACAGATGTGTGATCACCACGTCAAATTAAGGATAGCTGGAGAAGGTGTCTTTTATCAAATGCCATTAACTTTAAAAGTATTTTCTGCTCTCTGGATTAATCTGGATGTTTTCATTATGTCTTAGGCAATGGATTGAATAGGCTGCATAATATAAAACATCTGAGAATACTTTTAAACATTCTCTGACAAAAGTCTTTCCAAATAAGCAGATCCAAAGAGCATTTATGAGCCATTCTTCATCAAAACAAATAGATTCACCTCTGTAAGAGCCAGAGGAGAAAGCACTTTATTTTCTCTTTGCTAGTGGGATTTTCTACTTTTCCCTGCTTGCAACTGTGCTATAAAATTGTGCCTTTTCTTTCAAAATCAGCAACATTACAATAGGTTATCCAGAAAAGTAATTGGCAAGCTTTCCCTGCTCAAAGCCAAACTATGAATAAAATATGAAAGGGCTGCTTTTAAAATATGATTTCCAGTTACTATTTTATTAAGCATTTAAATTTTAGTGTTAGGCTTTTTTATTGTATTTTATTAGAAATCTCACAGATTGTCAACTGGGAATAAAAGAATAGATATAAAACCTTGAGAAGTTTAATACCATGGGGATATAGGGCAAGTCTTAGTAGTGGCATACCTCACATTCTCTGCAGTTTGTACATTCAAATATTAATGTGTATATGCAATGTTTATTAAAAGAAATAACTTGTCCTTGCACAGGAAAAAAATATCAGGTCCTTGTTCGGAGAACTAGAAATGCAAGAAAGGTGGGAGCTGAAACTATTAACAGGCTACCATCTTGTCACTGAAAGAGATTAAGAGGTTAGAAACTGGTGTCAGTTGAATTCAGGGGGGAAAAAAAGGGCATTAGCAACACAGATGCAGGTGAAGTTCATGATCACTGCACGTAGTGTCCAGGATGGAGTCAGTGCAGTGAGTACTTCTGGCATCAACATTTACATGTGTGTCTGTGTGGGTGACTGGATATGGTTAAATATTCCTGGGGTAGAAAATGCTGGGAACCTGAGCATCAAGTAGTTACTTTATATTCAGTTATGAAGCATGGCTTTTCTTAATTTTAATGTTTGAAGGCACAGACTGAAATAGATGCATTATGTAATGCTAAAATAAGAGAGAAGGTTGAAGTAGAGTTGAGAATCCAGCCACCCCCACAATGTAGGTGTCTGTGAGTCTGGGGTTGCATCTGAATCAGATGATCAGAGCCTCTAAGTTTTCCAGAATGTCATAAATCTCAGTACCTGAATTAACTGCAGCCACATAAAAGGGAATAAGTGGAAGTTATGGGGGAGATGGGGCTCTGGAAACTGCCTTCCAGCTTCTCCCCCATTTAGAGATTGAAGAGTAGATCTATGAAGGTATTTAAGTGATAAAGGGAACAGGCACTTGCAAGAGTCCCAGTGGGTGCCTGTGGGTAGATATATACTTTTGAAAAGTGACCAAAAGTCACTTTAGAAATTTGTTATTATTTATTTTGTAAATTAGAAACAAATATCTCTGAAGTCTGTACCAAATCTGTCATCTGAATTTTAGTGTATGAATGCACCTGAATTGAAAAGACAAATAGCAAAAAGTGGTAAACGACTTGTTTGGTAAAAAGGTGAGGAAACATCTAGGATTTGTTGTTGTAGTTGGGTTTTGGTTTGGGTTGATTTCCCTCAGGTTGCTCTTTTTCTGTCCCTTAATTGATAACTTACTTTCATTAAGTCCTGCAAATGCAAATGCACGTTACACGGAATGAAGATGTTTTACCAACAAGATTAATTAATTATTGAGGCAGCCAATTAATACCTAGTGTTCTTAAAGTCAAGTACACAGTGCAAGACATGGTTGCTATGTAGGATTAAGCTGAAGCACCGTATTCCAAGTGAGAAACACAAATGTAAAGCCTGTGACCAGCAACTAGACATTTCCAAAGCCCAGGCAGACGTGACTGCTGTTCAGAGGAGATGTACAAAAGCCAAACTCATTAAGACAGCTCCATCTTGGGAAAAAAAAAATTATATTGCTTTTGTGTAGCATTTACTTTTGCATCTGCTTTTGGCTTCAGCCTCAGTTTTCTTCAGAAAAGTGCAAATTCTGTCAAATGTTATTGTGGCTGCCTGAGTGATGAAATGGTGGTTTTCCTGCCTTAGAGCAATTCTCACTCTGTTCTTCTGGAGAAAGTAGCTACCTCCTCCTGTTCCCTGAATGCCTAATCCTGAATATTGAGTTAAGCCAGACATTCAGGTCCTTGATCCCTTCACTCAGCTTCATTGGCGCTGAGGTTGTACAGCTGGCAGTTGATGCTCTGGGATCTCATGCCTCCCAAAGCCTGGCAGCAATTCAGTTTAGCACCTGACATAAATTAGGCTCATGTTTTAGTGCTGCTACTAGTAGAGAAAGTCTTGACTATCCTCAGCTTGTTTAAAACATGCCAGTTGCTCTGTACATCTTGGAGCATCCAGGTAGTGATGGACAAGGTGAGTGTTGCACCTGCAGTGTGACTGAGCTTTTCCTCCCACTGAAACAGAATTACTCCTCATTAATATAATCTCCTGTACCAGAACAATTGTAGGTAGAAGAAATAATTCAAAATCATTTAAGTATGCAGGAAGTTCATTAGAAGTAATGTTACAAATGTTACAAAAGAATTCAGTGTCATTATTGTACTGTTGTTTGTAGATACCTGTGAACTTCCATCAAATATATATATTGGCCTAGTTCAGAGCTGACACTCAGAAATCTTCACTGATTTACAGTGATGAAGCCAGGTAAAGAATTCTAATCTAGTTGTATGAAAACTCATTTCTGGGATTAAGTATCACTTTCAGTCAGATAGTTGCTCCAAATTGCAGCTTGGATACCAACCTCCTTTTGTTGTCTCTGCCTTTTCCTAGGAAAAGTGAGGAAGGTGCTGTTGCTGGATATGTACATGTCCAGCACTATCCTCTCTTTGTAGTTATGCTATAATTTCAATTTCTGTGAGAAGCTCTGGGTGTGTCTACAGATGTGTTTTAAGGGAGGAAAGAAAAGCATTTTCTTCAGAATGCTACCTGGTAGATTTACAGCACCCTCCCCAGTCTGCCTGCCAGTTTGGAGTGGTAGCAGTGTGTATAGAAAACCACATTATTATACTTTTAAATGTTATGTATGTAGTTACATTCCAAGAGTAAGTTTTGAGAAAGAAGTGGAAAGAGACATGACAGATTGGGTGTTTGCTCTTTTAGCCTTACTCTTTTCAACAAAAGCCTTTCTATTGCTACATCTAACTTGTGGGAGTCAGGAGGATGTCACAGCTCTTTGGAGGAGACCAGAGATGCACCATCTTCACCTCCTGTTTTTTGCTGACCAGAAACCAAGGGATGTGTGCAAGGAAGGAGCCACCTGTTGCTCCATGATGTTGGCAAGTTGTGACTGCAGTCGTGTCCTGCAGTTTGGGGACAGCCTGAGTGGCCATCCAGCTCTCCTTGGTGTCCTGCTCACCAGCCACAGCTGCACAGGCATCCAAGGTGTGAAAGGCCATGGGTGCCAGAGCTGAGTGCCTGCTGCTTCCAGGAGGGTTTGCTCTGTGCTCAGCATCCCTCCAGAGGGGTCCATTAACAACCACTGCTGCAGGCACAGGGCTGGAGCTGCTGTATTAAGCACAGTCCTGATTTTAGAGACTTTGAAATTCAGTGTTTTGTTGGTGCACCTGTTAGTTACAAAACACATCTCTGTGCTTTATCAGTTCCCTTGGGGGATCTCTGCTCCTTATTGTTCCTGCTCCCATTTCTCTTCCAATAGTAATTAATCTTTGTCAAGTGAAGCCACAAATTACTTGTCAGATCAATGATTGGATTTCGCCTGCGTTCTCTTGGGCTTTCAGTAAGCAAGAGTATCACTTCCCCTGGATGGATTAGACTCCTATGGGTGTCTGCTTTGCTTTTTTCTGCCACTATGAACAAAAAAAAATCTGATCTGACAGCTGCAGGTTAGAACATGCTTTACATTGAGCTATAGGTAATGAAATGGGTTGCTAAAAGAGGGGATTAAGTTAGTGAGCTAAACAGGAGTCTAAGAAGACTTTGAGGTTCAAAGTGCTGACATGAACACTGTAGGTGTGTTGGATTCCAAAAGCAGGGAAGGTATGAAATGGGCTATAAATATGTGTTTGTGGAAGTAGGAGCATGCTTTTCAGTGAGTGATTTCATAACTGCTACTGGAGGTGGCTTATGCCTTCATCTGGGGCCATGGTTTGGGATGTCTTGGAGCAGGATATCACAGTAGCAGAATTGCTGGAGTGCATAAGCTTCTTCATTTGTGTTTTCCTTTTTTCCTTTGTTTCTCTCTTCACATTCTTTTTCCCCTGTGCTTACATAAGTGGATAGTATATTCCCTTCCTTTGTTATATTGTAATCCATTTGAATCGAGTCTGGTGAAGTTTAGGCAGAGGGAATAAAACTGCCCAGCTTTGATGGGTTCCCTGCTGTCAAGTGCTTGCAAGTGGCAGGATTGTTGTCAAGCACTTGGGAGAGAGAGAGACAAGAGACCAGCAGAACCCCTGTCAAGTACATACAGATGTGCCACTGATGCAGTTCTGATGGACTGGGGCTGGGACAGGAAAAGCAGCAGCACATTTACTTCTTGTAAGGAGGGAGAATGGGAATAAGATTAGGGTCATAATTTAAACATCACTGAATAAACAGCTTTTTACTCTTGTGTACTTTTTAGGCTTTTATGATAGGCTGTGTGTATTCAGGCTTGGGAAGTAGGTGCTCAGGATATGGAATTTATTAGACTGAATTTCCTTTGAATTCTTTTGGTGCTGTAATGTCATGATTGTGCTTGTCATGTGCAGCTGGCTGCTGTACAGGGATCTTCTGTGCAGCAGCAAATAAATGCATCCATGTGGTTTGGGGATGTTGTTAATAACTCGAGCTGCTCTGAGCAGATGAAGATACTGATCCCAAACCTGCTTTTCACTTTTTCCAAGCTAGTCTCAAAAGTCTGGATTAATTTAGACCTGAAAACAAAACTGTGTTCAAATTATTTTCCTTGCAGTCGCCAGCAGTCTGCAGTGTGTCTTTTCCTGAGCCCTGTCAGTTGGCACATGTGCTCTTCTGCTTCCCCCCCCCAAATGTTGCCACTTTTCATCAATGTGCTTCAACCACAGCCCTTTGCTGAACAGTGTTATACACAGATAAAATTCTCATTCCAGTTTTGGAAGGAGATTTCTGATCTGCTGTGGTTGAGCATGCTTTTGCTCCATTTTTTGGGCTTTGCAGCTCATGCATCATGTTCTATGAAGCCATGATGATAAGAGACACTTTAGATGATGATTGAAGCCAAAAGCCAAGATCATGGTTAGCTGGCTTTGGGGGAAAGTTCTTGTTCTCCAAAGTGATAGAATCATGGAACAGTTTGGTTTGGAAGGGACCTTCAAAGGTCATGTAGTCCAACCCTCAAGTCAAGTAATTTGGTGACTTTGTGCCTTCACAATGCTGACCATGGGTGCGTGCTGTGGTGCATGTTTCCTCTTTGGCAGATGCACACAAGATAATAGACAATAGAAGAGCTGGGTTTTCAGTGTGGCCAGCTTTGGAGATGCTTATTTCAGTCTTCCTTCCTTCCAGTAAAGGCAATGTCTGTGTCCAGAGCATGTCTCTGTGGCTGTTGCACTGAGCAGGAGACCATGAGATGGCCACAGCTACTAGGGAGGGCTTACCAAGCAGCATGTCCAGCAGAGCTGTGGCTGCTGGGGAAAGCCAAGCCTTTCCTGGCTCACAGTACAAACTGAGGGGTGATGGCAGCTCCTCCAGTGAAGAGCAGCCCAGTCATCCTCTCTTGGCATTTGTACATCAGAGGAGGCATTGCTGAGTACTGGGCATGTCTCTTCTATAACCAACTGGGAAATATTCTGCCTTTCTAACTCTGAGGAACCTTTGTGGTGGTAGGAACCCATCGTATGAAGATAGAAGAGTATAGAGCAAATGTGCTGCAAGCTGAAGCAAAACCCCAGCCCTGCATGACTTAGATACCACTTTGCATATCTTTGTCTTTTGACATTATTTTTGGGAGCAGTTAGATGAACGTGAGCTTGCAGGGAGAAATACAATTATGTTGTGATTGCTGAGTCTTGTTGCCACTTTGCTGTGGCATGTCTAACCTCCCCCCCAAAAATATTGTTGAGCCATTTTTGCTAGTCTTAGTTTAGATAGGAGGTTATTGGGCATGACTGCAGCTCTGTGTTGGTCTCATATGAAACAATGCCAGGGAAAAATTGAGTCCTGACAAGGTTCACAGAAGATGGTAGACTTGCCTTTTGGCTGCTGATTCCATCTAATTATCCAGGATACCTCAAGGAAAGAAGGAAATTGCCCAAGGCTAAAAACACCACCAAGTTTTATACTGGAGCCTGTACCGTGCACTAGTCCCCAGTCCAGTCTGGAGTTCAACTGCTGCCTACACATTCATCTTTGGGAAGAGGTGAAGCAAAATGCACTAAGGCAAATAAGAAGGCAGAAATGACTATAGAGATCTGCAGAGGACATCCAGGGACTCTGCTGCAGCAACTTGGGGTTTGTTCCTGTTACTTGTAACAATCCAACCTGGTGTTGCCCCACAGGAGGATAACTTGGTTTGCTTTTATTACGTCGAGGGCTTTGCCTGAAAGAATCAACAGGATTTAGGAAAGCTGTGAAAGCTTTGTTGGTGGTGTTGGCTTTAATCATTGCAGCATAAATTTGTAGTCCCTGGGGGAGAGTTTCTCTGCAATACTTTTCTGTATTTATTACCAAAAAAAAAATAAAAAATTCTTAAGTTACAGGTTATTATTTCTGTCTTAGGCACTGAGTGCAGGATGGAACTGGAGATAAATTCAGTGAAGTCTTTTCTTCAAAGTGTAATAAATATATTTCTGCTAGATTTTTATCAACCTTTCTCTGTAATTAAAAAGGTAACAGCAATGAGATCTGAAAGTGAGGTTGGTTCACATAATTCACCTTTCTGACATACAGTGTTTAGGTAGCTGGTTCTGATCAGGTTTAAATTTCACTGCAGATATTTGTAGGATTCTTGCTACTCTTTAACAAGGTGTTTATTTATCAGGGCTTAAGGACAACCTCATTAGAGGTGTTTGTTTAGTCCTATTTGTACTCTGCTGTGCAACTCACTTCTTGGATTTCTCAAAGCTTTTCCCCTGAAAATAAATAAATAGCACTTATTTTCTTCATGCTGCCAGCTCTTCTGGATTTCTTATGAATCTTGACGTTCTTGATAGAACTTGCTAAGCTAGTGTGTTTATTTTGTAATACTTTTGATTGGCATTGCCACATTTTGCTGACTTTCCCCAGGAGCAGTTCTGTTTGGTAGCACAAGGTTGTAGCACAGGGGTTGTAGGAGCTGCTAAAGCCTGTCTGTTTGCTTGTGCTTCAGATTGCTTCCACTGACATCAAATATTGATATCAGTGGTTGTTACTGCCTCAGTTTATTCTGACAGTATCTCTCTAAGGCCTGTTTGAGTCCTTTTCCAATCCGAAGAAGTTTCTGTTTCCAGTCATAAGTTTGAGTTTCAATTTTTTTTTCCCCCAATAAAAATACAATATGCATTTTGAAAGGAATTCAGAGGTTTAATGGTCTGTACATTTTCCAAGCGAATATATTTTTAATATTTAGAAGTTAGTGTCTCTGAGTGAGAAGCTTCCAAAGCATTAATGCTTCAACTCTTCAACTACCAACTCTTTTCTCTGTCAAGCCTCCATACTGTGTTCAGTTTTGGGCCCCTCACTACAAGACAGACATAGAGGCATTGGAGAGTGTCCAGAGAAGGGCAGCAAGGCTGGTGAGGGGTCTGGAGGACCAAGTTTTATAAGTAGTGACTAAGGGAACTGAGGTTGGTTAGGCTGGAGAAGAGGAGGCTCAGGGGAGACCTTATCGCTCTCTACAGCTACCTGAAAGGAGGCTGGAGCGAGATGGGGGTAGGTCTCTTCTCCTGGGTTATCATTGAAAGGACGAGAGGAAATGGCCTCAAGTTGCACCAGGAGAGGTTTAGATTGGATGTTAGGAAAAAATTTTTCACTGCAAGAGTTGTTAGGCACTGGCACAGGCTGCCCAGGGAGGTGGTGGAGTCACCGTCCCTGGAGGTGTTCGAGAAACGTATGGATGTGGTACTTAGGGACATGGTTTAGTGGCATGGTGGTGATAGGTTGACAGTTGGATTTGATGATCATAGAGGTCTCTTCCAACCTGAATGATTGTGTGGTCCTGTGATACAGTAGTCCTGCATGCAGAGCACAAGTGAGCCTTAACTTCTTCACTGTCTGTGAATTCTGACATTCTGACATACCGTAACGTTGCAAACATGGTGTGAAATGTCAGTACCAGTAGAGTATTTGAGAGAAGTTTCTTCTGCTTGCAGAAAGCAATGTATTTTTTTATGTATTTTTTTCCCATTTTCCTTTTCTTTTTTAACTTTTGTCCTTGCAGTCAACAGCCCTTCCTTGGGGAGTTGACAGTCTGTTTTGTAACCGTGGGGGCAACTGCAGCTGAATTGGGCTTTAGTCACTGGGAGGGGAGGGAAGCAGTAGAGAACATTAACCAGTGCAAAGACAAATAAACCTTATTCTCTGTGTGGGAAACGAGTCTCTGTGAAAAATGTCCTTATTGAGCCAGTCTTCCAGATGGCCTTGCTTGCTGCTTCAGTGACTCTGCCGAGTGCCGAGTCCCACAGCAGTGCCTTTGAGAGCCTCATGAATGGTTGGAGCATCAACAACCTGGAGAGAGTTTTGACAGCAGGATCGAGCCCATTGCGTGCAAAAGGCTGGTCCCTGCTGACCTTTGTGCTTTAGATATTAAAGCCTTGCTTTATGGGAACAAATGCTGTCTTGCTTTGGAGGGTTTCCTTTAATCACTGTGATTAAAAGCTGCTAAGAAACTGTTTGCATGCTTTCAGCTCTGTGATGTGGAGCTCTAATCTCTGCAGCACAGCACTGATGCTCACCTTATATGCTGGAAAGTGTTTGGTCTGGGTTTGTTTCACATGGGGTTTGTGTGCTGTTACATCACATGAAGCAACTTCTGATTCCAGTGCTGAATGTTTTTATCCCCAGGACCACTCTGGGCAGTGCAGTCAGGTTGGTGCTCTTGAGAACAGGTCCTCTGAGTAGAGCTCAGGTGTCCAGTTAGACAGGAGGGCTGGCTCCTGCTATACTCCTTAATTCACAGAGCACATTCCAGCTCCTATTACACCTTGGGAGTCTTGTTTGGACTGCCTGCCTCACCCTGTCAGTCTCTACAATTACACAGTTTCCTCCTTCTTCAGAAAACATTAGAAAACAAAAATAATTCCCTACTGGATCTGTGTGCTAAGGCACAACTGGCATACTGGTTTAGCTGCAAGGTTTTCAGAAATAACATCCTGACATTTTTATTGCTGTTTGTATTGCTTTAAAGTGCCTGATTTGTGACCAGAGGACAGTTTTATTGCCTTCTGTGAGCTTTGTTTCTGAGGCAGAATGGTTTTATTATTTAATGGATACTGTTGATTTGGGGGAAGAACCTCCCTTGGATATTGTCCCACAAAAAGAAAACAATCCTTTAAAACAACACAAGACACTCATCTCTTGACCTTTAAGATTTTATGGCTGTGGCCAAGTCCATCCCACACTGAGGGGCACAGATGTGCCCAGGGACTTGAGCCACTGGTCAGTGCCATGCTGGGGAACTTTCAGCTCAGATGTGAAAGCATTAAAGGCATTCAGACCCTAGGGAGCTCATAAGTGGGATATCAAACAAGAGATTGTCAGGATTTTTTGCCTTCCTCACCTGAACTTTAACCGTGGACTCATAAAAGGCACAAAGAGGTTTTCCTTGATACTTCCAGATGCTTTCAGTGCTCCTATCAGGCTGTAGCATCTCCACAATTGAGTGACAGCCAAACTGTTGGGAAAAGGTGAGTTTTAAAGTGATCCAGGACCAGAGATTAGTCAGATATTGTATGAGTCATGTCTGATTGTTGTTCCTCTGCTTTGTCATTTCACTTACTGAAACCTTGGACAGCTGGACAGCTTGTGTCTCTTGGCACAGCTCCAGTAGCAGCCATCACTCTCTGGAAGCATGTGTCTCTCTCCATTGACCAAGGAGGTTTTAGACAGTGAGTTTGGACAAAATGCTTAACTTTGGATTTTGTGGAAGTTTGGTGAGTTGAAGCCCCGCAGTGGATTTTCATGATGCTTATCCATGTCCCAGTTACTGTTTCCTTGCTCTTTTGTTTTTCACAAACAAATCACTATTTAAACAGACTTTCATCCTTCTATTAAGAGACAAGTTCTTTCCTCCATCTTTTCACTCTCACCTCATTACTTGTGAAGAGTTCCTACTCTAGCTAGACCTACCAGTGAGGCCCAGGTCTTTACAGTAAAAGACAATGTCATCTTTTCTGTGTGACAACTAGAGAAACTTGGCTCATGCTTGGTAACTGGTTACTGTAAAAACTGAATCTGGAAAGTTTCTGAAAGTCTCTATTGTTTGCAAGCACATCTTGACAGAAGTGCTATCTCTTTGTGCACAGGTAGTGGTGCAGCAGAATTGGGTGCAAGTTGCAGTGAAATTACATTTGCTGGCTGTGTTACCTGGTCCATGCAAGTATCTTTGCATTTAATTCATGTGCTCTTTTCCCTGAGCAGCTCCTTAATGTTGAGCTTTTGGAAGGAATTTGCTGTAGAAATGTGAAAGCAAAATGCTGATGGCACAGTTGGGGATGTCTTACATTTGGCCTTCTATCTGTGTTGTTTTTATGCTGAAACATCATGATTATTAAGGGGCATTTTTTTCATCTACTAGAAAGCATCTTAAGTAGGGGTCATTGTCTGTGAATCTTTGCTGTTTACAATACATTTCATTAGACCATGTTTAGAATTTAAATGATTTACTGTAGTGCAGTCAGCTACTGTAATTGCTCAGGGAGCAGCCTCACTACTGCTGCTTGTCATACCTGAGGGTCAAGATACTGAGAAATTATCTCACCACACCTTTTCTCTGGTAGCTCTAATTAGCCCAGATTTTACATCCTGGGCTGAGCTAGCTAGGCTCACAATTAGTAAACCCAGTAGAATCAAAAAACAGCTTGGAAATCTGGTGAAGCAGTAAGTGTGGAGCCCTGAGCTTCACGTATCATGGGAACATCACGCTACTGCTAAACCCAGGGACAAAGCCTAGGATATAAAAATACTCATGAGGCAATTTCAGCAGTCAGTTAAGATGCCAGTATGTTTTATTGAGTTTTACAGCATGTGCCATTTAAGTGAAATGAGCATGAGATTACCAAAATGTGAATTAAGTCATAAAGTTGAAATAGAAGTGGATTTGTGAACTTGGAAAAGGTAGAAATTAAATGAACTCCAGTCAGAAGCAGAAGTGATGCCAGGATTGTCATATCAATCTGCATGGCCATGAATGCCACATAGAGTTTAAAATCATATTTAAAAACGGGGTTTTAGGAGGATATTTGGAGGAGCAGAAGTGTTATTATTGCATACCATGGGGATGCAAAATGACCATCCAGGAGCAGAGCCAGTATGTTGGGAGTTACAAGTTATCTCTGGAACTCCTGGATGGATCAAATGTGTTAGACCATGAAACTTTACAGCTGCTGCTTGCTGAGATGTGTTCAGCATGATTTAATAGGTAGGGACTGAAATTATTAAGGCTAGACTCGATGATCTTCAAGGTCTCTTCCAGCTGTAACTGTTCTATGATTAAGCAAAAAGCAAAATTACTGTAGGCTAATGGTGAATCTGATTTTGTTTCTAACACCAAAGCCTCTCTTGTCCAAATCAGCATAATGTTATTTCAGGAGATACTATGATTCAAAAAAAGGTGAAATTCTTTGATGATACATGTCCTTGTTGTTTTAAGGCAGAATTGCTATAGTCATGGATTAGGATGTGATCATAAAGTAAGAGTATCACATGACTTTTTAAAATAAATAGTAAGACCAACTAAAGACATACTGAATTATCAAAAACTTCCAAAAAAGATATTACAGATTTGCATTCATTTTTCACTCAGATCAAAAACTTTTAGATACTTTGTTTGGAAAAAAAAATAAAATAAAAAAGTGTTGTTTATTTTTCTCCTGTCTTCAGAAAGTTGTTAACCAGCCATGAATTGAGGGTTATCCCCCAGGAATAGGACAAGAGTGCCAGAACTGGAGTGTTGGGCACGAGCTATAGAGGATGACTTACTGACTCCAGGTGACAGGAGTACATTAGTAATGGCAAGTTGAATGTAAACAAGTACTGACTTGATCAATCAGGCAGTACTTTTCCAGGCTACTAATCTCATCCTTGATGGGTTTTTCATTATGTAGCATTTGCACTACTCGTAATTGACAAATATCACATCTCTGCAGGCAGAAATATCATTGTCCTTTAGCTCTGTGTGTGTATGAGAGATGCTATGAAAAGTGATCTCCCAACCTGTGAACTACTGAAACATTTTTAAAAAGGTGATTTTTTGGGGGGGATGAAGTTTGGTTTGGTTTTTTGTTTGGTTGTTTTTTATTGGTTGAGTTTGTTTATTTGTTTAGAGTTTGTTGCTTTGTTGTTTTTTTGTTGCGGCAAGAGAGTTGCTTCTGATAGCAAGGATTTTATAAGCTGAAAGCTGAGAAAAAAATCTTAGGGGGGGCATTTGTGACTCCATGGATCAAAAAGCTGATGATTTTGGTGGGGATTGTTGGTCAGAGCCTGCTTAGTAGACAGCCTGGTCTCAACATAAAGCCAGGAGAAGCCATTTGAAAGCAGAGGTACATGTTATGCTCTTGAAGATCTTCTGAGTCTGTGAGAGAAATGCAAGTGTGTTGATAGATGTATACCATCCACATGATTGCCCACAAGCAGAATTATCTCTTGACCAACATTCCTGCTGAAATGGGAAAGAAAACCAGCCACATCAATACAGCAGGAATTACACTTTTTGTAGCTCCCTTCAGGCACTTTTGGGACAAATTGTATCATCCTACTTGAGAAGTTTTCTCTTGCTTCCATCTTCATTTTAATACTTCTTTTTGTAGTTGGTTAGGCTTAAAGCCAGGATAATCCAGGATTTTATTTTTGGCAAAGTATGTACACTGTAGCAAATGTCAGTATAGGCACTAATGCATATAGAAATAGCTTCATATTAATGTGACTATATAGACATCAAGCTATTTTGGTACAGCTCCCTGATTTATCTTATTTGATGTTAGTGAAAGCTGTTGAGTTACTGACACCAGTAAGCCCAGGACCATCCTTCTCAAGCCTGCACAGCTGGAGGAAGATTAAACCATAACAGCATTAAAATAACATCACAAGTATGATGGCTTGAATTAGCCATTGCTATGGATGATGAAGTGAAACTAGAATTAACATGGTGTTAAACTGTTTTGATTATTGACTTTTGGCCTGAGTTCAACAGGAAGCCTTGCTTGGGCTCTTGCATTATTTTTTCTGCTCTTAAAGCATGGAAGTGTGTGAAAGCTCACTAGTAAAATCTCTACCAGGAGATGGTGTTTGAAAGCTCTCTGGATAGCCTAGACAGTGGGGTAGTTGTGGGATGGAAGTGCCTTGAAAAGAAAGCTAAAATATTCCAATGGAAGTCTAAACCATCCACTAGTTAAAAAAACCCTACAAACATGGAAATTAAATAATCAATTGAACTGCCTTAGGAAGTTATTTTGTAAGTACTGTCAGGTACTTAAAGGATTCAATCGTCCAAAGCTTCTCCTGCCTTTGTTGGAAAATGTGTTCTGGAGACATGACAAAGTCTGTCTTAACTTCCTTAATTAAAAGAATTTGCTTTATCTTCCTGATTTTACTGGCTGCAGCTCTGCTGTATGTCATTGATTTACAATAGGTACTGATTCAGTTGTTTGGAGAAATGTTGTTGACAAAGGCAAACATTTTGATCAGACATTCCTCATCAGCAATGAAAAATTGACAAGTAGAGCAGCATGAGAAATATTGGCAAAACAATCCAGAAACTCATTTCATCATCCTTCTCCGTCCAGTAGGACTTCTCATGAGCTGTAGGAACTTCACCCATGCTTTCAAACCTACCAGATAGCTCACACTTGATGCCATGGGAGACTGCAGAGATCAGGAACATTGACATTATGAAGATTTAGTCACTAACAATGAAAGCCATGGAGTTATCAATAATAAAATAAACTAAGTGTTCTTTTTGTGACATTATGGAGTGTTACACAGAAATTGGGAGTAGTCAGATGGGACTAAGAGCGAGCCAGCTGAGCTACCAGCACAGCAGCAGCAGTAGTAAGCACTTCAGGGTTACTTAAGATGCTGGGTTGCTCTTCTGCATCTGCAGGAATCCAAAAAGGGGTGCAGAAGCAGATGGAACAGCAGCTTGAGGAGCTCTATCCACCTCTGCATTTGCTTTGAGATTAGCATGACCAGCTCAGTATGGAAACCTTCTAAAGAGTGCACTGTTAACCTTGTAGATGATAGGAGAGTCACTAGCATCCTTCTGATTTAGTGAGGTAAAATAGTCATGAAGGTCATCCTTGCAAGAGTTTCAGAGGGGAGAAAAAAAAACCCTTACCACCAACAAAAGAAAATAATACAATCAAATTTCCATAAGCTTTCAGGGCATAACATTTCTATTTTCTAACCAATGTGAGATTTTAAATACTTTGGTTTAATCCAGAGATTTTTTTTTTTTTCCTCTATTTCTCATTTGCCTCAGGAATGTGTTTAGCAATAGCAGGACAGAGTTTTTAATATTTAAAAAATAACAATCAGATGCAAAGGCATCCTGCCAAAGGGCTGGGAGGCAGTATGCAGCCTCTGCAGAAAACCTTTTCACCGTTCAGTAGCTTAAATATATTCTTACAGTTTGATCTGAAGATGCAATAGCATGTTAACATGAGAACAATATTGTGTCCAGGATAAATATTCCTCTGTTATTCACTGGAGCATTTTTGCTGGCAGAAAAAAAAAACCCATCAAAATTAGCTTTTGTCTACCTGTAGAAGAATAACCTGTGCTGTGCCAGATGCTGATGAGAAGTTAATCACCTTTTTGTGTGGATGCATTCATTGCTAAAAATACAAGAATAGGGTACAATGGAGGTATAATTTGTATGCTGTGTAAGAAAGCATGAGAACTGCACCTTGTAAAATTTGGTGGCAGGCCAGATATTTTTAGGGACATATGGTTCACTGAATGAAAAGTTTTCTATTCTTGTGCTTATGGGTTGTCTAATGAGGAATTCCACTGCTTTGTTTTAATGCTGTTTCTTATACCAGGAGAGACCTTTAAATTCCCTTTGAGAGACTAAATGACACACTTTTATTATTTCATACTTATTTGCTGTTGCACTATGGGTAAAGTAGCATTTCTGTAAGATGTCAAAAGCAACCACAAGATGGACAGGATTTTGGGACAGATTCCCAAATGTTTCTGTGCCAAATCTGAACAGCAAGTAATTGCAGTGAAATTGCGGCAAAGAATTATTGCTGTGTTCACCTCAAAGTATTTATTATCAGACTTATTTATGTTTGCTGCTCACTTTTGGCTTTCCTGTTCTAGCATTTTCAGTAAGTAGGGGACAAAATTGTATAGGTACATGCATAGTTCTGATCTACAGATTAGTCCTACTGAGTCAAGAGTTGCTTTGTCTTAGATGTTCCTATCCTGAGGTCATTAAACATTTGAGAACCTCAGTTGTTATCCATAGAGTTTCATGGAATAAAGTTCATTTCCCATAATTTTAGCTCCCCAGCAGTTAAATATTGAGCCCAAGGTAATCATTCAGGCTCTTTCAATAACAGCAATAGCAATAATAGTATATCTCTTGGATTTTAAGTACCTGCTTTCATTGGAAAGGAGGTGACTCATGGCTTTTGAATACTTGGGGTTGACAGTGTTGTGAATATGGAACTACAGTAGTATTAAACACAGACTGAGGTGCAGTAATGTGTGGATAAATAATAGTAAATGACATTCTAACAACTTGGTATACTTTGAAGTGCTTTAAAATTCATATTCTCCTTTTAGAGCTTCAATAAATACACTGATTTAGTCTGATAGTGACTAGGAGCACTCAACTGCTGCACCCTTCTTGTTTCCACTTAATTGCTGTGCACATAACTCCTTTGGCTTGTATTTTATGTATTTCTGTTTTTTAGAGCTGAACAAACACTGCATTATTTTATCAAAAACAATTACAAGCCTGTTAACAGCAAATAAAGGCCAAGCTATTAAACTCTAACAGTGTAAAAGAAAATGGTAGCATATGTGGGCTGATTAAATGGTGTATATTTAATTTTCCTTTCAACCAAAGAAAGTCAAGGATGTCAGCTGCTGAAATTCACAGAAGACAGAATATGGTGAGAGCCACATGGAACTATGAGCCAGGCAAATGAAATATGTGGTGACTCTTAAAAGAAATGTGAAATAGAAGAAATGAAATACAGCATCAAGAAAAAATTTTTTGGGGGGGTGGGGGGAGAAGAGAAGAAATACCACCCTGAAAGCTCTAACTTTCCAATGCTTATGTCTGTGGTATCATAGATGATGATGTTATCTATGATGCTACCATTTTATCACATAATATGAGTGTAAGAATTGATGCCTTTTGGCAAATGCTGGCTTTTTAAACTGCAAGTATGTCATAGCATATGTATATAGTCATGTGCAGTCTCCTTGTGTACCTGGAAATAAAGCAGTGCCAGAGCTAGTCACAGAGATCTCCATCCAAGTACATGGCAGGCATATTACTTCTTTATTGTGAAAGTACACAGATCTGAGTGTATTCATATTTGACGTAAGCCAGCCTGCCTGGATTTTCCCATTACAGATTTCCTGGTGTTTGCAGAGAGAGTATCAGTTAAAATACATAAAAATAAAGTCAGCAATACACAGCCTAAATAAGACATACATATATGTATATAAAGAGACAAAGCTGATCGCATGAAATAGCAAAGCATATGCCAAGAAATAGTGAGTGGTAGGAAGAGAATAATGGACAGAAAAGTTCCAGACAGATTGGGAAAGGCATTCAGGTCAGTGAGGGGCAGCTGCTGCTCAGGATAGGTGCTAAAAGCCCTGATGAAACCACAGTGATTGCAGAGCAAGGGTTCCCCTTTGCTTCCACACAATGTCAGATCAGTACATGTCCATGGAGACAGGTCTTGCCCTACTAAGCTCAGTTTTTACCAAAGAGCCAGAGCTAGTATTTGTATCTTACAGTATTGAGAAGAAAAAGGAGTGAATTGGGAACATAGGTTCAGATCCATGACCCTTATTTTCTGAAAAACCT
>VWZO01006308.1:316698-349423 GCA_013396975.1 Bucco capensis | reverse complement strand
GGAGGGTGCTGGAGCTCTGCCAGGTCTGGAGATGAGATCAGCTCAGACAGTTGTTCCCCCAGAAAAGATATAACTCTGGTTTCCACTCGACAGAGAGTTGTCCCTAGAAGGACTGTGGCAACACAGACAGGGCTCCCACTTAAAGATGCACCAGTCCAGGTCTTGGGCTGTAGGCAGTGCCTGAGGCTGCCACTGGTTGGGGAGGGCAGCAGAGGTAACACCTGTGTAAGGTGTGAACAGGTGGATGATCTGCTCAGCCTGGTGATGGAGCTGAAAGAGGAGGAGGAGAGGTTGAGGAGTATCAGGGAGTGGGAGATAGACTGGTGGAGCCATGACTTACCATCCCTTAGTCAACTGCACAAGATGGATGCTCTGCCAGTGGCAGAGGAGCCCTTACCCTCTTGTCACCAGGTAGAAGGAGGAGACCTAAAGGGATGAGGGGGAATGGAAACAGGTCCCTTCTCGGAGCAGCAGGCGAATCCCCCCCAGTCTACCTCACCTTCCCATGTGCCCTTACTTAATATGATACTTAGATATGAGGCTCTGCAACTTGAGGACAGGCACAGACTGCCCAGGGAAGTGGTGGAGGCACTGTCCCTGGAGGTGTTAAAGAAACATAGATGTTCTATTTAGGGACATGGCTTAGTGATCTGTTATTGATAGGTATGGTTAGACTTAATGGTCCTAGAGGTCTCTTCCAACCTTAATGATTCTGTGATTCTGTGATCTACCTAGCAGAAAGCAAAAATACTTTTTGTGTAGATATTAACCTCCTTTTATGATTGTTGAAACATTTTTTTGGGGGGGAACCAAATCACAAATCTGTATGTTGTCCAAAAGTGCTTGATTATGTTATCTCTTCCATTGTTTGCTTGATTTGAAGGTATTGTCAGAAAGGAAAGTTCTTTTTCTTCAGTCATTTCAAAATGCATACATGTAATTACTTTTCTTGCTCTAGCATGTGTTACAGAGACACTGGAAAGCAAAACTACCCCTGCTCTCTAAAAAATGGCAAGTTTTTTTCTGGTTTAGTGTTTCTCTTTATTTCTCTTCTCTATTATCATGTTACATCCCCATCCTTCATGCATCTTCACTAAGTAAAAGCTACTGAGTGTTCAGAAGTTCAGTTAAGAAAGTAATTTCTAGAAAAATGTGACTTGCTTTGTTGATTTTGTAGTGGAGAGGAGTAAGAAGCACCATGCAGACACTGAAATAATACTAATTCTGGTGATAGCCTAGACAATGCTTATTCTTTCCTAGGTCCAAAGTTTGTCTGCTGGAGTCATGGCTTTGTAGTGTAATACTGTGAAAATTAATGTGTGGACACTCTTGAGACTGTTTCCAGTAAAGTCTAATATATGCATGACATTTATTTGTGGTTGTGCAAGAAAATTAAGAACATTAGAGCTCAGGTCAATAAAAAAAGCTGTATCTGCCATGCAGGTGGCTGGGCCAGATTCAGGAAAGCTATTGTGCTAGGTATGTGCCTGCTCAAAGAATCATGGCATGGTTTGGGTTGGAAGGGACCTTTAAAGCTCATCTAGTCCAACCTCCTGCAGTCAGCAGGGCCATCTGCAACTAGAGCAGCTTGCTCAGAGCTCCCAACAACTTCACCTGGAATGGTTCCAGGGATGGGGCATCTCCCACCTCTCTGGGTAACCTGGCACAATGTTTCACCACGCTCAGCATAAAAACAAAATCATCTCTCTTCATTTGTGTTTCATCTTTGGGCAAGAGATGGAAGTCTCCAGGTTCCCAGGAGGACCCAAAGCCACAACCAAGGGCCACCTGCCAGAGCACATCTCCATGGGCTTTTCCCCATGGACTCAGCATCAACTCAAGACAGAAAGGGCATACTGGGAGACATTTGCTGAATCTTTGTAACTGTTTGCTGGCTTGGTTTTAGCTTCTGTGTATTACAAATATTTAAAAATTGTCAGCAAAACTATGTAGAATTCACAGATAGTTTTAGCTAAAATAGAGAATACAAAACAATCTGAAAACTAATGAGTGGTTCATACAACTATGTTTTGCTTAAAAATAAATGTACATATTTGAAACTAAGAGCTAAATAGTACCAAACTGAAACGTTTCATCCTGAGTCAAACAAAATATGCATTGGAATTTAACTTTGGCTCACACTTGATCAGTAATAAAAATTAATTGAATTCTCCCAGTAGATTCAGCAGTTACAAAGCAGTTTGGAAAGTATGTGAATATAGTGATTAAAAATCAAAACATCTTATATATTGACCAGTTGCATTTCCTAAAATATCTAGTAGTGTATGCTGTCAGATTGAGGTGACTAGGAAATGTATCATGGGTGAGTTTGTAAACAAAAGAGAAGTGATAGTGTTGACTGAATTCTCTTGTGAATTATGCTAAAGTAGCTTGGCTAAAACAATAGATTTTTCCCCATTTACACTAGTTCAGCTAAGAGCAAAATTCAGTCTTGATTCTAAGAGGGAATACAGCTGAAGAAAAAGAATGAGTTTTCTCACTTATGGAAGGAAAAGAAACAGTTACTTCTGTCAGATGCTAAGTATTTATTGCTGGAAGTTCTCTATAAGCACTATTACACAGATTTTAAGCACTGTTCACAGAAAGCTTTGCATTTTCTTTCCTGTACAGATGATGACACGTTTTCCAATGTGTTTTGTGAAAACTCCAAGAAGCTTATCAATGCACATTTGTTCGCCCTGGCTGCTAAGTATTATTCTTTGTCCAGCCTTGGAGTGTGTACCCCATTAGAAGATCTACTTGAAGCACTGAGAGGAGACAATCAAGGAACAACAGGTATATTTAAATTTGAATTTGAATTTTTACTTATTTCACTTACTTACCTGCAGAGTTTTAGTTTTGGAGAGTTGGGGGTTCTTTTCCCTGCAAGCTTGTCACTTCAGTTTTAGTTTTTTCCTAGTTTCTTCATTGTCTTTGTTTAGCAAATGGCTTCTCTTGCTCAAATTTGAGCAGAGGGGTCACAGCATTCTGTACTTGTAGAGCCTTCCTGAGATTCATTTTTAAAGGAGATGAGATAAATAAGCAGGCATGTCATTATCTGAGATGTCTTATTAATTCCCTTTGTTTTTCTTTTCCCTGTGTGGCAGGAATCATGGTTGCTGTTCTTGCATTTCTTAAAAAAGTTTCACCCTAAAATCTGGCAAGTGGATTTTCTTGTTATGTCTTTTGTTTCATTTTAAATATGTGCTTTGACATTTAGCTGAATATGGCCCAAGAAGTGTTTGATGTCTCAAAAAAAAATTCATTCTGCATTTTTTGGACCAATACCAATTCTATGTCATAAAAGTAGAGTAATTTCCATTTCTGTAGTTAAAGAAATTGAATTAAACCACTCTCAAGCTGGCATCAAGTTAGACACTGAAAGTCTTACTCGTGAGTATATTTTTTACATCAGATTATAAACTGGCATTTCTGCTTACTTGCACTACAGTCATTTGCACTGAAAATGTGCCCTTCATGGAGTCCTCAGACTTTATAGATTTGTCTCTGTCTTTCAGATTCCTTGTTAGTTTTTCAGGCACAGACTGAGCAGCTCTCAGCCTTTGCCTTCTAGTGTCTTTTATCTCTCTAATACATTACAACTCTGACATTTCTTATCCTAAGTGATAGCACCTTTGAATGTATGTTGGGCATCTCTCCCATTTTCTACAGCAATCATCTATTTCCAATTTTGCCATTTTCCATGGTTGGCTCCCCAGTTTTTCATTTCTTCAGAAATACTAAAATGCCACAGCTAAGATAGTCTTAATGGTTCGTTGTGCACTGGTCTTACTTTCTGGTTTCTTTCCTTCTGATCTTTGTTCATCCAAAGCCCTTTCTTCTTGTTTGACCTCTGTATGCTGCTTTTCTTCTTGCTTTTTAGCTCTTTTCGCTTTGATTCTGCTCTTGTTCCCTGTGTTCCACTTAATTTTCTGTAATTCACTAGTTCTACCTGGTTATATTTGAGTTCATACCTAGATTTGCTTTCTTAGACAAAACTACAAAGCTTCTTTCATCTTCTTGTCATACAGAATGGAGCATCAGGACTAAGGCAATTGCTGAATGTTTTGTTCTGTGTCTTGCAGGAGTGCTGCTCAGTTGGGTAACTGGGGCCTGGGTTTGTGGTGCAGTCATTCTAAATAGTACTTCATGGGCAAAATAAAACCTGTTCCAAATGCATAGAGTGGAATTGTAATTCCAAACCTTTGTGTTGAATTGGCAATAAGTATCAGTTAAACTAACTTCAATGAAGTTCCTGGTGATTCTGGCAGAAGCAGAATACCAAATGATGTATTCATAATGTGCACGTTGCAAATGGAAGCTGTGATCTTTTAACTGTTAAGCTATTTTAGATATTTTGGACTTAATTCTTTTTTTCAGAAAACATATTCACTTCCTGACATACTGAAGCTTGTAAGTCAAGAGAAGTGTAAGCTGGAAAAAACTGGAAACTTGATGATGGCCTTGCTCATATTCTTGAAAATGTATCAGAATGCATCAGGATCACTCCATTTTTGTTTCAGATGTTTTCATGTTCTCAGACAAAGATGCTCATGAGGCTGTGTAGCCATATGAAAAATATTGAACCACAAGCAGAGATAAAGCTTGCAGATTTGAGCAGGCCAACTAAGCATGTTTATGGCTGTGTGAACAGCAGAAGATACAAAGGGACATGATTGCTCTCTGGAGCAACCTTTTGTTTCTTCTTCCAGCCAGGCTCTCCTGGAGGAGTTGGCTTTTGTCTCTAAATTACCCAGCCATCAAGGCCATAACAGCTCCTCTTCCTTATATGGTGGGTGAAGCTGGGTCCTCCTTGTTTGTCCCCTAACCATAGCACTGGCAGAAGCACTTGATTGACATGGCCTGTCCAGTTTGGGTTCCCTGTCCCGCCTCCTGAGCTATAGATTGTGAATCTTGCTGAATAAAGTTGTCTCTGTTGTTACACCCTGAGATGCAGAGTCCATTAGCATTACTTTGACCTCTGACAAGCCTATTCCCACAGTTTGCAAACCTCAGTAGTTCTCTAAATTTTTCACCATTTTAATGTAGACATATTGCTATCTTTCCTTGGGATAATTGGTAAGCACTAACACTTGAAGCAGCATATTGTGGACACAGCTACTCAGAACAGAGTTCTTAGTCTAAAGGGTTTTCTCTGTTGTTGCTAGTGAAGGTCACTGTGGTCCTTACTGCCCCAGCAGGTTGCTTGCACTGAGCTCCTGGGGTGTAGAAGAGCCTGACCCAAGAGGAGGAAGCCAGCAGGGAGAGTTTGTCCTGTTACAGGGGTTGTGTCTCACAGAAGAAGTGAGGGTTGCTAGAGTGTTGGGTTAAGAGTGCTCTCTGCCTTTGCAGTGTGTTTATGGCCAAGGCAGTAATCATTCAGTGACCATCAACAAATCCTCCTTTAAATTCCATGTACTGGAACATCACTCTGCCTCAGTGTTAATTTAGTATACCTGGTGGTGGTTGGTATGCAGTGTGAATTTCTGGGGTTTTTTATCTGATGTATCTGAATTTCTACAGGTAGCTGTGGTATAAAAGCCCTGCACCCTGTCATAGGAGATCTTAGGAAGATCTGCATTAGCCCTGTAGA
Organism: Bucco capensis; assembly: GCA_013396975.1. NCBI lineage: Eukaryota > Metazoa > Chordata > Aves > Piciformes > Bucconidae > Bucco > Bucco capensis. Next base: position 343,830 of record VWZO01006308.1, on the reverse strand, counting down.
AAAGACAATCTCTCCTTAATTGTTAAGATTCACAACTAAGAATGTGTCTGTAAATGGCATTATAGAGTTAAAGCAGTTTTTCAAGTGGAAAACAGCTACCTGTGTTAGGGAATCACAATGGAAATAAACAGCATTTCAGTACTAGCTAAACCAGGTAGCATAAAGCTTTCTTTTCTTCTTAGCCAGGGTACATCTGTGAAGTATTTGAGCCCCACTTTCTTTTTTATCACAAAAGAAGATGGATCTCTGAATTTCATATAGTTTTTGAAATGAGTATTTATTGTGCTTGCATGAATTGTACCCATAGTAAGGTAATCTACATGTGTAATTATTTGTTTCCACAAGGTAGTTTTGTGATAGCAGAATTAATTTACAGTTCATTTAAAACTAGTATACTTTATTTTGTTCAAATTTGCAGCTGTCTTGGCAATATAAACCAGTCCTCAAATACAGTTTTACTATTAGATTGAAATATGTCTGCTAGTTTTTCAAAATAATGTAAAAAAAAAATCTTATCAGATTTTTGCAGAAAATGCAGCAATAATAAAATCTATTAAAAATCCACAGTCTTCTGCAAAGAGTATCATTTTCCCTGAGCTGAAATATAATCAGGGTGTGTTCATTCTGCAAAAAGTAGGAAAAGAAGACTAAAAATGGTTAAGTAACTTTAGCAGCCAAGATGATAAATACTTTATGTATGTAGGCATAAGCAAACTATGGTTTTGCTGCCTGGAACTTCAGCTTTTGTAAGTTGAGTCTTGTTTCTGGATTTCTTCCATGTCTGAAAACTTCATTTGGCTTAGGCTCTTTCTGAAACTGTGCTTCACACAGCATTACTCAATTCAGTCCTTGGAGTTCAGATTATAGCAAAGAGGAAAAGTTGCACTATGTGGTGATAGCTCCAAGTGACAGTGCTGCTGTGGAGAAACAACTTGGATTCTATTCATTCTGTCAAGAAGCTAAATACCTGTTTTTTCCTGTTCCCATTCTGCTTTCTTCTGATGAGCATATCCAGACTCAAATAGATATAAATAACAAAAAAACCCACCTTCTTTATTTTCTATTATTATTATTTTTAATGTCTTTTTTTCTTTAATGTGAAGCCCTTCAAATTAAGAGGTTTTATGACACTGTGTAGATCTTCTCAATGTTAAAGTTAAGGAGAATCTTTAGTGAAATGATAAACACTTGTTTCTGCTATTTGTTTTCTTTAAAAATACTTTAGTCTTTTTTTCTTTGGTCAGTTCATACAGTGTATATTAGAATTTAAGTATTGTCATAACAGTTTATTATAAAAAACCAGATGTTTAAGAGAGAGATCCTGTGGGTTTTGGGAAAAATAGAGAAAACACTGGGTTTCTCATGAGCTCAGTTCAATTCCCCACTCTCTTTTAAAGAAGTAACACTCTTGGCTCTGTTCCCAGCATGATTTGATCAAGGAATGAACATAGCTTTTGCCTAATGATCAGTTTGTGGACAGATGAACACATACTGTGCAAAAAGCAGAGAATGAGAAAGTCTATCAGTCTGCCTAGTCATGTAGAGGAAGTCTTGTTTTCTAGAAGCATACTTGTTAGTAGGAGTAGTTTCTTCTACCCTCACATAGACTTGAAAAAGTGTCAATCAACTTCATTAGAGCCAAGTGTCCTGTGGTGGTGGTGGTAAAAGAGAAATGGGTGACTTTCTCCTCAGGGAGCAGCTGCTGAGCTGCCACTTTGGTTGAGGGATACAGAGATTAGCAAGTGGGTGCTTGGTATTCTCCACAAGCAGTAAACCTGTGGTAGAGATTGACTCCATGTCATGAACACATTCTCCAGCAACACCAGAATGAGTGATTTTACACCATAAAAAGGTAGCAGTTCTGTAACCCATCCATAGGGTAAATAAAGAACAATGAAAGTGCATCTTACTTTGAGTTTCCTCAGCATTGCTCATAACTTTTGTTTGAGATTTATCCCACTTGGTACCATGAGCAAACCTGTAGAATTACAAGCCATACTGTGTGATTATTAATTGTGCTTTCCCTTATGTATGTAAAGGTGAATGTGGTAAATGACACAAAATTCATGTACAGTTTTATAGTAGCAGCTCTTGTCTAATGCTTGGTAAAGTATTAGGTATGCTGTGTCCTAAAAAGAGTACACTAGCAGTACTGATTTTTGCAGTGTGTTGAATTTTACTAGTTCATCAATAATTCAGAAGTCTACTCTTGCAATAATTTAGTGAGGTTTTAATTAAAAATCATGATCCTTCAAATATAAAGATATTGTGGCATATTTTTAGGCTGGTATTTTTCCTGTTTGAGGACAAATTGTTGTCATTATGGGTTGTATAACTGTGTATTTATTTTCTTAATTTGATATAGGTATCAAAACTGATGAGTTTATGAATAATAAGAAGTCACATGAAGTGCAGATGATGTCAGAGCTGGTAGACAGCATAGCAAATTACTGTGGAATAAAACAGGTAAGAAAGCTTTTCTTACTGCGTGTCACTGTGTACCTTCCAAATTATTCTCCTGCTTGTGTTTGTAAACATCATTTTGATATTGTCACTGGTGTTCTTATTTTTTCTATAAATAATTATAGCTAAAGAACAGTCCTTAGGGCCAAGCTGCAGGGCAATTTTGTTTACAAATGGGTTGTTCCAAAGGAGTTGCTTTGCAGTTAGTCACAATCATTTTATGACTCATGACAAAATGTAAGAAATTATAGTCATGTTCTGTATGTTGAGCAGCTAAAGATTGTTCTGCTTTTTGCCATGCACAGGTAATGCTTTGTTTAGCAGTATTATATTGCTTGCAATTTACTGTAAGCATCAGCAGGAGAGCAAAACTTCATTCTTTCCCTTCTGTTAAGTACACAAGAGTGCCACATAGAGACCAGAGCAGAAAATCTCTTCTTATTCTGGCACAAGAAATCTGAATTGCTTCATATTGTTTAATACTGTTCACCTTTATTTAACATGGATGGAGATCTACCAGTTAGGAGTTTGATTATGATCTTTTTAGTTTGAAGAGAGACAAGATTAAGCAGAGGTGTATGTAGCAGAGTATGCATGAACTACATTTGGTGGAACATGGCTGAGATGTGGACACCCAACACCATTATTGCCCAGTGATTACTCAATGAATTGGCCAGTTCATCTATTGGATGGCAAGTTCATCCTTGGGTGGTGAAGAATTACAGGATTCCTTTCTCAAATTTGATTGTAACTTTTTTCCTTACATGTCATTAGGATTGCACAGTGCACTGGATCACTGTTGCATTAAAACCTCCTAGGTGTTTACTTATGAATCTGTTGACAAAACACAAGCATCACAACAATGGGTGACTTTTTTAGTGCCATATTTCATACATAGTTAGACAAAAATTCAGTAATACCATTTCCTCAGTTTACATACATGTAATTTTTCTGTGAGCTTTTTCAGTGTTAAAACTCTGTTAGGTTCATTGTAGTAAGACTAAATTTTTAAGTATATGGGTGAACTGACTTGGCTTAATGATTTTATTCCCTATCATGCTAGTAACTGGCTAATGTGGCTTCATCTGCAGCTTTAAACTGTAGATGTCTAGTGGCTCTGGATACTGCATTTGATTCCTTTCTATACCTGAGCTGCACTTAGCTTCTGTGCAAGGGGCTATAATTATGTGCAGATTGAGACTAATTTCCTTCAGCCTAATTCATTCCCACAAAAATTTGTGGAGAGCCAACTATATTTGTTTAAAACCAAAGATTAACAAGATATCTGCACATATTTTGTGCTGAACATATTCCCTTTGAGCTCTTCTTTTTTTTTTTTCCCCTAAGTGAATATGTCTGAGTCTAGACTAAAATGAATGCACTGGATATGTGTGAGAGGGAGGAGAGGGGCTGCAACTGGACAACCTGTCTGTAGTGCTGTGGTCTCCCTGATAGCTTGTCCCTTATGTTGTGCCTGTCATGGGAGAGTGCTAGTTGGCCTAGTTTTATACCTGGGGTGTAAATGGCATGGGGGTGCCATGGGGGTGTTAAAAATGAATGGCATGGCCAGTAGTGGGCCTGGGATAGAGTCTATGGCTGTGCTCTCTTCAGGCTACTGCTAGAGATGGAACTGCAGAGTCCTGAGTTGCTGCTGCTGCCAACATAGACTGAACAGCAGGCCCCAAAACTTGGATTCAGCTCTCAGTTGCTCCAGCTGAACTTTGATTAGGAAGTGATTTGGCTCAGACTGAATTTAATTGAGATGCTGTAGATGATGCAATACTCTTGACAGAGTCAGGCCTGTGGCATCCTTGGAAACAGAGATCAGAACTGTGAATCCTGACCATCTGTTCTGGGAGGAACCACTGACGAAGGCAAAGTTTTAGGCATAGCACAGCAACTTCTTCTTGTAACTGGGATTGCCAAGTAAACAGAGAACTGCAAGTAAGGGCAAATATTACTTAATGAGACACAATCCATTTCTGAGCATCTGTGATCACTTACTGCAATAGAAGGTGATGTCTCCAGCAGCAGTGACAGGTGTGGGTGCCCTTGACAGCCATAAAGATGATGTGTGATGTAAAGAATAGAAGTACAGTAGCAGCAAATTTATGAAAGTAATTTCTTCTGTCAGTGGCATGTTTTTTCCCTTGCTTACCTTTTGCTTCAGGCAAGTATTAGTTGTTCAAGTGTAGATGACTTTCACGTACTGAAAAAGCTGTAGGAGAGTATAGTTTGCTTATAATACAGTACTAAATGGTCTCTGTGTTTGCTGGAAGGTGGTGTTCCATATAGCATTTTCATTTAGATTTTAAATAGTTCCTATGAGATTCAGGAATGAAAGGGGAAGAAAACCCATCTTGAGAGAGTAGAGCCACCTCCATGGCCTAACCTAAGTCCCAGTGTAGCTGGTTACTAATAAAATCTCAAACCAATCTTCATTAAGTATCTGTCAATATGCTGCAATTTCATCCAGTGATGATACAGTTTTATCAGATGGTTTGGAGTAAATTTATACATTTATATTTGCTGTTTATGTTTCTAAAAAATTGGAACATTTAATGAAAAATATTGCTGCAGTATATCACTGAATATGAAATGCCAGCTGCTCTCTAGTAACTTTTTTCCATTTTAGTCATACGCTGTAGTAAATTCATTTGTGCAAAGTTACAAATCCCTAATATATGAAAAGAGCTTTCCAGTCACATTACATCCAGTTTCTGAAAAAAGAAAAACCTCCTTCTCAGTTATTAAAAATCAACTCCTTTTGTTTTGGTTACCTTCCAACCTAAAAAAAAAAATAAAATTATAGGAATAGTAAAGTTTTAGGAGTTTTTTCCTTATTGATTTTTCTATCCTTCTTGCAAAACAAATATATGCAGCATTTAATTAAAAAATCTAGAGCTATGAAAACAAAACACATGTTTTACAACAGCACATGTCCTTAGGGGGTTTCTTTCAGATATTATAGATCACTGATGGCTTGCAAAATGCCCTCCATTTCACCCTCACACCCGTGGTGTGTCATGGGTGGTAGAGGATATTGCTCTCTTGTGGTGTTTTATAATGTAGTATAATAAATAGTAAAATGAGGATAAAGGCAAAAATTTTATTACTACTGTAATCACTTCTAGGTTAATGATTTGAATGAAGACATTAAAGCAAACTAACTAAAGGGGTTTTTTCACTTGTTTACTGCCCCTTGTAACCCTTGTTCCTATGGTACAAGTGGAACTTTATGAAGAAGTTCCTGATTAAACTCTGAAAAGAAGCCAGTGATGATTTCTCTTTGCTTAAATGCACATTTGTTTTCTTTAATGTGTTTGTGAAAGTTTCCCTTGGAAATTGCAGCATATGCAGCAAGAGCTGCAATGTGTAATGTCAGTAGGAATGATACAATGCTGCATTCAGAAGCCATTACATTTGCCATTTGGTATTGGCAGAAGTTGGAATCCTTCTGGAAACAACGTTTTTAATTGTGCTGTGCCAGAAACTGTGTTTGAACATACTACCCAACACACTACGGACAAGACCTTTGGAGTTCATTCTAGCATGGAAATTTCATTGGAAAAGCTCAGGTGTGGCTATGGATTGTTGATTACCTTTATGTGTGTAAGCAAGGGAAGGTAAAGCTAGGATTAATTTAATGCTGTGGGTTTGTTTAGCACAAGATCAGTGCCTGATTATTTTTAGTCAGCTTTTCCCTTCGTTTTAAAACTCTTCTCGCCGAGCTAATTGAACAATAGATCACTGTTTTCTTTTGGCTTGGAAACAACTGCCAAAGGCTTCCCCAAACTGCAGTTTGTCTCGATAGCCACCAGAGGTCACTCTTGGGAGTTAGGAATCATTCCCTCGTTGACTCGTGCTTGATTAAGTGCTGCCTTGCGCAGAAAGAGTTACAAACCATGTAGGAGTGGAAGTGTGCATATTCTGCATAATAGTAGTGTCTGTTACATGAAATAGTGGGTGAAATTGTACCTTGGACACTTTTCTTTCCTTCGCTTTTAAGTAATCCAGGAGAATATTGGTGATAAATGTGACAAATGACATTTTCAAAAAGCAGGCTTGGATGATCTCAATTCTGTTTCACTAAATCCACTCCTCTATTGATTTCATTCAAGAAATTCGAGGATTGTAGCATAGCTAGGTGGCAAATATGCAGCAATATCACATGATGAGTGCAGATGGGAAAGCCACTTGGAGCAGGAGTAAACAATTTTTACCTAGTAGTGTGTATTCTCTACTGTTCTGTAGTCTTCAGTGACGTTGCTTCAAACTTTTCTTTCTAATTCCATGGCTGTACAAATCTTTAACTTATGATAAGGAAGAATAATTTAAAATAACTTAATAAATCTTCCTGTTAATCTGTACTGAGTATTCTTACATGGTAAAAAACTGTGTAGTTGAATTTAAGATGGATCCAGGTAGTGTATGCTGCTGTTCAGACATAAAAGGATGTCAGTGTCACCTGTCTTTAGGTAACATATAATCATAGAATTGTCAGGGTGAGTGTCAGGAGGAGAGAGCCAGGCTCTTCTCAGTGTCATCCAATGTTAGGACAAGAGGGAATGGGAGCAAGCTGGACCACAGGAGGTTTAGTATTAACACAAGGAGAAACTTGTTTGCAGTGAGGGTGCCAGAGCACTGGAGCAGGCTGCCCAGGAGGCTGTGGAGTCTCCTTGTCTGGAGCCATTGCAGAGCTGCCTGGACACATTGCTGTGTGATCTCGTCTAGGTGATGCTGCTCTGGCAGGGGGGTTGCACTAGATGATCTTTCTCTGTCCCTTCCAACCCCTGACATACTGTGATACTGTGGAAGGAACCTTAAAGCTCATCTAGTTCCAAGCCCCCTCCCACTAGATCAGCTTGCTCAGAGCCCCATCTAGCCTGCCCTTAAAAATACCTGAAGTGATTAAGTTAGGCACTGAATCTGGAGATGTTTATTTCTCTATACCTGGTGGTAATAACTCCACAGTTTGACAGTTAGGTGCCTAATGCTAAATACCTTGTACACTTTCTTTGCTAACTCTGTATCCTGCCTGAGTTTAGCAAGGGGATGTAGTACTGGTGGTGACTTATGGTTATTTTCATTAGCAGAAGGAAGTTCTGTCTCAAAAAACACACTGAAAGTCTTTCCCAGAGGAGTCAGGACATGTTCATCACATAAGCATTGCGGTGTCTGTTTTCTGGAGCAAATCAGTTAAGACTTAACTCTGTGTTTTAAAGTTGGATAGTGGGCCAAAAAACCAAGAGAGCTACGTGTATTATGAGGGATGATACTGATAAGGTAGCTATTGAAACCAGGCTTAAGTTTTTAGGGAATTATTTTGTGTTTGGTTGAAATGTGTCATGTTGCTCATTAATATATCAAATTTTCTTTTCTTTTTTGTCCCCATTATCTAGGTGATTGATATAGGATCTGGAAAAGGCTACCTGAGTTCATTTTTGTCCATGCAATATAACTTAAAAGTTTATGGAATTGACTCCTCAAACACTAACACCAATGGTGCTCATGAAAGGAACAGAAAGTTGAAGAAACACTGGAGAGCATATCAGAGTCGAGGAAGAGCAAACCTTAACAGCCAGAGGTTGGAAAAGGCAAAAGAGAGGTCAGTGGAAAGGGAACTTAAATGTAAAGCAGTCCATGAGAAGGCTTTAAATAATGACAGCAGTCTTCAAAGTCAGGAGCAAGTGACTCTCCAAGATTTAGTTCCTTGTGATTTCACAGCAGTAGCTGCATCTGAAACCAGAAAAACCCCTGAAGTTGATTTGGTGGGTGGAACACAATCTGAGGACAGCAAACCTTCTGAAGAGGCTCTTGCTGTTCTACATGTTCTGCCTGCTGATGCTGTAGAACTTTTTCCTTCATCTCAGTTTAACAATGGGCAACTCTGTGAAGAGGAAAAGGCACAAAGAAAAATGGCATCTCTCAAGGCTAAAGCAAGCAAGTCGAGTGAATCAAACCTGTATTTTCCAGTGACCTCTTGCATCACTGCAGAAACAGAACTCAATGACATCATAACAGATCTGCAGGTTGGTTTACTAATACTTGAAGTAGATTGTCATCTTTATTTTGGTATTTGTATATGTATATAATGTTTGCTGAGTGTACATAGAATGCTGTCAGTTGTGTAAATGAATATTCTGGCCAAAAATTGTTTTCAAGACTGCTAGCAGAAGTTTGTCTAGCAGATACAGATGGTTTTCCTATTTTAATTGTATGTTTGGGGATTATTTTGACTCTATAAAGCAGCCTTTAGAATTTATGGAGTAGATAATAATCAGCTCTCAATATTAGCTCATTCAGGTGTATTACAGGTGTGGTTATGGATAACAGCTAATTGTTTTGAAAAGAGATATTTTTACTAGGTGGATGGATATATTAAGCACTAGAATTTCAATGTCCTTATTTTTTAAGCTTTATATTTTTGTAATTTCATTTAAACTTGGAAAGCATAGGAGAATTTATTGTGTATAGTACTCAAAGAGTTTGGAAAGAGCCATATTTGGAAAGAATCTTTTTTTATATTTTGACTTTTCAGGGTTACTTTTAGTTCATTTAGTAATTTACTAGCTGGCAGGGATTATGCCTGCACAAACAAGCCCAAGCTCAGCTGCCCAAAGGTAGTGACACAAATCTATAAGCTAGATATATAGCTGTTTAGCTCCTGTGCCTGAACTAACATATGTTGATTGGCTAGATACATTCAGTTATTTATGCAAAGATAAAAACTTGTGTGTGTGTTCAGAAGTAACTGAGCTGTTATATTCAGAGGTGTAATTCATCTCTGATTCAAGATCATAGTTTTGTACTGATGGCTCTATAGCTTGAGCTAATAAATCCTGATGAGTATCTGAGAATGTGAGGAGCAAGTTGATATCTCCACATAACACACCCTGAGCATCAGAGTTTGTTGGTGAAGAATTTACCTTTCCATTTCCACAGTTGGATTTTGTATCCTCTTAGCATGTCATTTGTATGATATCAAAGGTAGAACAAAATCTATATCACTGTCTTTATTAAAAAAAAAATAGTCAGAAAAGGTAAAAGCTTCACTGTGTCAAAAATAGTAATAATCAAACTGCACTTTTTATGTGATAAAAATGTGTAATTAAAAACTTTAAAATATGCAATCATGTACATGTTTTAAAAGATTTTGAGGATTTCTTAGGTAGTTTTACAAATGTTTACAACTTTTTTATTGTAACCATAAATTTTCTTTCAAATTTTCCCAACGTGAGTAGAAATAGGGATTGGGTAAAATGAGTCTTTACTGCTTTATACTGTGAGTTCTGAAATGAATCTGCTGCTAAATGCAGATATAGGAATGCCTGTTTGTGTATATAGGCCAGGACTCAGCCTGAGATACCAAAGTTTGCTACACTTAAGCCAACAATCCAGAAAGTACTTTCCATGACACCAAGCAACCTGCCAGAAGTCACTGATGGTCCAAAACTGTACCAGACCCAGAGCAGCTTCCCTTGTATTGGTCAGAACTGTTGAGCATGGCAATGTGTTTCCTCTGTCTTTCATGTGGTAGCTATCTTCCAGTAGCTTTCTCCTGAAAGGATCTCACTTTTCTTTCCCTGGGGTTTAAGTGCTGCCCTTGCAAGTGCACATCTTCTGTGAGCTTCCAAACTTTAATCTTGTTCCACAATTTCTGTAATTGCATGTGGTAAAAAAGCTTTGTGAAATGGGGAGCTGCAACTTACTGATGGGAAAAAAGTCTTTAAGCTGGAAGCTGAACTTTTGCCAGCTGAAAAATTTGGCACCTAAGACAAGGAGAGGACAAAGAAAGAGAAGAGCCATGAAGTGGATGGTGAGAAAGGAGACAGGAAGAATTTAAAAAACAAAGCAAAACAAACAACAAAAAGAGACAAAAAGGGAGGTTTTACTGTTTTCCACATACATGCATTATATAATACAGATAGGTGGAAAAATCAGATGCAGAGCAGCCAAAATAGATGGATGTATGAAGCCAGAATGTTTATAGAAACATATCCCAGTAGAATGTCTCTGGGATAATTTCTTGATGCTAACCCCATTAATAAATAAGGCTGAAATTCAAATCACCATCCTGTAGAGTCCAACTAACCATGATGGTAGGGAAATATCTTGTTATGAATGATGAGAAGAGGGATAATTTGGGTGAAGAAATAGAAGGAGAAGGGAAAGTGAGGAGAAAGAAAAGCAGGAAATACAATGGATAGAAGAACAAAGCATCTGAAGCTGTTCCTACTTTGTGCTATGGAAAAATGCACATTTGTTGAGTAGTAGTAGGCACACTGCAAAACTGTGGCAGTACTAGAGTTTTGGAGATAACAAAGCTTGCTCTTCACGTGACATCTATATTTAGGAAGTGATTTTGATTTCAGCAACTTAAAGTAGTAGAAATGCCAAAGATACATCCAGCCAGAATTACAGCAAAAAATCTGAGGTAAGAAAAGGAGGTAGCAGTGGTAATAATAACAGGAAATTTGTTACNGATACATCCAGCCAGAATTACAGCAAAAAATCAGCAGTGGTAATAATAACAGAAAGTTGTTATAGATTCCTAGAATGGCCCAGGTTGGAAGGGACCTCCAAGATCATCTAGTTCCAACCCCCCTGCCATGGGCAGGGATGCCAGTCACTAGACCAGGTCACCCAGGGCTGCATCCAGCCTGGCCTTGAACACTGCCAGGGATGGAGCATCCACAGCCTCTCTGGGCAACCTGTGCCAGTGCCTAACCACTCTCCGGGGAAAGAACTTTCTTCTAATCTCCAATCTAAATTTCCCCTCCTTCAGCTTGTAGCCATTCCCCCTTGTCATATTGCAATTTGCCCAGCTGACCAGTAGCCACATAGATGTTCTCTTCTGTGCAGATAAAGCAGCTGCTAGTCATGGTCTTGAACTTCTCCTTGGAGTTCCTAATGGCTTCCTAATGGTGGAGAGCACAGACGTGTAGTTCCTTCTCTGAACAAGGCAGTGAGCAGTCTGTCTCTCCACAGAGACAATGCATGTTTTCTTAGCACTGAAGAGCTTTTCTTATGCCTGAAAAAATCTGGACCAGAACAGCAGGAGTCCTCATGGAGTTGTGTGTTTAAACCTTACAGCTCTATAACCTTTTGCAGTGTATTTGGAGTTTGTTGTTGTTTTTTGTGCTCTTTCAGTTGAAAAGGGAGATGCTTTATTGTTGCTTTTTGTCCCCTCTCTCCTCAGGACTGTGTGATGGTGGGGCTACATACATGTGGTGATCTGGCTGCAAATACACTACGGATTTTTACTAACAAGCCTGAAATCAAAGCAGTTTGCAGTGTAGGCTGCTGCTACCATCTGTTGTCAGAACAGTTTGAGAACCAAGAAGGTAATTCTGAGCTTTACTTGTGGCTGCCAGTTTGCATATTGAGAGGAATATGCCTTTAAATTAATAACCTCCTTGTGTTTGATCCTTTCAGTGGCTTCTTTAGTACTTGTTTTACCTACATTATGTGGATCATTCACTCCCAGATGCCCTGTATCTTTTCTGTTATGCCAATATTCCTAATATTCTTTCTGAAAGTACAGACATAAAGGCAGAATGTTTTTATGTAGTTGTGAATACATCTGGTTTTCTTCCATTAGTTCACTTGTAAAATGTGGAGGCTTTTTTAATCCAGTATGTTTTCATCCTTTTCAAATATTTTGTACCAGATTTTGCCCTTGGCTGTCTGAATGCAACATCCATTTATGTTGAGTTGTACATATACAACTATGAGCAGAATTAAATCCTTGTAATGTAAGTTATTACTCAAAAAGCACTCATCTAAGTGCTGTGCTCTGGGGCATTGCCAGTTTAGAACATTATGGAACAGTACATATAGAGCAGCTTTCCTTTGGGAGACAACCTGAAAATTATATGAGGATACACACTATAGGCAAATTTTCTTTTAAAGGTGAGGGTTTTTTCATTTTTGATAGAAAGTTGCTGTCTTTACTTGAAAGTTAAATTCTGCCTACTGAAAAACATTGAGTAGCTGAGTTTCCTTAGCCAAGTAGTGCACAGCTAAGCTCTTTAAATGATTGTCTGCCAAAGGCCTAGCTATTGACCATCACACCAAGCAAATTAGGTAAAGGAGTGGATTGGCAAAGTTTATTTCAGCTCTTACAGGGATCTTCAAGAGCAGATAGGCAGGTGGAACCCAGCTGCTGCACTTGAGCAGCTAAGGCACAGCTCTAGACTGACCATGGCACATGCTAGCTCTTGCCTGCTTGAATGATCTTTGCATGTTTGTTTTTAACCTTGATCTGCAACAGTTTTGCAGTGTATCAGTTTCAGGAATGTTTGCTTTGTCCCTGTCATCAGGAAGGTGGCATGGACTGATGGTTGCCATGACAGGGTAAATGTAAAGTACTGCACCTGGGAAACTGATCTGTTGGAAGACAGCCCTGGGGAAAAAGCTCTAGGAGTGCTGGTGGCTAGGAGGATGCCCATGAGGCAGCAATGTGCCCTTGTGGCCAAGAGGCCAATGGCATCCTAGGATGCATTAAGAGGAGCGTGGCCAGCAGAGCCAGAGAGGTTCTTCTCCCCTCTGCTCTGCCCTGGGGAGGCCTCACCTGGAATCCTGTGTCCAGTTGTGGGCCCCTCAGCTCCAGAAGGATAGGGAGCTGCTGGAGAGAGTCCAGCACAGGGCCAGCAAGATCCTGAAAGGAGTGGAGCATGTGCCCTAGGAGGACAGGCTGAGAGAGCTGGGTCTCTTCAGCCTGGACAAGAGGTGACTGAGAGGAGACCTCAGGAATGGTTACAAATATGTTAAGGGTGAGTGTGAGGAGGAGAGAGCCAGGCTCTGCTCAATGGCATCCAATGTTAGGACAAGAGGGAATGGGAGCAAGTTGGACCACAGGAGGTTTAGTATTAACCTGAGGAGAAACTTCTTTGCAGTGCGGGTGCCAGAGCACTGGAGCAGGCTGCCCAGGAGGCTGTGGAGTCTCCTTGTCTGGAGCCATTGCAGAGCTGCCTGGACACATTGCTGTGTGAGCTGGTCTAGGTGATCCTGCTCTGGCAGGGGGGTTGCACTAGATGATCTTTCTAGGGCCCTTCCAACCCCTGACATTCTGTGATACTGTGACTTGAGATGGCTTGGCTGTTCGTTGTTTGGCAGTTAGGTTTGATGCCATACGAAGATCAATCTTGTGTGAGGTCAGTGAAAAATTACTTTTTCACTTCATATTAACTTAAATTAAGTTATGGGAAGCAATTTTACCTGTTTTGATGTCTAACATAGTGTTTATAAGTCTAAGGTGGTAAGTTAACAGAATATCAACAAAATGTTAACTATGCTACATTCGGCAGGCTATTGAATCACCTTGGTTATCATAAGTTTGGGATCTTTTTGTCCTTGAGGAGCTGACTACATGGAATAGTGCCTTACATTTCTCATCTATTTTAAAAATAGTAAGGATATTGCAAGATTATCAGATTCAGTTTGCCATTGGAGCTGCTGTGGTGAACACTTCAGGAGCATTTCTGATGGAAGTAGGTGCCAGTAATTACAGTCTTGAATATTGCAGTCATTATGCAGTGTCCTTCTGTGTGTCTGTAAATAAGCTAAATTCATCTGGAGGTTTCTGTAATGGCACCACATTGCCTGTTATGCTGGGAATGATTTTGGACTCTTAGGATCATGAAATCCTTTGTTTTGATTTATTAGTAACTGCAACAACCAAGAGGTGCTCTGTAATGTCAAATTTCAATTCAGTTAAAAAAAGTTGAAGCCAGTGACTTTGAACACCTGTCTTTAAATTTCACTGCTGATGTAAGCAGTACCAAATACTAAATTTCAGTTAATAAGGTTTATTATGACAGCTCTTGGAAAAAATTAAGTAGTTTTACTTTGGCTTTCTCTAAGGAGAATTGGCTGTTTATACAGAGATTCTTCTATGGATAAATGCACTTAGCCATTAGTATAATTGATTCCTTTGGGATTTCTCTTCACTGTTACTGCATCAGATAGTCAATTACATCAGAGTAGTGAGGATTTTACTATTTATTAGAGACTTTTTACTTGATCCTATTTACATAGTGAGCCATTATGAGAGTTTTTCTGGAAGAAAAATAGTTTTTTAATGATTTTTAGGTAAAACAAACCCGGTGCCTCTGTTCAGGAATTATTCTTAGGATTTTGGGGAGCTGTTTTATCTTACATTCAGCTATTACATTTCTGGGGCAATGTGCCTGCTGGATTATGATTATCCCTTAACAGACAGTAACTGCACATTTAAGATGTTCTAAAAAATAAAATACTTGACTTCCCTTAAAAAGGAATTGATGTGCTCCTGAGTTCTAATTCTCTTCCTTCCATCCTTCATACTACCAAGCACATCAGTACCAGTCTAGAAACTAGGGATATTCTTCAATATGATATTCTCTGCTTTGAGGAAAAAACACATGAATATTACTGTTGTTAAGGAACTACTTATAAATAAGTATTTTTTCATTTGAAATGTGATAGCTGTAGTTGTATAAGTAGTTTCAATGACAGAAACTGATAGAAACCCCTTGTGAGGTTTGCTTGAGTACTGCCAACTCCAGCTTTTGTAAGGATTTCCAAAGTCAATTCACTGCTCTAGGAAGAAGGTACATGCTGGGCAGAGTTGTTGGAGAGCCATCCTGGAAGCTGTGGAGAGTAGCTTCTTGCTAAGGCACTCTGGAAGCAGTCAGCAAATCTTTTTGCAGAAGAGTAAGACCCTTCAATTCTCAAGCTGCAGAAACACAAACCTTGCCTGTGTTTGTTAAACTCTAGCATTTAAAAGCTAGTGACCATAATTAAGGCACTGAAAGGGATGCAAAGAGTAGTCAGAAGTCACATGCAGACTTGATTAGATTTGTGAAAACTGAAAAGGCTTGGAGTAAGGTGAATTCAGTGGATGAAAGCATCAAATCTGAGTGTTCTAAAGGATTCCTTGCACAAACATAGTGGCTTCATATCCCTCTGTTCCACTGAAATATGGAAGTATTAGTCACTGTTGTAGAAGTATTAGAGTACAGATGATTTATGTGTTGCCTAGGTATATTTTCAAAGATATTCCACAGCCAATGTCTTAAAATAGCTATCACTGAAACCATGGCAACACAGGAAAACATTTCCAAGCAAAAGATCCAAAAGCTTATTTCCTTTCCAAGGCATCTTTAGATACTGCTGCACAGGGCACATTTCCATGAATTTGTGACAGAGCTAACTAGTCACTAACCCCCAGATGTTTTCTATCAAAACTGAGCCTGGAAAAAAAAAAAGAAACTTGAAAAGATATTAACTAGGTAAGTTTTACAGATGTTAAATGGGAGTGTTACCTATTGAAGTTATTGAATTATGTTTCATGAATAAATATATCAAAATATATTAAAACCTGAAATTGTCTTACATTTATAATCTTGTGTGTGTACACAGTAAGAGATTATTATAATTGAGAAAGCCAATGCACTAACTAGAGCATACCCTAGGTTTGAGTTTTGAAAATTATTTCACTGACAACTGTTTCTATTTCCTGAGATGGAAGAACATTTTCCTGCTGCATTGCCCCCTGCTCCCTCCCTGAAAAAGTCTGTTTAGTGATGGGATTTTAGGAAAAATACAAACTCAAGGAATTGTGAAGTCTTTGGCCAGGAAGGCTTAGTCTTTCCCATGAAGGAAAAAGGCAATTTCAGTAGTTCCTCTCCTTTGTTTGGAATCCTAGAAGTAGCCTGAGATACTGTGCTGTTAGGGAAGATAGGTGTTATGGAAGAGCTGAAACAGATTGGGTTATTTGTGTTTTGGTACTGCCTTGCTTGAAATCTAGCTGGCTGCCAGTCACCAGTGGTATCCCTCAGGGCTCAGTTTTGGGGCCAGTCTTTATTGATGACCTGGCCATGGGGATCAAGAGCACCCTCAGTAAGTGTGCAGATGACACCAAATGGTGTGGGAGTGTTGATGTGCTGGAGGGAAGGGAGGCTCTGCAGAGGNAACTAATGACAGAAGCAGAGGGAATGGTCTGAAGTTGAGGCAGGGTGGGGTTAGATTGGATATTAGGAAGAAATTCTTTAGAGAAAGAGTGGTGAGGCACTGGCACAGCCTTCCCAGGGAGGTGCTTGAGTCTCCATCCCTGCAGGTGTTTAAGAAACGTGTAGATGTGGTGCTGCAGGACATGCTCTAGTGAGGACAGGGGTTGGGTGGTTTGTTTCATGGGGGTTTTTTTGTTTGTTTGTTTTGTTTTGGTTGGACTTGGTGATCTGAGAGGTCATTTCCAGCCATGAATGTTCTGTGATTCTGTGACTTTGGCAGTGTATTTCTACAGAGAGACAAAGTAGGCTGTGTGGGAAGGATTTTGATGAGGGTAATAAAGATTACTTTCCACTGAAAAATGTCAGGGGAAGGAAAACTGACATTTAATTCCATTTAATTACTATCTCTGGAGATGCTATCAAGAGTTTCATATTAGTTTTAAAATTACTTCTTAATCTTAAATATTCTTTAGTCAGTAATTATTCTCTCTCTCTCCTACTATTGGAAAGTACACACAAGATTTTGGTATCACTTTGTACATTACAATCCTCTAGGATTTCACAATCACTACAGATAAATAACTGTCCCATGGTTATGATCCAAGCTTAACACTTTTGAATACAGATTTCTTATCATTTCATTAATATTAATGGAGTGGAAAACTTGAGTGTCATAGTTTCCATGTTATTTTTCTGATTGAAACACACTATGAAACAGATCATCAATTAGTTGAAGTTGGTATTAATCCACTGGGATATTCCCAACTTTAAAGTAAGGACCAGACTTTAATCCTATTCATTATCTTATATTAGAAAAACCCTTAGCTGACTTTTTCAAGGTACTTGAAATAGCTGAGAATTTTGCATACTACTTTCTGTCTCCACTGTGACAGGTAAATGAATGTCTGTAATTCTTTGCTTTGCTGTCAAAGTACACTTTTATATGTTAATGAATTCCTGCACTTTCTTAGGCTGACCTAAGAATATAGTTTTAATGTCTATATTACCTATATCACACTCTCAGGCCTTTTCTTTGACAGGTGTTGCATCAGTATGTGAAAGTAAAGAATTTTTATAAAAAATAGTGTTTTTATAACAAAGTGGAATGAAGATGCAAAATAAAGATGCAGCCTGGTGTCAGGATCTGTAAGAGAGACATGGAAATCATGTAATCTCTTCACATCAAAGCTTCCTGTCTTGCAGTATCTGGTCTTAACTCGAGACCAATAGCAGGCATAAAGAGTATAAAATCATAGGGAGTGCATAGCATTACTTCCCCCAAATACTCTCTTTGCTTCCAGCATGTTTTGGCTTATGAACTTCTTGGAAGAAGAAGTGGTGTATTTGAATTAAATAACTCTTGATGGATATTTATTCCTTGTATCCTTCAGGGTACTGTTGAACATATATAAACTTTTAGCATCTATAGCATCTATTAAAGAATCAAGTGCATGTTGTAGGAAGAAGCATTTCCTTTTAATTATTTTAGAGCTGCTAACTGCATGGAGGTTTTTCATACCCCTTAATTTTGTGTGTAAAAGCCAGTATACATTTGCCACTTTACTCTGCTCTNGGGTTGGACTAGATGAGCTCCAGAGGTCCCTTCCAACCCAAACCATTCTAGGATTCTATGAGTCTATGATCTGTCCTTATTTATTTTCTCCATCCCATTCTTGATTTTGCAGATTTTTCACTCTCCTTTTGTCTATATTGCAGCTTCATTTGTTCATATTACTTGCTCATGTTATTAAAATGTGCCTTACTTAGGACAATCCTGTTCCTCTTCTTTGCACCGTTTGGGGTGATATTAGTTGTTATCTGAGGTGAGAAAAACAAATCCAAGCACAGAATTCAAGTGCAGCATGGATTTATATAGTAGCATGATAATGTTTTCTGTTGTTTTTTTCTTAATATTTCTTCAATTTATTTTTCTTACTACTAGGCTGATCTTTTCATCAATCTGTCAGCTCTCAGTTCAAAGCCATTCATTGTATATTTAATATTTTTTCCCCAATTTGAATCACTTTCATCTGCATTGAATTCTATATGCCATTTCATCTCTCATTTTTATTAGAAATGGCTCTAATTTTTATTACCCTTAGGATCACCTGCAAACTTTGTCCTGCTCTTTGTTAACTTTTTCAGCTCATTTGTGAATTTGATCAACAACCTGTCCCAGCACAATTCTCCTTAGGCCTCTGCTGGTTGTGTCTGTCCTCTGTGAAAAATAGTATTTTATTCCCATCCTTTGTTTCTGGCAATTACTTGCCCATATGAATACTTTTTATCTTGTTCTGTGTTTTGATAGTTTCTCTAATGGTCTTGTTGAATGCCATTTGGAAACCTACTCTATCTTTCTTCTCTAAGTATTACTTGGAGCCTTCAAAACAAGTTCCAATATAATTGTGAGATATGTAAGTCATGTTGACTTTTCCCAAATATGTTATATTTGCTCATCTATCCAATGACTCTGTTGTTTGAAATACTTTATCTGCATAGGAGTGTGAGCCTTGCTGTCTGGAAGCTCCTGGACCTCCCTTTGCTGCTGACCCTTCCTAAGCATTAATATGACATTACCTGCTCTTCAGATCTCTAGAACTAAAGAGTTTGAATAATGAAGTTGCATACTGCAGTTTTGGGAATTTCAGCCTGGTTTTAAGTTTTGGATGAATGCCATGTAGCCTTGGCAAATTTTTTTCTGTTTACAGCTTCTGTTTTTCTCTAACTTGTAGGGATCCTTCAGCTTGAGATGTTTCATGTGATGAGTTCTTCCATGAAGCAGACCTGTGGATTAAGAGCAGCATTTAGCTTTTCTGCCATGCTTTGTTTCCTTGGGCAATCCTTTATAGCTTTATCACAATGGTAGTCCCATAACTACCATTTCATAAGAAATTCTGTAGACACTGAGATATCTGCCCAAGATCAAAGGGATTGGAGATTAAAGAAAGATTGATTTCTATACAAATTATTATCAAAGAACATACAGAATTTTCACTTTGATAACCATTGAAAGAAAAATGTTTTGTTTGCCTGCAGCTATTACACTACTGACCTAAGAAAATCATCTGTTAATAACCTTCTTTCTTCTGTCACTGTGCAGAACACAATTAAATAGCTTGTGCTCTCTCAAGGAGATTCAGAATAATATCCTAACAAGTTCATGCTCCAAAATGGAGTCAGAATAGTTAGAACATAATAAAAATCACATAGCTGAGAAGAAAAAAAAACACTCACTTTTTTATAATTACTGAGATCAAGTGCAAAAAGACTAATTATACAGAGAGGAGAAGAATTGCTAAAGCTATAAATCCTTGGTAAGCAAGATGAATCTTTTGTTTGGAGATTGAGGCACAATGTTGCTGTCTATTTTCTGCTGGTCTGAGCAGGGTAATTCCTTCCCTGGCTTATGGAAGAACAGAGTCTGTGCATAATGACAGACTTTGTTTGTCAAGAGCAAAAGCTTATGTATGTGAACTAATGCCTCTTTCTCCAACAGTTATTTAGGACTCTAACATGAATTCTCTGGGAACAAAAATATGATGAAAATGATGAACTACACATGTTCAATATACCACTCATTTCAGTAACATCTGCAGGAATGTAATCATAGTCTTTTGAAAAAATAAAGTATCAAATAATGGTCTATTTACTTTTTTTGAAACAGAAAAAAGGGTTGTTTCAACATAGAACTTCTTACGTTGTGCATTTTATACCAAACTAGACAAATAAACTCATTGTCATATTTGACAAGGGAGAATAGAAAAGCTCTTTCAAACTGAAATAAGACAGAAAAAGCCTTCTTTTCAAATCAAAGGCATGTTCAAATACAGAACTTGAGAAAACTTTTTTCCATCTTGAATTATAGTTTCTGTGAAGTAATTTAATATATCTTCCACAGTTTTAGTGACAATGATTGTTTCTCTAACACTTAGGATATTGCCTTTGTGCACACCTTTGTAGTGTATTGTCAATGTAAATATAAAGTTCTAGATGTTGTAATCCTTCAGTCTACAGCATGTGAGTAGGCTACACAATGTGGAGTATCTGAATGACTTCAGCAGGGTTCGTTTTAACCCTAATAGTCTACACTTGACTATTGCAATTTCAAAGCCTTTGTGAGAAAAATCTCTGTACAGTATGAGCTTTGAGTGCTAATTCCAGCTTGGATGTTAGAAGGTTTGTCATGCAGAAGATATCTGATGTATTATAATAATGGTATATCCACTCCTACAATTCTTACATAGGCGTAGCTCATGTTTATTACAGAGGACCTATTTCCACTAAAATAATACATAAATTTGCCTGCTAATGATGACTGAGATGAGAATTACAAGTAGAGGGTATAAAATAGAGTTCTGTTAATGTTAGCGGTTATATTAAAAGATACAAGTGCCAAGTGGTGTCCCTCAGGGCTCTGTACTGGGGTCTGGACTGTTTAATATTTGTATAAATGCTATGGACAGCAGCAGTGAGTGCACCAGCAGCAAGTGTGCACATGACACCAAGCTATGGAGTGCTGGGGATAAGCTGGAGGGGCGAGATGTCATCCAGAAGGACCTGGACAAGCTGGAGAGGTGGACTTCAGCAAGACCAAGTGCAGGATCCTGCACCTGGGTCAGAACAATTCCCACTATCAATCCAAGCTAGGGGATGAGATGATGGAGAGCAGCCCTGCAGAAAAGGACTTGGNTGCCCACTGCAGGGGGGTTGGACTAGATGAGCTCCAGAGGTCCCTTCCAACCCAAACCATTCATTCTAGGATTCTATGATTCTATGATACATAGGGATATGCATATATTATACCTCTTTCTCCTACTTTGCAAATGGGATTTGTGTAATTTAGGATATAAATTCCTTTACCTTTTAGATTTTGTGTCATGCCTTGCTAAGTGGGTGCTGTGAGAGATGTCCAGAGTATGCAAAGGTGGGAATTGGCTTCAGTGGGATTTTTCTCTAGGTGAAAGAGGTAGACAAGTCTGGTGTGTTAAAAGCCTTTGCCAGTGTTGAAAGGCGTCTTCCTTTTCTTTGGAGTTTATTAAAAGCAACTGCAGGATATTCCATTTTCCAATCTAAGAAAATAAATTCTTATACATAAGAAAATTGAGAAAAGTATTTGATTACACTATAAAGAGTTTATATAAAGATACTCTTCTTCTAGCTTATACATTTTTAGGACATTTTTTGGA
Source organism: Bucco capensis (assembly GCA_013396975.1). NCBI lineage: Eukaryota > Metazoa > Chordata > Aves > Piciformes > Bucconidae > Bucco > Bucco capensis. The sequence goes on along the minus strand of VWZO01006308.1, from coordinate 322,184 downwards.
TCTTGTATCCTGCCATTCCATTTTATGTTTGCTTGAAAGAGAGTTTATGCATTTACCATGTGTACCAGGAAAGATTAGATTTTTTTTTCCAGGTAATTTCACTTAAAAATTAGGAGACACTTTCCTTTCCAGTTAATATCATTGTAATTAGCACTTTACAAATATGTAGAATTTTTAATATTATAGATAGAATTTTGAGTACCAGAATAAAATGAGTTTTTACTAGTAAATATTTTAGTTTGTGCATTTGGAAAATGACTGTTACCTCTTGAATCATGAAGTGGAATACACTTGGAATACACTATATATATATATATAAGGTTTTATATATATAAAACATATATATATATATAAGGTCTTATATATATGTATATATATAAGGTTTGTCATGCAGAAGACATCTGATGTATTATAATAATGCTATTATATATTACCACCTTCCCATATATATATATATGTCCAAATCAAAGGCTGTCTTTATTTCTTATTCACTGAGTTTTTGACTTGGAATTTTATGTTTCTATTGTTGATTTTTAATATAACTGGTACTGAGTTCCTAGAATTAGGTAACAGATCTAAAAGCAATATTTTAATACAGTGTTAGGAAAGAATTTATCTTAATTTCCTGTCACATGTGTTAAGCTCAACTTTTATGGCAGTTCATGGGTTTGTTGGTAGTACTCTAATGAACTCTTCTTCACTGAGCTTCCTCTGAGCCTGAGCTCCATCCTCACTCTGCTGCTGTGATTTGGCTTGATTGTAAGTCATTCAAGGCCTTGCAAGTAGTAATGTGTCTAGAAGAATGGAGGTCCCTCTCTACCTTACTGTGGCCCCTACTGAAATGCCAATACTGACATAAAACTGTCAGTAAGCATTTATTCATCTTAATGTTGCCCTTCAAGGCTTCCTTTTAGTTTTCAGTAATAAGTTTCTATCATTAATCATGTGTTACTGTATTTAGAATAACAGATACAAAAATCCCTTTCCCTACAAAGAACATAGTTATAATATTTTTAAAGAATCTGATTAATTAAAAAGAAAAAAAGGGAACAAAAAGTATAGCCAGCAGGACTAGGGAAGAGCTTGTCCCCCTGTACTTGGCACTGGTGAGGTCACACCTCGACTCTTGTGTTCAGTTTTGGGTCCTTGGAGTGTGTCCAAAGAAGTACAGCAAAGGTGGTGAAGGGTATAGAGCCTAAGTCTTCTGGGGAGCAGCTGAGGGAATTTGGGTTGTTTAGCCTGGAGAAAAGGAGGCTCAGTGGAGACCTTACTGCTCTCTGCAACTACATGAAAGGAGCTTGTAGCAAGGTGGTGGTTGGTCTTTTCTCTAAGGAACAGATGATAGGTCAAGAGGAAATGGTCTCAAGTTAAGCTGGGATTGTTCAGCCTGGAGAAGGGTTCAGAGGGACCTACTAGTGACCTTCCAGGACCTAAAGGGAACTTCCAAGCAGGCTGCAGAGGGCCTGTTTGCAAAGGCCTGCAGTGAAAGGACAAGGGGCAATGGTTTTAAATTGCAGAAGAGTAGATTTAGACTGGACATTAGAAAGAAGTTCCTCCCCACAAGGGTGGTGGAACACTGGCCCAGGTTGCCCAGGGAGGTGGTTGAGTTCCCATCCCTGGAGGCATTCCAGGTGAGGCTTGCCAGGGCTCTGGGCAAGCTGCTCTAGTTGGGGATGTCCCTGGCCACTGCAGGGGGGTTGGACTAGATGAGCTCCAGAGGTCCCTTCCAGCCCAAACCATTCTAGGATTAGATGATTCTATGATTCAAGTTGTGCTGGGCAAGGTTTAGTTTGGATATTAGGAAAAATTTCTTCTCCAAAGGGTTATCAGGCATTGGAACAGGCTGCTCAGGGAAGTGGTTGATTCACCATCTCTGGAGGTTTTTAGAATATCTGTAGAAGTGGTGCTCAGGGACATGGTTTAGTGGTGGACTTGGCAGTGTTAGATTTACAGTTGGACTCCATCTTAAAGGTCTTTTCCAACCTAAATGATTCTATAGTTTTGTGATTATACAATGAAACATAGATCTAATTATTGAAGAGAAGGGAAACAAATTGACATTTATAATGCCATTTACAGTTCTCAAATGTGCCTTGGTTTTGTGTGTTGTTTTTTTTTTCCTTTCCTTTAGTTCTAAACTTATATGATTGCAGGCTATATTCCTTGGAAAAAGGCAGTCTCTGTTTAGAAAGAGATCCACACAAGGCTTTTTAGCTCAAGATTTTTGTATGAGTAAAGATGTAGTTTGGCCATTTACCAGTAGTAGTAACTGGTCAGGAGCTACCCAGGCAAGGAGGTGATTCCTGTGGTTGTTATCTCTCAGCTAGTGCACTTGGAATTAATTAGTTGAAGAGCAGCTCTTAGTGCCATGTACAGGTTTTAGGTGCCATGTCACATGTCCCTTATCTACTTGTCTTTGGCACTAACCCCAAATCATTGCTGGCCAACAGCTATATGGTTAATACAGAGATTTTCCAATGTGCTTGGCAGTCCTTGCACAATTATTTCACACTGACAGTTATGTCTGATCTTCAGTTGGTTGTGTTTTTTCTGTACAATTGGCACTCCTTGTGCTTTTGCCTTGAGTATTCTCTAGGTGCCCAGGAGTGGTTCCAAGTGGAGCCTTTACATAGGCTTGCATTTCTTTTATTTTCCTCTTTCTTTTTCTTTCATGAGTGTGAGAAATTAGCTGCTGAAAGGTTAGTTATGAGACATCTGTGTGGTCACAGGAAGAGTTAGTAATTCCATTGAAGAATTGCTTAAATTATGTGAATATTTCAAAGGATTATCCTACCTATTTTTGAACACCCATAAAGTTCCTTTGCTTTCAATAGAGATTGAAAAACATTGTAATGGAAAAAAATTGGTGAAAATTTGAAAGTTCTTATTAAAATCCTTTTCTAGGAGAGGAGATATTGTGGCTAGCAGAAAAATGTTCTTCTGTATCAAAAAAGAATGGTAAGGACAGGATTAGATATATTGAAACGACTCTTCCATGAAACCATGAATGTTACTAAACTCAAAGGGAAATAATAGGAATTTGTTCCTTGCCTAATGGCTTGAATTGTTCTTTCCTGTTTTATTCAGCATTATACATTTGTGTGTAATCTACCCTTTGTTTTACCCTGCTGTGTGTAACTGGGTAATTTTGAGGAGAATGTTTTCTGGCTTCTACTGAATGCATCCAGTTAATGGGAAGAGTGAACAATAACAGCAAATATTTTCAAGCTCCCTTAATCAGTATTGTTTCCAAAGCTGAACTAGAATACAACTTTTCATGTTCATAGGATCATAGAATGGTTTAGATTGGAAAGGACCTTAAAGATCATGTAGTTGCACCCACCCTGCCCCTGCTCACTAGACCAGACTGCTCAAAGCTGGATCCAACCTGGCCTTGAACACTTTACTTCCAGGGATGAGGCATCCACAACCTCTCATATTGTTCATGAAACTGCTCTAACTCTCTCATATTTCCTATGTTCTCTTCCTCTGTAAGTGATTCACATCAAAATTATAGTTTGGTTTATAGATTTTGTTCTAAAACATAACAGAATCACTTTCCCCCTCCCCCAGTTATTTTGGTGCAGTCTTTACAGCAATTAGTTTTATTAAATGTGTGATTTAGTCTTTTGAAGAGGTTAGCTTAGAGGTAAAGTGATAACTTTTTAATAAATAGGTTCTAGTATTATACTTCAGCATAAGTTCAGTTCATTATTCCCCATTTTGTTAACTTTTCATGGAAGGAATTCTGTCTGGTTGGCTCCTGTATACTGAGTTATAACATGATTGCCTCATGCAGTGTTGAACACCTGAGCTGTTTGCTGTGACATCTTCAAAAGAATACCTATACTTAAAATGGTTTTGGAGATTTATACAGTTTAAAACAGCTGCTGTGTTGTCAGATAAAAACATAATGTGGTAATTGGTGAGCTATATTTTATTAAGTATATCTGAAAATAGTTGCAGACATTCAAAGAATTTCCTTTTCTTTTTCAAATGTAGCTGATAATTATATGAACTTAATAGCAATATTATCATCCTACAATATTTTTAATCAGCAGTGTGCTTGAGATTGAACCAGAGATGCAAAAATAAATAGAAAAGACACTATTGTAGATATGTGGTCAACTCTGGGTATAAACAAAAAGTTCTGAGAGCATTAGTTTCCTTCTCCTTTTCTCCTACTCTACACTTTCAGTAATTTAAATGAAGAGGGTCCTTTTCCTGATTATCTTTTCAGAGGTGTCATAAATTCTTCAGAATTGTGCATGAGTACAGTGCACTAATATTAAGATTTTAGCTCAGTGGGTAGCAACTTTAACTTGCATGGATGATTAGTTTGCCTAGAGGACAGGGTGTAGCTTAGAAGGCATTATTTGAAAAAAATCAATGATTTCATCTTTCTAACTCAGATTTAGGCACAGTCTGAAAATCCCTTGTGGTCTCCTGTGGCCCCTGGTGCCATAACTGTGCCCACAGCAGAGGGAGCATTAAACTCATTGCCCACGGGAAAGTGTGGGGAGTGATCCCCATGTTCCTAGAATCCTTGGATGGGTAGGATGAGCTCATTAGCCTTCTGGCAGTCATCCTAGGAGAAGGACAACTCTGATTCCAAACCCGGGCAGATGGAGCTCGTTTAGCCCTGTAAGGCCTTCCAGCTAAGAGCTTAAACCTCCATCCTAAGGACTTCACTGCCAGCGTCCAAGCTTGCTAGGCCCTGGCAGATGAACCTTAGGACTAAAGGTTGGGTCCAGCTCTGCGCATGCTGTGTCTCACCTAAAAAAATCCCTTGTGCAGGCTCGAGGGTGCTATCTGCTATCCTCTTTTTATCAGCGCGCTTGGAAAAGGCGCTGAGGAGGAGCATGGGTGGAGCCCTCCCTGGAGCTTCGTTTGCCAAGCTGAGCCACGACGACGACGAACTCAGATTGCAAGTTTTTATTTTGAGCTATTTTAGGATATGTATTAGAAAGACTAATTAGTGTGAATCATCCGATAGAAAACATGGCAGTCATTGTTCCTGTGTTTCTGTATTTTTGTGTTGCAAAAAACACAGTTAGAAAGTTCTTATTACCTACCCTGCAGTAAGAATATTCAGTTCTATTCCCTGTACTCAATAATTAGACTTGAAGTTAATTAATGATTTACTGCTTGTCATGAAGCACCTACAAATTCGTAGTGCATTTCTGGTATTGAAACCAGTTCCAATCTGTTTTGTCAAATTTCATGTTTATATCTAAAGGAATCTTCTTTCCCTTTGTGCTCATTATCCAGAATTAAAATCCTGTTCTTAAATGGTGGTCCTCAAACCAGTGTTCATAGAATCCTAGAATGGTTTGGGCTGGAAGGGACCTCTGGAGCTCATCGGGCAACCTGGGCCAGCAGTGGGCAGGCCTCGTGGGGAGGAGATCAGCTTGCCCAGGGCCCTGGCAAGCCTCACCTGGAATGCCTCCAGGGATGGGAACTCAACCACCTCCCTGGGCAACCTG
>VWZO01006308.1:303000-316331 GCA_013396975.1 Bucco capensis | reverse complement strand
CATCTGCAAATTTGCTGATGGTGCACTCAATGCTGCTGTCCATAGCATTTATACAAATATTAAACAGTCCAGACCCCAGTACAGAGCCCTGAGGGACACCACTTGGCACTGATCTCCAGCTGGACATTGAGCTATTGACCACTACCCTCTGGATGCGACCTGCCAGCCAGTTCCTTATCCACTGAACAGTCCACCCATCCAATCTCTCTCCTCTTGAGAACCTCTGCCATTTCTCAGGGCTGAAAGAAGAGCCAAGTGTGAGACTGCCTGCAGAAGATTACCTACTTGCTCTTACTCTCCAGAGATCAACAAAGACTAGGGACTACTGGTAGAAAACTGAGCACTTTTGCTGTGGGGAGAAGGGTCATATCCTTTATTGGTCCTTATTTGCCCCCTCTTTTTTTTTTTTTTTTCTTGCTTAACTTTCATGAAATGAATTCTGTTTACATGCTTGTATCTCAGACTTGGTAAATTTGAAGAGCAGTGGTTTTGCTGTCCCCTTTTTAACCCTCTTACACGATTTATCTTTAGCTGAGGCCAAGTTATCTTTCTCTGCTAACAAGCCAGGATCCTAGCCAATTTTTTTTAATTTTTTTTTTTTAAAGAAAGTAGTCATTCTTATTCAGCATCCTAAAAAAATCTACTGACAAATGTGCTAATGAAAATTCAAAACACTGTACAGTTTGTCTTCATTTAGAACTGGGTATTAGGAACATCTATAAAGTAATCCCTGTACTTTAGTTTTCCCACATTTGCTTTAGTGGAAAGAAAGAAGAATTGTGTTGTTATTCAAAATATAAATGATACTGAAACAAACTGAGCACAGATTGTGATGCAAATGCTTCTCAGTGTTTTGAAGAAACAGCAAGAGCTTTTGCAGCTGCTCTTTTGTGGAAAACAAACATTCTGCCTTGCAGCAAAGCCTGGGCCTTCAGAACTGCAATAAGCAAATACACATTGTTCTGTGTGGTGTTTAAAAGATGTTGATGGTGGAAGAAGAACCCAGTGAGAAGTGATACTGAAGTTCTGCAACACTGAGCAACTGCCCAGCTTACAGCTTGTGGCTCATGGCATGGCATGGGGTGCCATGACTATTTGCAAACTTCTCTTGTCCCTTGTAACTTTTTTTCAGTCAATTTTCATAAAAGACACTCACTTAAAGGTGTTTTGGAAAATGAGAAATTGCCAGAAATTCAGCATAAGCCAGAAACATCTCTTATGGGGAAAATAGTTCTTTTATAACATGAGCATGGATCCTGGTACTGGATTAGTAGAGCTGTTTCTGCCACCATTACAGTATCACAGTATCCCAGTATGCCAGGGGTTGGAAGGGCCCTAGAAAGATCATCTAGTGCAACCCCCCTGCCAGAGCAGGATCACCTAGACCAGCTCACACAGCAATGTGTCCAGGCAGCTCTGCAATGTCTCCAGACAAGGAGACTCCACAGCCTCCTGGGCAGCCTGCTCCAGTGCTCTGGCACCTGCACTGCAAACAAGTTTCTCCTCGTGTTAATACTAAACCTCCTGTGATCCAACTTGCTCCCATTCCCTCTTGTCCTACCATTGGATGCCATTGAGCAGAGCCTGGCTCTCTCCTCCTCACACTCACCCTTAACATATTTGTAACCATTGCTGAGGTCTCCTCTCAGTCTCCTCTTGTCCAGGCTGAAGAGACCCAGCTCTCTCAGCCTGTCCTCCTAGGGCACATGCTCCACTCCTTTNTAACTGTTCATAACTGTTCATAACTACTGTTCATCTTGTTCATTGTACATTGTGCATTGTGTAAGTAAGAGGAAAATAGCCCATAAAAGCTGTGCCTGTTTTTTTTATCCCTTCCATTTTGCAGAATGCCAAGGAGAAGTGTGGGGCTTTCCCATGTGTCAGTACTTGAAGGACAAGAGCTGGTGCTGTGGTCGCAATGCTAGAATGTCAGCATGCTTGGTATGAGTCTTTTTCTTATTGAGAGCTTTATTCAGATGTTATAGGATTCATTGTTTTTGGCTTCTAATCCTAAAACCATGACTTTAATCCATGACTCTACAGAATAACATCATTAATGTTCTAAGCATGATGAATTATATCTAAAAAAAATAGTATTGACCTTCCAGCTTTACATTTTTTTCTTCTTGCTGAAGGCATGAAAAAATAGGTATTGACAGAAGTGTATTTTAAGAGTGGACAGAAAGGCCAAACCTTTGTTGAAACCTAAACAAGGTAACCCCTCAGGGTAATAGTTCCTGGCCAAGGTCTTAGAGGGGGACGAGGTAATTGTAGAAGGATTGCAATCAGCAACTCCCTCAACGCTTTCATGATTCATAATATTGACTGTAAAACATAAACAAAGCTGCCAATTCCAAAAACTAAAAGAGGTCTAAAATCCATGTGGCTTAAGAGACTGGAAACATCTTTTTAACACTGCACCAAGAGACAAAGTGCTTTTAAAGACATAACCTCACAAAGACAGGATGACAAACTGTTGTCTAATTTGAAAAAGCAGATAGGTACTGAAAATTTCAACCACTGTTTCAGTTAGAAGACCATTATTCCTTTCCTCTAATGGTTTTTAATTGCTGGTCTCAAGATGAATCCCATCAGGCTCTGGCTAGCCTCTGCTGCTGGCTCTGTATCTCCATTATGGAGAACAGTGAAGGCTCAAGACTCAGCATAGGCTAATGTATCAAGGTTATGTAAACTTGAACTAACATGATAATTAAATACTATCAGGAGAAAGTAGAGGAGGACAGTTGTTCAGTATTTGTAAGGCTTAAATGTTCTACCCTTGGCAAGGTAAAAGAAAAAAATTGTTTGTTTTAGAGATGTTGCTGTAAGACTTATCACAAAAAGTGCTTTCTAAAGGGGATTTGCCTTTTCTCTCTCTCTTGTTAGTGTCATACTATACCAATTCTTCCTCAGCTGACACATTAGCTATTTCCTTTCCTAGTCCATTTCTTTTGGAAAGGAACAAATTTGGGCTGTTTTTCAACAATGGTAGGAAGATAAATTTTGTAAGCAAATGGCCCCCAAGAGACAATACTGGTTGTGCCATATATATCTATTTTAGATTCCACAGAAATCACAGAAAATTGGCAGTTAAAAACTTTAGTTTAAACATTCACAAAAAGCAAAGTGTTCTCCTGGGTCACTAGATGCTTCGTACTGTTATTATGTTTGTAATTTTCTCTGTGTATTTTGGATGACTAGGATTTTCCATGCCTTCTAGGAGGTACAAAGGAGACAGCACAGTGCAGCTAGGCACCCAGCTTCCTAGGGGTCATGGCTGGCTAGGACAAGCTTGAGTCTGCTGAGCACTGACACTCAGCATTATTGCTGAAGCTCATTAGGACACATCAGTCAAATTGGTTAGAGTGCCAAGGGCCAAAGGGTCTGGAGGAGAGTTTCAGTTTCAGACCCTTTACAATACATACTAAAACCTACATCCATCTTCTAAGCAGCAGTGGAGCTTGTGATGGTGACCCTTAAAGTGCAGAGGCATTTTTGGTTTGCTATCTAATTTGTTGTGGTGTTAGATAGTTTACTGAATATTTATCGTTATTTCTGCTGCAATCTCGAATCCTCAGTTGAAATTTTTATATGCACAGTATACTTTCAACTGTGGAAAAGTATTCCACACTTCTAATGAGTTGTAATTCTTTGTCACTATGGATCATTATAATAATGTCACACCTACATTAGGATTTATGGTATGAAGAATCTAGTGAAAGAGAATGCACAGTGTTTTAAACTGCAGTCTCTCTGAAGTTCTTATTTAACTTGACATTTGTAAGTTGAATTTATCTGAATACTTGGGACAAAAAGTATGTTAAGACATTGTGCATTGAACTAATATTGACTTTAAAATAGTAGACTATGCAAAGTGAATTGTTTGTGTTTTGGTAGGAACTTACTCAAGAAAAACGTATTTCTTTTTAGTGCTTTCACAGAAAGCAATCCTCTGAAAATCTTTTACAATACTAAGAAAAACAAACAAATTTTGCATCTATTTCCATAGTCAGTTGTCATTACTTCTCCTATAAATAAACCCAAATAACAGGAGTGAGCTGATTATGAGTCCCCAAAGGTATTAACACTCTAAAGTGTGCAAACTCATGTTTTGTCACACATCTTTTAAAATATCATCTCCTCTGACTGCTCTACAATGTGTTTAGAAAATGTTCTGATAAAGAATAAACATATCAGCAATTTAATTCCTTCACTCTTAAAGGCTTTGGAGCGAGTTGCAGTTGGCCAAATGGTAAGTAATATTGTTTATTTTAGCCATTCTGAGATAAAATGTGGTTTTCCCCCTTGCATGCTCTTAATCCATGACCTTTTATTGAACTGCATTTCTGTAATCTAAAATACTAACATATACTACATCAAATCCTGATAGATAGCATGTGTCATCAGGAAATCACATTTTTATTGCTGTGATTGTGCTTAGTGAATCTGTTTTCTTTTGATAACTAACAGTCTGGAAAAAGCACAACTTACAATTTAAGTCATTAAGCTACTCTTCCTAAGTTCTTTCCCTAACTTTCTGCTAATACATAAATTCAGTACAAATGTCCTTCTGATATCCCTAATGTGGATCATTCTATCCCAGTGTTTTTTCAACTAATGTAAGAATAGAAATTGTTATGACAAAAGCTTGAACCTGTTAGAAACATCATCATTCTCATTTTTAATTCTGATATATTTTTTCCCCTGTGAATACTTTAAATTATTGTTGTGCAAGTTATCCTTTTGGGAATGGTGAGATACCAACTGCAAATATTTCAAAGGCAAGAGTGAGAGACCTCTTCTTTCCCTGTGTAAGCCCACTGGCCCTAGTACTATAAATACATTTTGCTGTGAATTTTTAATTGGCAAGCATCAACTACTTTCATGCAAACACTTTTCATACACAAAGTTGTGAAGTTTTCAGTGTATTCTGTTTTTATGAGCATAGTGCTTTCTACATGGGTCACACTACAGCAAATGATGATGCAGCTAGGGAATTGGTCTTTTTATCTTTAAAAGAGCTTAGGTAAATTGTTATATTTCTTTTGTATAGTTGATTTTGAATCATGATCAGCAATGCTTTTCCTCTGTTCTTTTTCCATCTGCCAACCTTTGAACTTTTACTTCAGAGTTTAGGTTTCTTTTTTTTCTTGTATTCGTAGTTATGTTAGAATCTGATGCAAAAAATGTAATTTTAACTGGATGCAGGAACATTAGTAAATTGTCCTCTTAAATCTGCTATGGCTGATTGTAAAAATAGAAGCCAATAAGTAGTTAAGGAAGCAAATGCTGGTTTTGTTACTCTGATCTTAATTCCAATGCCAGTTTTAAAACCTTGCTGTTGTAAAATTCTTTGCAGCTGCCTACAGAATCATTGTTCTATCGAGCTGTTCTTCAGGTTATTATAGAAGAAATGTATGGTGTCACCAAAAGGTAGGAAGATCTGAGTTCACAGAATATGAACCAAAGATCTGATTCTTTTCACCTCTATTCTGTAGGTAGAAGTATTTCTTAGCGAGCAAAAGAGTATAAGAGCTGGTCTTACCACATTAGATATTCATATTATTCAAATGCAGGAGAGATTTAGAATCATAGAATCCTAGAATGGTTTGGGTTGGAAGGGACCTCTGGAGCTCATCTAGTCCAACCCCCCTGCAGTGGGCAGGGACATCCCCAACTAGAGCAGCTTGCCCAGAGCCCTGGCAAGCCTCTCCTGGAATGCCTCCAGGGATGGGAACACAACCACCTCCCTGGGCAACCTGGGCCAGTGTTCCACCACCCTCGTGGGGAGGAACTTCTTTCTAATATCCAGTTTAANGATTGATAGTGGGGATTCATCCTAAAGTCACAGCACAAATGTATTGCCTAAATGTTTAGGTGTATCTTAATATTAAGTAAGACCACAGGAATAGTTCTCAGTGAATGAAGCTCCTTGCCAGTTAAACAGCGTCAGAACTGCCACTGAGCGAAGTCTTTCTGTTGATCCCAGTTGATGTTAATTATGATTGTTAAATACGAAGAAAGGGGATTTACTAAGAATAAGAGGGGAACAGGTTTTAAACCTGTTCAGTATTTCATTGGGCAGGTGGCAGGGCAGAGGAGGAAGTGTATTTCTAATTAAATAATTCAGTAGCTGAAAACTTAACTCTTATGCTGCCTGGTTGCAAGAGGAATTACCTTAGGACACAGTCAAGAGAGCAGATTCTGACTAACAAAAACGTTGCATGTTGTTTCTCTAAGATATTTTAAACAGAGAAAAGAGAACAAATTTAAGTGGCCTGTTAGGATTTAGTCTCATATATGTTTTTGTGCATTATTTTAGCATGTTTTCTGAAACAACCCACATTTTTGCTGGTTTCAAAAGCAGCTGTAAATGGGAGAAAATTCTAGCATCATTTAGTGAAATAAAAATTGTGAGCATGAGAACACAAAGTGACATTTGCTTGGCATTTGCTCAGTCCAGTGGTTGATGGTAAATAAATGACAACAGCATTAGAGAAAATTATAGAAGTATTATACACGTGTAGAAGGAAATACCTGTCAGCAGAAATAAAAATTTTGTCATTTGTGTATGGAAATAAAAATATTAGGGTAGAAATTAAAAACAACTTTTACCTAACTCTCTAGTTTTTAGGTAAAATAATAACTGTACTATATGCATAGCACTATTGCTGTACTGAGAAATTTCTTCAACTATTACCTAAGTAGAAGGAGCAAAATAAAATATTTTTCCTAGGCAGCAGCAGCTGTCCAACTGATCTGTTTTTCTTGAGTTAAAAATGAGATTAAAAATGAATTTCTGTTGTTGGAGATCTAAAAGCCTTTGTGTCAATGTTATATTTGCAGTGATCGACATGTTGGCAAAATATTCTCCAAATCATCTTCCTTCATAGATTATGTCAGAAAGTCTCTGAAAAAGCTGGAACTGGATGATTCAAAGGTGAGTCACTAGTCAGAGGTGGCATGGAGTTTGTATGTCTGTGTAAGCTCTTGAAGTCAGCACCACAAAGCAATGTTTAAGCCACTAAGTTTATTTACTTTGTGTATTGCTGTATAGATATAAAACACTTGTACTTTGTTAGTATTAATAGAGAAAATCCATACTTATTTTTATGTATTCAAAAGAACCATATCAAAGTTGTGATTTTAATGTTTTTTGGATGTAGGCATTCGTGTATAAATTCTTTAAGAGCTTTTGGTTTGCAATTACTTTATCCTAATGACTTTGCATTAAATCAATCCTTTTTTTAGACATGGTCCTCATGATTGACATTATTTTAAGCCTTTCCAGTATTTCTGAAGTTAATCCTACAAATCTGCTTTGAGGCAAAAAAATGTGTTACATACTCTTGTTTTATACATGCTGTCATTTAGAGATAAATATACTTTTCAGATAGTGAGTGAAGCAGGCATGAAGATCTTCTTGCCTGTGCTGATCCTATACATCCTGATAAAAGTAGCTCTTTTAAATCCAGCTGCAATACAATCCTATACAAGCATGTTGCTTTCTCATCTGTACTTAAGTTTAAACTGAAAGTGATCCAAAAAAAAGGTGAATAAAGAATTTTTTTTCTGCAGCAATATGATGTTGATCCCTTTGGACATCTTTTGAAACTGAAAAATACAACATTAGAGCAAGATAGGCAATTCCATCCATGTATGTTTCTCTTACAATGTAGTTCCCAAAGTATTTCCAGGTTATTTTTACCTCTAGACAGTAGCCTTTGAAAAGCTTTGAAGAACTAATATTTTTTCTTTAATAACTGTTAAGGATAAATGCTAAGATTTTTTAAATAACTTTCCTAGATAGAGAAAAAGAGCTAAACACAAAACTGAAATTTAAACTTGTAAAACCTTTTGGACACCTTTTATTAATATTCTTGAGTGTCTTGTCTTAGTAGTACAGCTGCTAAATTGGTCAACAGATGGCAACATAGCATTAGGCATGGGATATGACTGCAGATCACAACAGACACACTAGAGATATCAGATGGGTTATTAACAAATTTAATACAAACCAAAGAAAAAGTAGGAGTGGCAAGTATGTAAAATGTTTAAGGTAAATATTGTTGTAGCCTTTGGTAAAGCACTGCTTAAAATCTGTAGTCAAAATGTCAAATCACTTAAAATTTGCCAGGCATATCAAACCATAAACTAGAAGAAAAATGCAAAACCAAATAAGCAAATAAATGTTAATGACATTGAAATCATGATTACAGCACTAAGAAAAAGTTGTGTGCCTGAAGTTCACTGTGTGCTTAAAGGATTATATTAAATCACCTTTGCAAATTGAGTTCCCTGTTTGCTTTGCTGTGTGAATAGGCACCAACATCATGCAATTACCCCAGCTCAAAGTCAAATGGTGTTTTCCTCAGGATGTGTATAGAATCACACAGAAGCAAGAGTGGGTTGTTTGTGCAATAATCACTTTACTGAATCACTGATCAAACTCTGCTGCTAGACAGTTATGGATTCTTTTCTTTAAAACTAAGAAGTATGGAAACATTTTGTCAATATGTCTGATTTTAGCTGCCTTTTGCTAGAAAGAGTCTGGACAAATGCAAGTTGCCCTGAGAAAAATCTGTCTGTCAACACCACTTCAAGCTGGGTATGTTTGTGTGCTTGTAAAGACCTGATTCAAGTAAATGCTCATTTTTGCTTGTATTTCTCCTCATTTTTATGTACAGCTGGCAGCATACTGAATTTTATGCTGGTATAAACAATATTATTTTTTATTTGCCAGCTCTGTTGAAATCTGCAACAGCACAAAAGCAGTGCTATTTTGATACTGCTGAGAGGAAAGTTGTTACTGCTCCCTCAACACTGCTTCTGACACTGCAGTTTTCATGGTGGAGTCAGCACTGTATCTACAGAATAGTGGAGAATGTGTTAAATTCCTCTCTTCAGAAAAAAAATACTTACATAGCTAAAAATGTGATGAAGTCTAAACATTTGCTCTCAAGGACAACAAAAATCAAAGAGAAATTTATGCAGAATTTGTTTTCTAGCTCTGTTTTTAAAAAATGAACAAAAGAACAGCTGTACTGGGTAGACCACATGTCTACTCTGTCTCTGCCAGTGGCCAAAAATTGATGACTTGGAAGGAATATAAGGCAAAAGTGAGCAGATATGAAGGATGCTTCCAGAATAATCCAGGCAATAATTGCCTTCATGCAGAAGTGGGTTTAGGTGATGTTAAAAAAAGCAGCCAAGACTTAGTAACACCATGTTACACCACCAGGGAACTATGAGAAAAAAATGTTTACATATGAGACTGTGTGCTACATGTGCAAAAATAGTTTCCAAAAGCCAGATGTCAGAAAACTGCAATTCTCAGGTCTTTTTTGCTATGCTAATCAGAAAATTGAAGAGAGTTTAACCTCTGCATGGTAAGAGATGTGCTGGGAAGCAGAGGGGTAGCAGCACTAAGTTTTTAGGAGTCACTGCCTGGGTTTGGTAGCTTGGCATGTATGACAAAGTCATGGTTTTGATCACTGTGGCTGGATCTGGACTGTGGAACTTAAACATCCTTCCAAACATGTGGTTCATGATAAACATCAGAGCTCTTGCCATTGTGCACACCAATGCCTCTGTTACTGATGCAACCCAGGCATTTGCCACTCTGGACAAATGTGGAGGCAAGAGAAAGAGTGCAAGTGCATAAAACACCTAACCTGCCTTCATGCTCATTTTTGTAAGTGTATGCCCTTTGCTAAGCTGATGAAGATCCTTACCAGTTATAAATATCCAAGCAGTAACTTCATTTTTGCTGTTGTTTTTCTCTTGTTTTTCCCTGAAGCTCTTTAATCCTGCCAATTCTTCATGTGAACAAGCCTCTCTGCCTCTTTCATGTGAGAAATAGATATGCAGATCTTTGCTTATTTGAAGGAAGAACCAGACCCTTTATGAAAAGATTGTCAATCAAAAGTCAGTTAGTGAGGCAAAATAGTGTAATATTTTTTCTACAAACAAAAAAGAGGAAAAGGCATTTATCAGCCACCTAGGACCATTCATTGTTACAAATTGCTGTTCAGGGACTAAAGTTTTCTATTGCCTTAGCCAAAATAATTTCCTCCATTTTGTTTCTTTTCAGTGTGGGAAAGCCTGTCAAGTCCAGATTAAACACTTAGATGCAAATGAACTCTTTTTTTCTACCTTTTGTTACAGACCATTCTTTTCACATATCTCTCCACCTCCTTGGTAAAACTGAGGCATGCACCATGACTACTGAACATCTGACTAAATATTCTCATTTTGTGAGGGCAGAGAGAGGCCTTTAGCATGAGCTTAATGCTTCACAGGTATGGTCATATTGCCTCTAGCTTCACAACTAATGGAAGTGCTTTGTGGGCCATGGATCCCTGCACAGGGCTTTGTAATTAGTCTGGATACACAGCAAGGCAATACTGTGTTCCTAGTGGTTTCCTTTGTCATAATTCACTCTGTTCCTAGGCACTCCATGTTGTATGGGCAGAGCAGTCAGTGTCATGTAGATATGGGCAAAATTCTACCAGAAGATTTCTTTTCCCTTTTATTCACTGTTTTACCTGATCTAATGTGAATGTGGGACTAAAGAAAATGAAGTATTCATCCTTTTTTTTCTCATAGAGGAAAAGAGTAGAAGCCACTCTTAGGCTTCTTAGCCTTGTTTCTTTCCAACAGCAAGAGCAATTGCTCCTTCCTCTTCAGCAGAATGTGTTTCAGCTCTGTTTGTAGACCCCTTGAAGATGATTTAAAACGAAGCCTCTGTATTAATACTTTATTTCTGATTAAGATAATAAATGCTACAAATGGCATTGCTACAGCAAAAACTCCATAAAAGTACTAATTATTTATGTCTTTCTAGAGTCTTGGAAAAAAAATAACGCACAACTTTCTCCGATTCTCTAGTGTCCTGTACTTGTTAGGGCAGATTAGCACCAGATCTTCTGCAGGGCCTGCTTTAAGGTGATTAAAGGGAGAAAGTGCTTACAAGGCTAAGGCCTGCCTGTGTGTCTGGCAGGCTTTGGGATCTATGACCCAGCTAGGATCCATTTCTGCCAGTAAGTGAGAGCCTCAGTGGGTGGAGCTGTTTAACAAAGACAGGCTGGCCAGCATTCCCGTCAAGTGCAGTCTGGGAATAAGGAGAGAATGCTATTTAATGCCACATCCTGATTGCAGGAAGATATACAGGGTTGGAAATGTTCCTGACACATCCGCAAGAAAAGTTGTTAGTCACTTTGATTTCCTCTTCTGCTACATTCACACTAAAGTTACTGCTAAGGGCTAAGGTAGTTACTTTGTCTTCATCAAAATGCTTCATAAATCACTTAACCCTTTCAGAGGTAGATATATACTGGGGAGTTACTCTAGGAATTTCAGAGGTAGGGTCACCTTAAGCTTTCACACATGCAGAGAAGTTTATGTGCTTCTCAGTGAGTGTGTGGTGGCAGATTTACTTGGGTTTTGTTTAACTGAGCTTCCTGTGACTGCTGTATTTCAGTTTTGAACAGTCTAGTGCCTGCACATAACCTGAAGTTACTGGCACTGTTCCCTGAGAAAAAGTCATTTATTTGGCTCGTGCTCCACCTAACAACCTGATACCAGATCTGCAACAATAAACAGATGGTTAATGCTCAGATTCCACCATCCTCATTTCCTCTAACCCTGACCAGACTTCTTAAAAACAGCTGCTGTCCATTTGTCTTGTCTGATCCTGTGCTTCAGGTAGAGCATCCCAGAAAACTTAGCAGCTGTCAGGTCTCACCTGGTGGCTGAGTACAGGACACTAGACCCTTCTGTGAGGAATTGCACCCAGCACTGTAGTATTTGCATTAGTAATGCAGTAAGAGAAACTCATGGCCTGTAAAAAGTTCATTTATAATCTCAAGTAATTTAAACGACTTAGATATTTGATATGCCTGTCAGTGTTAGACTCAAAATATTTCAAAGCCTTGATGTAGCTGTGTGGCTAAATTTAGATATAACTCATATCATCCTGTATGTTCTACAAAGAATAATCTTTTTAGAAGGTTATTAATTGTTTTAGTTCTTTTTTTACAATAGCCAAAACTCAGGTTTCTCTATCATTAATAATTAAATTTATATCATTTTGTCTTCTTTTTATAAGGATCTGAAAATATGACATAACGTTAACTTATAAAGAAATCATTTTCCTATATTAATTATGCTAGCATTTTTAATATAATTAAATCCATATACTATTAATATTATTAAATCCATATATATCTGATATACATTGGGCTTAATATTTCAGTTTGGCTTGAATTCCTGAACTCTCTTTCCTACATTGACTTTGTGTTTTTGGAGGCTATTGAATGTTGAGTGGTACAACTGGCAGATAATATGGAAATCAGAATTTGTTTGAAAATGCTTGTTTTAGTGTTTTTTTTTTCAGTAACTTTATTTTTTCTTTTGCCTTTGGACACTTATTATATAGTTAGTGTAAACAGCTGATGTATGTTTCATATAGCACTAGTGATTCTTTAAAACAGTAGTGCTTTTTAAGGAAACTCAGGAGCATGTATATGTGACTTTCTGCTTTCTTTTTGATGATGCAAATACCTACCAATAGCATTAGCATACATGGCAAGCCTGAAAACTAAGTAGCTGCTCTGAGTGATCTCTTAGTGCTATAACTATCAGGTAAAAAATAAGGCCAAGCATTTTGAGATAATGATAAAATAACTGATCCTGTTGATTTTTTAAAAATAAAATAAAAATGTGCTAATTTTAAAAATAACTAGTTTACACTTGGAGCATAAATATGGTTGTATTACAGTTTTAAGTGATTTATCACTGTTCTAAAACTGCCATTTTCTTTCTATAATTGCTCAGATGGCAGAGTGAACATGGATTAAGGAGATGTCTTCTCTTATTTTAAGATGAGGCAGTTAGCTAAATCTATATTTAATGTATCGGGCTCAGTCCTGAATAAATTTTCAGCAGGCATAAATTATGCTGTGCTTGCTTGCATTTATTTATGTGATAGAAGTGCTCTGTTTAATCCAAAAAGAGTGCCAATTAGCTTCGTTCAGATTTCTATAGTATTAGATGGAAACACTTCAGTTAAAACACTGCAAAGGCAAGAGCTTAAATGGAGGACTTTCAAAGACTACTGCTAAGTGGCTCAGATGTCCTGATTCCATAAAAGCTTTGTGAAAATGCAGTGGTAAAGGAACATTGCAGCTAACTTCAGTCAGTGGCTGGGAAAATGTTTGGAAAGAACTCTGGAGTTTTGGGGGATCCATCCCTAAGATTAGAGAGTTGTGGTCAGTGGAGCAGAGTCTAACTGGAGGCCTGTGACTAGTGGTGTGCCCCAGGGGTCAGTG
>VWZO01006308.1:287070-298093 GCA_013396975.1 Bucco capensis | reverse complement strand
AAATATGTCTAAAAGACTACAAAAGTTTTTCTAATCCATCCCCTTGTTTTAAGGCAGAGTTAGAATTTGGTGTCATTGCTGAAAAATGTGTCAAATCTTCTTAAAGCTTCCTGTGATGGAGATTGCCAACCTCCCCAGTCCTTAATTAACCTCAGAGAAAGTTTCTTCAGGTTTTTGGCTGCATTTTTTTGTTTGCTGCAATGCAAACCCATTAGTTCTTAGCCTGTCCACCACAGATACAATGAACCAACTGTTCCCTGCTTCTTGATGCTAGCTGTGTAAAGACTGTTGTTATGCTCACCCTCAATTGTCTCTCATTTAGCCTGATCAGTTCCAGCTCTCTCAGTCTTTCTTCACAGGTTGTGTTTTCTAGATCTCTGATTTCTCTTCTCTCTCAGGGCTTTTTCAGACAGTTCATTTCTTTCTTTGAAATCTGATGCCCCAAAACGGATGCAGTATTCCAACTCGAGCTTTGTCACTGCCAAGCAGAGTGGAAGGATTGCTTCCTGCCCTGTGCAGGCTGCTCTCCCATCCATGTCACAGAATGATGATTGCTTCTTTTTATCTTTTCTTTTTCCAGTAGCACAACTCTCCCTTAGCTTGTCATCTGCTCCATCTCCTAGCCTGTCACTTGATGTTCCCCATCCTGAAGAGCTGATTATTTCTGCCTCAGTAGTCCCTTCTGCTTTTCTGTACAGCATTTCAAACTTCTCTAAGCAATGCTCCAATTCATGAAAATTATGTGAAGTTCTAGCAATGCCTTCCTGTTGCACATTTGCAGACTTACTTCATGTGGTTTCTGTTCTATTGTCTGAGTTCTTAATAAACATTGCATTTTGTATTGGATCTCCATTTAGCAGATCTTTTCAGTTATTCAAAGACTCAATAACTATTCTCTGGTTATAGTCATTCAGACAGTTTTCACTTGCTTCATAATGCTTTGATCTAAACATGCTTTATTTCTTAAATTTGATTATGAAATAGTTACATAAAATGGTGTCAAAATCTTGCTGAAATCCAAATATATGACA
Source organism: Bucco capensis (assembly GCA_013396975.1). Classification (NCBI taxonomy): domain Eukaryota; kingdom Metazoa; phylum Chordata; class Aves; order Piciformes; family Bucconidae; genus Bucco; species Bucco capensis. Next base: position 297,062 of record VWZO01006308.1, on the reverse strand, counting down.
ACCAGTTGTTTTTTGTTGTGAATCCTTTCACCCTCCTTACAAGCAGACTGACTTGTGATTTGTTCCTGACAAATTCATGTTGACTATTACTCATCTGATTATCTTTCCATGTTTTTAAATTCTTTATTTGCTACTTTTTTCCCCAGTGCACTGAATTTGAACTCCATGCTCTATAACAAAAGACATGCATTTACTAGCTGTCTGACATACCATCTTTGAGAACTTCCTAGTGACAAGGAGTAGCAGTTCTGAGGTCATTTCATGCCCTCCTTGGCTGTCCCAGGATGAAGTTCATAATATGTACCTGATTTGAAAACTTACATTCGAGGATATGTTCTTCTAGTTTGTTTCCCTGTTTTAGGCTGAGATTTTACTTCTTTGCAACTGGATTAGCCACATCCTTTCAGATGACTCTGCTAATAAAAATGTACAAAAATGTATGAAACACTTCAGCTTTCCTAGCCTTTTGCCATATGATCACAGAATCATTTAGTTTGGAAAAGACTTTTAAGGAACAGGTTGCCCAGGGAGGTGGTTGAGTTCCCATCCCTGGAGGCATTCCTGGTGAGGCTTGCCAGGGCTCTGGGCAAGCTGATCTAGTTGGGGATGTCCCTGGCCACTGCAGGGGGGTTGGACTAGATGAGCTCCAGAGGTCCCTTCCAGCCCAAACCATGCTAGGATTCCATGATCATCAGGCCCAACTGTAAACCTAACACCACTAAGTGCACCATGAAACCATGAGCCTGCAAGTGCCACATCTACACATCTGTTTGTACCATTACTTTTTTCTGCTGAGTTGTGGGCTAGTTCTTTCCATAACCATAACAGAGTAGCCAAACTCCCAATTCTGGAGAAGAACATTAGGCTCTTTAAGCTCTGCTCCTCCCAGCAGTCTCCATCACCAATAGCATTGCAAACCTGCTTCCCACTCCACTGACAGGTTCCTTAAAGCCACCTCAACTGTCTTGTTCTGTGAACAGCAGAAGAGTGGAGACAAACTGGGCAATGTGCTGTGGCTGCCCTAGAGACAACATGCTTTGTGAAGAATCACAGAATCACAGTATGTCAGGGGTTGGAAGGGCCCTAGCAAGAACATCTAGTGCAACCCCCGTGCCAGAGCAGGATCACCTAGACCAGCTCACACAGCAATGTGTCCAGGCAGCTCTGCAATGGCTCCAGACAAGGAGACTCCACAGCCTCCTGGGCAGCCTGGGCCAGTGCTCAGGCACCCACACTGCAAACAAGTTTTTCCGCNGTTCCTAGGCTGTACTGATCCATGGGGTTGTTATGCTTTTCATAACATAGCTCTGGTCATAGCTCTAGGAAGCTGCTGTGCTGCATTGGCCACTAAGGGCTGAAAAGGGAAGGGCTCTTTGGCTTAGTTGAGTTCTGGAGTTGCCTTTGTATGAAATTCAGCCCCAAATGGCAGCATTTAGAGTCATAGTGGCAGTGTTGGCAATGTTGCATCAGGTGATTGGGAAAAGAAGAGAGGAACATGTAGTAGTTCAAAGTAAGTAGAGAAAGTTTTATTTTAAAGATAGGTAGCTTGAAGCACAGAGAAACCAAGTATTATTTCCAGAATCTGATAGTAGGTTTTGTGATGTGAATCACCTTCCTGAAATCCTGACTGAAGCATGTTAGTCTCGTACCAGAATCCGTTCCTCAGCTATTTAAATAAATCTCTTGGGGATTGGGGTGAGGAGGGGATAAGATATATTGGAAAGGAAATGAGAATATTATCTCCACTTTAAGTGTGTGATAGTCATTTAAGAATGGCTGGAGCTTTCTGAATAATGAATGTATCTCAGTATTTCGTGTCAATGCAAAATGCTGTCTGAAAAGCAGTTATTGTAAATCAGAACTGAGAAGCTGCTATTGGAAAATTATTATAAATCCTAGGTAAGTGCTAATTTCAAAAACAAAACACGGATTTCATTTTGTAATGTGACTTTCAGTTAGGAAAAAAATATTTCATTTTAAAGTTCTCTTGAAAAAATAACTAGAATAGCTCTGATAGCTTCTTTTTCCTTTTTAACTCTCTTGCAGCTCCCAGACAGCTGTATCATGGATTACTATGAAAAGTACAAGCACAGGATGAATGAGCTTGAAGCATTTAATATGGTAAAAGTTATAGGATTAATATTACCTTGTATATCTGTACTAGTATAGAACAAAGCCTTGTTAAGCTTTATGTGGAAGTGGACTATCTTAGAGTGGGGTGTGCAACCTCCAAAACAAAGCAGCTCCTCCTTCCAAACTTTGGAGCATATCCTATTCCGAAACTATATTAGGTGTCAGTAAAATAATAAAGCAAGCACATGCAAGATTCTTTTTCAAGAGGGACTATTACTCTGCAAAATGAAATGTCAGTCTCATTTTAAACCTAGACTGGTCTCCATGCAGTTATTTAATAGACATTCTTTTTATTAAAATTCATTATTTCCCTCCTTAAAATTGTTCTGCTTCATATAATTTTGTTGTTGGACAATGTCTTGAAACCAACTAAACAACTTTTTCCCTCTCTTTTTGGCATTCCATGTATTTTTGATCTTAAATATCATCTGTTTTGAAGATGTCCATCCCTCAGGGAAAATTGGCATTCGTACAACAGAACTACTAGAAAGTGATTGACCTGCCTGGCATGGTTTGGTGGAAGTGTAACCATTTGGAAGTGTATTGTCTCTCTTTTCCAAAGTCATTACAGTATCTAATCTTTCTTCCAGCTGAGGGTTGTTCTGGCTCCCTGCATAGAAGTTTTGATGCTTCTGGATCGTCTTTGCTACCTGAAGGAGCAGGTATTTGTGCATTGTATTTTATTATACCTGAAGGCTACACCAGTGAACTGAGACTATTTCTGCCAATTTATTACTGTGCAGACCAAAAGTCTCTGTTGCAGAATTATTATTCTCATCATATTTGCAAAAGTATAAGCATTCATTCTGTTCAGTATAAACATATGCCAGGCAGATGTTTGGATTTTCAGCAAAGGAACAACAGTAAAGTTTATATTCTTTTAATTGTGTGGTAATTACTAGTCAATAGACAGTAAAAAAATAAATTAATTATGCAACAAATGTCATTTTATGCAACATATTGATGTATTGAATAATTAACAAGAATATTAGAAATGCTAAACAAACATTGTGCTGTACAATAGAGCTTCCAATGAAAATGTGTTGCAACATACATATAACTCAAGAAATTTTGAATTAGATCCAAAATGTCCATGATTTCCTGTTATTGTTTCTCAATGAAGATCAGTGGTGCACTTTTTCCAGCTCTGTGGGTCAGCTGAGGTGCATTTGACTGACATACAGCCTGGGTATATTTTACAAGTATAGACCTGGGATATAATAAGCAAATGGTACTATGTTTACTTCATAATAATTTATGTTACAGTGTTTATTCTAGCACTAATTTTGATCTTGGCCTGATCAACTCAGAAGCAGCAGTCATACTTTGCACCTGTCAACATTTTTTGGACAAATAATTTGCTAGGAGAAAATGGTAGCATCTTCCAGCTTCTGCTCTGGACCATGGTCAAAATACAATTTTAAAATAAGATCTAAACCCCTTCACATGAGTAACTCTGTTTTTCCACCATAAACCTTTTAACAGCTCCATTCTATCAGAAGTCAAATTTCACTTTATTCTCTGCCACAGTGCACTTGGAACAAGTGAGTTACAGTAAATGTATGCTTTTGTTCTAACTGGTATTTTTACAGAGAGGCAATTTGAAATATTGAAATAATGATGTGTTTTCCCAAATGCAAACCAGTTATAAGTCACATAGAGATCTGTATGATTTCCAAGGCAGGAGATCAGACTTCATAGAATCATAGAATCATAGACTTGCTGCATTTAGCACTAATTTACCTTTTCTAAAATTACTCATTGATTTACTCTTGTACTGGTTGATTCACAAAATGTGTTTAGGAAGAAAAACTAGGGATTATAAAAGCCATATGCAACATGAAGACCAAATCCAGCTGGTCTGATTTGTTTGAAAAGTTAGTTGATTAGCTGCAGTATTAGAACGTGCTGCATAAAACGAGTAGGACTTGATCATTAAGTTATTTGTTCTAGTTCAACCAAAAAAAAAGCTTTATTGATGAAGGGGGTAGTAAGCTATTATTTGATAGTGCCAGAAGTAATGTAATGAGTTTAAATTACATCCTGGTTTGGGTGCTGGTTTCTTCACAACAAAGTTTCTGTGATTTTCTCGTTAGGTAAGTGTTTTTCCTGCTTTGCATTAAGGAATACTTTTTTTCCCAATGTTATATTTCAAAATGTGGACCTTTTACTATATCTTAGCTTTTAAGGCAAACACATTTTTATGTACTTCAATCATATATCATTTTACAGGACAGCATTGCCTGGTCTGGACTTGTGAAGTTATTTGATCCTGTGAAATCCCCCAGATGCTATGCAATAGTTGCTCTGAAGAAACAGTCATGTTTGTAAGTGAAAGCAAACTGCAGATAGATCCTGCTGTTTCCTCACTTTTATTCTGTTATTTTTAATTGATTCTTCAACATGGTTTGCTTTTCAGCTGCAAAAGTAAAAAGTGCAATGCCTCTGCGATTCGGGAGAGATAAATCTCTCCTTCATAAACACCATTGCTTCCTTATGTCAGTTATTAAACAATGTTCAATTATAAAAGTAACAACCTGTATTATGTGATTATTATTATTTTTAAATAATTTTGATGTTTCCTCTTTTTAGGGCATTACACAATGTATCAATAACCCTTCTTTTGGTGTTTCTAATTGTAAGACCATACCTTCTCAGTTGTTGCCAGTGGCTGCTATCAGCAGTCACCTTTTGCTTTGTGGATTCAGATGGTGCTTAGCTGTCCTCCTAGTTTGAGTCAAAACAAGGTATTCCATGCCATAGACATTATATTCAGTTGCTGAGGCTTTGATATTGAGCATGGGCCTTGGGTATCCTGCGTGAGGCCTAAGACCCAAGCAAACAGATGCTTAGTTAACCTAATTAGCAACTAATTATCAGCTAGTATATATAAGGAGAAGGTCAGCTCCCCACCTGGCCAGAAGGTTGAGCACCTGAGCTCTGTGCAGATCAGCAGCTCAGCAGCTCAGCTCTGTTTCTTCAAGATTCTCCCTGTTCTGCCTTCCATCTCAAGAGTTNGCTTTGATATTGAGCATGGGCCTTGGGTATCCTGCGTGAGGCCTAAGACCCAAGCAAACAGATGCTTAGTTAACCTAATTAGCAACTAATTATCAGCTAGTATATATAAGGAGAAGGTCAGCTCCCTACCTGGCCAGAAGGTTGAGCACCTGAGCCCTGTGCAGATCAGCAGCTCAGCTCTGTTTCTACAAGACTCTCCCTGTTCTGCCTTCCATCTCAAGAGTTTCTGAGTCCCAGCTGCTGCTGAAGTTCTCCTGCTACAGCATCAGTGGTGCCATAGTTACCATCAAGGGAGGTTTGGTTCTGGCATTGGTTTTGTGTGTGTGTGTATATACTCTTCATTTTCCTATTTTCATTAAAGTAGTTTAAGTTTCATTTCCCATTCACAAGTCTCTCTCTCTCTCTCTGTTAATTTGCCCTTTTTCTCCTTGGAGTGGGGGAAAAGAGGATAATAGAGAATATCCATCCCTGGGTTGATGGTTGATTCAGCCCTAACCCATGACAGTAGTATAAACAGAAAAATAATCTGCACTGTAAACAATTAATAGGCTAAATAGGAGCTCTGTGCTTGCCTATCCTCTAGATCATCAAGACCAGCTTATTTACAGAGCAAGCAGGAAGAGCCCAGATAGTGACTACCTGGAAAGAGCAGTTTTGTGTTAAGCCCTTCTTCCTTCAAACATGTTCCTAGCATGCACTTGTTTGCTTGTCACTCTGAAAGAAAAAAATGTGCTGTTTTAGTGCAGTGTGAGCTTTCCCAGTGCTTACCAATCAGCTGCCCTGCTGGGCTTCACTCTGATTCTTGGGTTGTACCAGAAAGCTATTATCTGGCCCAAATGTGTTGGGTATAAATACTTTGATACCCAAGTGAATTGAAACTTGCTAGGCAGTTTCTCACTGGCTGCACTGCATTTGTGAGTGGGAAATTTATTTGTTGATGCATTTATCTCCAGGGGTTGCCTAATTAAACTTGCAGATTTTTCATCAATTAAAAAAAAGATAGGAGTTTCTATTCTAAGTCCTAGTTCTTTTATTAGAACTTTCCAGTATATGTAAAACAATTAACTACCAGTACACAGAAAAAAGGACAGTAAATAATAAAATACATCATTAAAGAAGAAAAGGGGAGAATGCAACTTTAGGGTACAGAATTTGAGAATAACAGAAAATATTTTTATATTCATTGTATAGTGACAGTAGTAGTCATGGGAATCAAACTGAGATTCAGATGGGAGTAGGAACAAATCCTACTCTGTTTCAGTCTCCAGAATAGAATGAGAGCTTGTGAACAAGTCACATCTTATCTTAATGTGTTCACTTGGAAGAAATACTTTTTCTTTTTTTACTTTTTGGTGATGTAAGTTCACTGCTATTTGGGGACTCTCAGTCCTTGTTAGCTCCATGAATCCAGTGTGAGCTTCTCGCATTTATTTGCTCCCAGCACATTCAATACCTAGAGCTGCTGAACACCTGCAATACCCAAGGAAATTAACAGAAGTTGCAGGTGTTCACAGCATCCTCAGAGTAGAGCTAGGAAAAGAAAATGAGGCCTTCCATATATGCCAATTTTTGCTATAAAGGGAGTACTGAGGACACTAACAAGCTGGTAGATTCTTCTTCTTGGGGAGGAATCAGAAGAAATAAAATCCTCTCCTAACCTCTAAGCCTCTGAAAGAAAAAATGAAAATAAGTAACAGTAGTATCTGATGTAAAGAGGCAATCTAAACTATGTGATGTGGCACTTCCAAGAAGGCTGCAGAGGGCCTGTTTGCAAAGGCCTGCAGTGAAAGGACAAGGGGCAATGGTTTTAAATTGGAGAGGAGGAGATTTTACTGGACATTAAAAAGAAGTTCCTCCCCACAAGGGTGGTGGAACACTGGCCCAGGTTGCCCAGGGAGGTGGTTGAGTTCCCATCCCTGGAGGCATTGCAGGTGAGGCTTGCCAGGGCTCTGGGCAAGCTGCTCTAGTTGGGGATGTCCCTGGCCACTGCAGGGGGGTTGGACTAGATGAGCTCCAGAGGTCCCTTCCAACCCAAACCATTCTAGGATTCTATGATTCTCTGTAAAAAAGACAAACAAGAGCTGTAGGGAAGTAGGTTTTATTGTATTCTGTTCTGCTCAGACACAATGGCTAGTTGCCAGTGAAGTGTTGGAGCGCTGTCATAACGATCTTAGGTGCTGTTGGAAACATTTACTTGAGGGGGAAATTGCGTTTTTGGGTTATGAATTGATTCTTTGGCCTTTTCAAACTAAATACTCAAAACCAGACATATATGATATCCAAACGAAGAAATCACAGTTCTGCACTGGAAGCTTAAAAGGTTCCCTGTTAAGGCCCCAAGGTGTTTGTTTCAGCAAGCCCCACCTAGTTTAATTTGAACATTGCATGAGGTATACCAACTACTGCTAATTTTTGGTGATATTTTAATGTGTGTAATGCTGTTGAAATTCAAAGTTACATTCTTATTGTTACCTTAAGAGGGCATGCAAGAGTTTAGAGTAACAAGCACTTCTCTAGGATTAGCCCAAGTGCTTTTCCACTGATTCAGAAAGGTATGAATAAAATTTGCACGCCCTCCCTACCATTTCCTCAGGCTCTTTCAGCACTTTTCATGCACTTTGTAGTCTGTGCAGGCAAAGACAGAGGCAATGTGCTTCTTAGAATAATAACTATCTCGGGGGTTCTATGATGAGTTTGCATTCAGTGAAGTCAGTTGCTGTCTGCTCTCAAAGCTGTTTTGAAGCTTTGGATCCCTCAATACCTATGAGCTGTTGTTTACATAACAGAAAGATCCCTGATAGTAACCAAGATGCATAAAACAATCTTTCTTCATGATTATTGCCAGAAGTTCTTCCATAATGTAAACCATATTCTAAACTTGATGAAGTCTTTTGATAGTGTGACAGAAAGCTATCTATCTTAATATACTCCCTAAGGAATAATGGCTAGACCTGCTCTCCCTCAGGTGCTTGCATGATTCTCTTTGTGGCACAGCTATGCATTCTGTAGCAGATTTGGAGGAGTTAGTTTATCTTTCTTCTTGGGTGGAGGAATGAGAGTACATGCAGGGGTTGTGTGCACCTGTCAGATCCAACAGCATGTTGTAGCTCTAAGATCTCCAGGCCTATTTTTGTGACAATAAACTTTAATTCTGCAGTTCTGATTTGTGCCTTAGAAAATCATAGCACCCCCAAAAAATTGCACTGTTTTAGTTCCTGGGATTTTAGTTTCAAGATTTTTTTCTGGTTAAATATGAACTATTTTTTATTACAAATTATCTTCTTCATTGGAATTATTCATTAATTTACTGTTAAAACAACAACTATCTGCTTAGCTTGGTGTTCAAATGCTTTTGCTATATCATGATGGAGTTAAAATCTTGAGACTAAAAACCCATATGTCCTATGATGGCATAAAATCTGCATAGGGGAAGCATGCTAAATGTGCTTGGTGGCAGCTGTATGTCTTTTGGAGGATTGGAATATTCTATCAATACTTACTGGTTCAGATAGACTTTTTTGCTAAAACCCATCCTAAATGTGTTGTCATGTTGCCAGAGATGCCAGTTGCCCAGACGTTTCAGATGACCACCTAACCCTTAGAAGTGTCACTTCAGCTTCCTTAGTTTCTGAGATCCATTCAGATGTTGCAGTTCCCCAAATGGCCATGCTTCCTGCCTGGATCCTCTGGGATCCAGCTGCAGTTCCCTCACCAGCTGAAAGAGCCAAGTCAGTTTGGTGCCTCTATATTCTATATATCCAGGCAACTGCTGAAGGAGTTGTTTCTTTGAATGTGCTTATCCCTGGTTGGTATCTTTGTCAATGTTGTGCTTCAGAGTACTCTAAGAAAAGGAGGAAAATCCTTCTGAGACTTGGAGTGCCTCAGGGAAGTTGCACTGCAGTTACACTTCTTGTTGCTCTCTCCCTTAAAGCCTTGAAATTAATTTCTGATGATCAGATTAATAAGCACCAGACAGCCTGAGAGGCATAAGTTATTAAAAAATGATATGTACAATATCTTCTCTTCAGGAGTCGTTTTGACTCAAGCTCTGAGGCATTTTCTTCACAGAAATCTCAGTGCACATTATGATTAAGCTCAAACAGCCAAGGAAACTCACCAATGTAATGAAGATTTACCTCAAACTTGTCTTGTGGCTAATGTTCCACAGGTGGACCTTACTCATAATACAGGTTTGTTACTCATCAAAATAGTGAATGACTTCAACTAAATGCTGTGAGTGGGAGCTGCTTCTAGATTGATTTGATTTTACAGTAATTTTAAATTGTTTTATTCAAGTGTACTTCTACTATATACCATCATACCCTCAGAACTGTGCATTTAAGGAAAACAGAAAATGGTTTCTAAATTACCAATGAAATTTAGAAGAAATTGAAGTTGTACTGCATAAGTGTGTTCTTAGGTAGGAAAAAGTAGTATGTGTAGAGATTACATCCTAAGGTACACTGTTGGCCAGAATTTGTTAAACTCTCAAATACAAAACACATAGGCAAGGTTATCTGGACAAAAATACCTCAAGGATTTGCTGTGACTGTAAAGTGTATTACTATTCATTATAAACTGTAGGAAGGAATACAATTGTCTTATTAATGGAAATACTGGAAATCATGACCTTTTGGCAATTAAACAGGACATTCAGATCTTAAACTCGCATAACAATCTAGGAACTAGCCGCAAACATGAAAAAACTTTTAGGGCAGCAATCTGGTATACTACTCATTCCAGGAAATCAGGCTATTTTCTACAAAATATTTAGTTTTTACCTGTTGTAAAAGCCATAGGTTTGGTCTGTGCTTCTCTCTTCTCTCGCTCTTCTCTTTTTT
>VWZO01006308.1:266441-286739 GCA_013396975.1 Bucco capensis | reverse complement strand
TCCCCCCTCTGTCCCCCTCTCTCCTTTTCTCTCCTTCTCTCTCTCCTCTCTCTCTCTCTTTCTCTATCTCTTTTTCTCTCCTCTTTCTCTCTTTCTTTCAATACTTTATAATTGACTTCTCTCTTTCAGCCTTTTGCAGTTGCAGTGGCTATGTATGGTAAGCAAGGACTTGCCATTTCCTCTTCTATTGTAACACACACTAACAAGATTGTTGTTGAAAATTATTACTGTTCAAAAGCAAAATATCACTCCTAAATTTAACTATATTTTATCTGTGGCTTTAAAAATTCTGCATATGAAACCTGTGCAAACTTTTAGCTTCTCATTAAAATATCCTCAGGTTTATGTATCTTTCTCTTTACATCTGGAGCAATGTGAACTTATTCACCTAGATAATGATATTGTGAGGGCAGCTGGTGTTGGGTTTCACATGGAATTTGTCAAGAAAATCAAGATGCAGTAAATCCACTGAGCAACCAAATCAGATTGTTAGACTGCAGCTCAGATTGCCTTAACACACCAACTGTCAGCTCTTTCATGAATGACTGATGAAAAGGGCAAAGCTGTCTGCTTACTGAATAACTCAGTAGTGTCTGGCACCAACAGAGAAAATTACAAATAAGAGTGAGCAGTGATCACCTCTCCTGATGACGTAAACCTTCAGAAACATGTACAGCTCTAAATCTCTGTTGTTTATTACACCTCCTATTATTAAAGTAATGAATAAAGACTGACAGCAGAAGCAGCCATGCTGTTTTTCAGCTATAAATCCTAAATTCACTTGTTAGTCTTAGAAAGGCTGAAGTCATCAAGAGGACACACAGATGTTAAAAAGTGTAGAATAAGCTGTACCTTAGTTGGACAAATGTGTAACCTTTTTAGACTCTTAAGGCATGGGTATCAAATCAAAGAACACAACTCACAAAATACTCAGCAGACAGCATATACACCAACTTTTATCTCTTTTAAGGTCTTTAGTATTTATTTGCTGGCAGACTATTAGCTAGCAAGGGTTATAAGGGAGATTTCAGCAAAATTGTTACTATGCTGTTTATGATTAAAAATTTTCAGCAGAAGCAAATAAAAACTGTAAAACCTTACTTTCTTGGACCTTTAGTTTTAATTTGAGAATATAAATAGTGGTACAGAGTCATATAGTGAAAATGAGTATCATTTAAGAATACAGATTAGACAGATTCTTGATTTAAGTAAAAAATTTCTGGCCAATAAGAGCTTTAGAGAATTTCTCATTTGCTTTTTTAAAAAGCCACACTTCTGTTTAAAGTCATATTTTTGTAGTGATATTGATTTTCTTTTTTTAGTAAACAGAATTAGATTGAGTTTCTTTAGGAAAAGGTGTTCAAAGAAAAAACTTTGAGAAGTGCCACTTTATCCCTGTACTTATCCTCAAACAGTATTGCAGAAGTGAAAGAAAATAGAACAAGTGTCTCTAAGAATTGATTTGGGGGGATAACCATTCCACTTGCACTACTAAATCACATGAATCAAGTTTAATGTCACCTATCTAAACACGACAGGAGTTGTGGAGAAAAATCATTTCCTGAATAAGCCATTTAAATAGAATTGAAATTGAAATCATGACTTTTCTGAAGATGTCCATGTCCTTTGAATAATTGTTTTTCATCTATAAAGCAAAGGACAGTTTCAAGCATTCAGCATTGTACAACAATCCCATAGATCAAACATTAACAGATAGTAGTACAAAACAATCTGTTACATACACAGACATAGCAAGGTCCTGAGTTGTCCTCCAGTCACTGGCAAATTTCTGTTGATTTCCATGGGAGCAGGCTTGGATACAAAAGCATCTGCTGAAGTCAAACAGCATGGATGATCAAATATCTTTTGTACAAAGACAGTTGCAAATTTACATCTGAGAAGGGAAAGAGATTGTGTACACTTCCTTTATCTATATGTATTCAAGTTGAACAATATAGGAATGATCATGATTGAAATCTTCCTGACACATAACAAGAGAAGGTTCAAATGGCTTTTTGCCTATTTTTTATTTCAGATAATGTGTTTTTAATGTATTAAGACTTTCAGGATTGTCTTTTTTCTGCTCTTTGCTCCTTTAACAAAAAGAGCACTGATTGCAGTAATACAGTTCAATGGCACTGACTGTTCTAGAATAACTCAAGTGTCACAGCCTGCACTTTCACTAAGGCTGACAGGAACATTCCCAAGAACTCTGTTGCAACTGGTTTTACAAATAAGGAAACTAAAATTTAGACTGACTTCTTCAAAAAGCAACATTTGTTATAGCATTTTAGCAGACTATCTTCACAGGGGGGTTGGACTGGATGATCTTTCTAGGTCCCTTCCAACCCCTGACATAACTGTGATACTGTGATACAGCAAGGTTTCACTGTAAACTAGTATTTCCCTTTCTTCCCCTCCTCTGTGCAGAAATCTTATTGAATGTTGTAAAACAAAGGACTGGATTTATATAAATGGAATGTTACCTCAACTAGGCACCTCTGTCAGCACTTCAGGCAGCACATCCCTTATTTGTGAACTATGTGTTAAAGAAAGTTAATTGGTAACTCTTTGTGTACAGCCCATGAGTTCAATAGAGACCCTATAAATGCAGACTGTGAGGCTTAGTCTCTTATCCAGTTTGTCATCAGAAGTTCATGTCAACTTCATTCACTGCTTTGCAGTAGGTTTAGGTTTGAGATCAGCTTTAGGCTTCAATTCTCCAGCTCAGGAAAGGAAAGATGGATCTTTGCACCAAATAAAACTGCAGTATTATTACCTGGGGTCTCTGGGGCCACATAAGCCTGTTAGTATATTACCCCAAATTAATTCTATGCTTTGCAGCACTGTCACTTAACTCTGGTGAAGTCCTGCCCTGCTATGGCTGTGCTCCTGCCTAGTCCAGGGGAGGAGCAGCTGTATTCTGTGGGCAGCAAGTCTGTGGGCAGCAAGTTGGATCACAGGAGGTTTAGTATTAACCTGAGGAGAAACTTCTTTGCAGTGCGGGTGCCAGAGCACTGGCCCAGGCTGCCCAGGAGGCTGTGGAGTCTCCTTGTCTGGAGCCATTGCAGAGCTGCCTGGACACATTGCTGTGTGAGCTGGTCTAGGTGCTCCTGCTCTGGCAGGGGGGTTGCACTAGATGATCTTCTCCAAGATGAACTTCTCCAAGCTATGCCTGTCCTCAGCTCCTTTCAAAGATGGCTTAGTGTTTGTGTATTGCAGCTCCAAGGAAGTTCTGTCCTGCAGTTGTTAAAGTCCTGAGTGTTGAACACCTCACATAATCACCTGCTAATACGTTTTTTTAATACTTTCATTATACACATGAAGGTGATTGAGTCCAGCTGGTTAGCAAATAGTTAAACACTGTAGGCAGAAACACAAATAAACCATAATAAAAAAATCTGGGGATGTAAAGGCTCCTTGTCTTACTGAAATACCTTCAATTAGAATGCATTCCAGGTCTGAGTGTCAGATCTTTTTCCATCTCTGAAACTAAACCCAAGTGTTATATCAGAGAACAATTCTGTTCTTGGAGCATGTGAGTGGGATCCTGCTCTGGCAGGGGGGTTGCACTAGATGATCTTTCTAGGGCCCTTCCAACCCCTGACATACTGTGATACTGTAATACACATGCTTTGGTGTATCCATTGGAAAATATGGGACTGAGAAACCTTGCTCCACTTTTCATTTGGGAGATTGTTTCTCTTCATTCTCTTTTTGCTTCTTGTGCTTCCTCTTCTCATGGGGAAGGATATGAACACTACTGGGTATCAGCACTGACAGCTAGAGCTCAGTATGCACAATATGATGGTATTTTCTAGAAGGGCACATGTCGTGGCTAGGCTTCGCGAACGAAGCTCCAGGGAGGGCTCCATCCACGCTCCTCCTCAGCGCCTTTTCCAAGCGCGCTGATAAAAAGAGGATAGCAGATAGCACCCTCGAGCCTGTGCTATGGATTTTTTTTAGGTGAGACACAGCATGTGCAGAGCTGGACCCACCCTTTAGTCCTAAGGTTCATCTGCCAGGGCCTAGCAAGCTTGGACGCTGGCAGCGAGGTCCTTAGGACGGAGGTTTAAGCTCTTAGCTGGAAGGCCTTACAGGGCTAAATGAGCTCCATCTGCCCGGGTTTGGAATCAGAGTTGTCCTTCTCCTAGGATGACTGCCAGAAGGCTAATGAGCTCATCCTACCCATAGAAGGGCACATGTATTATCAAAACTAAAGCACATAGAATCCTAGAATGGTTTGGGTTGGAAGGGCCCTCTGGAGGTCATCTAGTCCAACCCCCCTGCAGTGGGCAGGGACCTCTTCCAGGAGCTAAATTAAAATACTAAGATTTCACTGCAAAGAACGGATGATTTTTCATTTTCTCTAATTGTCTTTTCCTTTGCCAAGAATATTGTTGCAGGACTTTGTCTTCTAGAAGAAGTGACAGTGTGCTTTACAATCCCATTCCAGGTTGTTCTGAGCAGTTTTTTAATTGACCTCGATTGCTTCCCTTGAACTGCAAATTAACAAGCTTGCCACTGAACATTGCAGTGCAAATTATTGTTCCCAGGTTGTCTAGAGGACATGATTAAAAATAAACCAAAAAGTAAATAAATAAACCCAATTTCTGTTCAGACAGGTGAGTATTATTATTTGTGATAAATCATAAACATCCCCCTTTGTTGGCAGAACTTGGATGTACACTCTGTGCCTTATCACTACATTTGCATTCTGACAGTCCTCTTCAAAATGAAATGTTCTTTAAAGTGCTTTTCAAAAATTGACCTTCACAGTTGAAATTTTGCCTCAGGAATCTATTGTTTTTTATTAGCAATGTCATTTTTATCTTTCACTTCTGTGGACTTTTCACCTGTTCTTTTTGCTTTATTTTCTTCAGTTGTGTGATAATGCAGTGCTGGAAAGAAGTACCATTTTCCAGTTGAAGTAAAAGTTTGCAACATATCTTTTTCTAGCATTCTAAATAATCTTCCATATAGAAAAGCAATCTGAAATTTGTTTTGTATCTCTGAGAACATCTATGCCTATTGCAAACTCTTTAGACTTAACAAAGTTCCAATGCCAATACACACAGTCACTTCTTCAGTTTGTATGGCTTACAAAAACCAAACAGAGATGTCCTGAGCATCCTGAATTCCAATGGTCTGCTCTCCTCAAAACCAAGGCAAATTATTCTAGACAGGCAGTTTTATGTAAGACACAAGTTATCAATGAAAACCTGAAATCCCTGATGTTTGTTAGGAAATCTATCTACAGCCAAATTAGCATTGTAAAGGTCTTTTCCATTCTTTTTCAGTCTAATCAATGTATCTTCTGTTGTAATTGATTTTAGAAATGTTTACACCCAGTTCCTGAAAAATTCTCCATTTGTCTCTGGTCTTAAAATGCCAAGGCTTTTTACCTCTGCAATTTGTTGCTAAGAAGATGCCCCAAAAATGCACACAGGTAATAAATTACTTCCCATAGCAAAACAAACATGCTTCAGTAAACACTATCAGAATAATATTACAGAGTGTTCCCGTTTTCTGGAGTGAATGCCATCTTTCTTTGTAAAAGGAATTATATATGTCTATGTGTGTGTGGGCTTCATAGAAGAACAGAAAAATATTGTGACAGAGAACTTGATTAATTTAACTTTTTACTTGGTTTATGTGAATTCTGCTCTGAGGTGTAAAATACAAGGACTACTTCTATCTAATCTAAACCTTTGTAGAAGAGCTAGAAGTCAGCCTACAAGATGCTTACCTCATTGTGTCTCATTGCTCACTGCTGAATTCCACTCATGTGAATTGTGCTAACAGAGCATAGTTATCTCTTGAATACATTAATTTCTTCAGACAATAACTGTTGGCCTGCAGATGGCTCACAAATGGTATGGAATGATTAGTGACATTTTCCACTGCTTTGTTTTCTGACTGGAGAGTTTCTGCAGCAAAGCAAGGTTTGTTTCTGCAGGCATTGCTTCATCTGCTTAGCCTCACTGCTCTAGTCCTGTTTAGGTCATGAGGCACTTCACTGGAGTAAAAATAAGTTGGGAATATCTTACAGGATCATGAGCTAGAACAGCAAGAATGGTAAATTAAGGAGGGGGATTAGTGATAGAATATGAATGATGAACTCTATTTCTAGCAACTATTAGAGCATCTGATCAAAATTAGCAGTTGTAAGTACTCATTTAATGATGATCATTTACGAAAGTATTTATGGAACATGTACACAAAATAGGCACAAACAAAGCCAAAGAAATATGTTTTAAAAATGAAATCAATTGTTAAAAGGAAATATTTCTGAACCATATTTACCCCAGACTTCTCTGCAAGATAAATTTGGTATGTGTAATACACACATTTAATATTTATATTCATATACTGATCAAATTAGCATGCCATGAAGCGATGACAGAGAGTCTAGGAAGGAAATGCAGACATCTCATGCCAGAAAGAACATTGCATGATATGCACATTGAACATTCAAAGCAAGCACATCAAAACCAGCAAAAAACTCGAGTGAATTGGACATATCACAGGATGTTTTGGAAATACAGCAAGAGCAACAATGGAAACTTTTTCGACTTTGTTTAGCTAGAACAGAAAACAAAAGCAAGACTAATTTAATTAATTAATGAAAAAAAGATGTTGGCCATTTGGAACATAGCAAATGTAAACCAAAATAATTGCAGAGAATGGAAAGGAGGATTGTTTCCAGAGAGGGTATCTATTTTTACACATTATATGCTCAACATGCAGAAAGTTTTATAAATAATTATCTCTAATGGGAAAACTCTACGCCAACTCAGTGGGCGTTAAAGATGTAAGGCAACTTGTTGGACTCAAATCTGCTTGAATAAAATATTTGATTTACAAACATGATTATGCTTGTACTGTTCTGGTCTATTAATCCATACCTTGCAGCACGGTGCTTTGAACAGCACGGAATGATGAATTCTTGTCATTGATTCCACTGTGTCTAGATGGATATTTTGTGGCTTTTACAAACATGTCAGTATTTGATGAAAGTGGCAATTTGGGCAAAGTCATAGTAATAATGTTTCCATTAAGTTTTCCCCTGTTTCTCTATTTTCATTTTGGATTTCATGTTTTCATTTCTGGAAAGTAAAGTCACCTTGTCTTTTTGTATTGTTGTAGTAAATATTCCCACTACTCTCTGTTGAATAGGAGATGAGGTAGTATTGCCATGCAAGGAATCCCTTGTATCCATCATTAATACACATGTAAAAGGCATTGCATAATAACACCAGGAGCCTTTCTCTTCCCCTTTCTCACCTCCTTATGCAATTGTATTTTAATGCTGCAATACTCAATGTTGAAAATCCTTGTTGGCTTTTCTTAGAATGTATTTTCTAGCTGCTCTTTTTCCTAATAACTCCTGTGACAAATCCAGGGCTAGTGTCTGAACATACTTTGTGTACTTCCTGAGCACAAGAGAGTCCTTTTGGGTTGCCCTTCTCCACTGTGAAACATCCAAGGAGGAGCTGTTTCCACTCACTTCTGAGCAGAGACTGCTTCATCCTATCCTCTCTGACTATCAGGCATTCATAATGGTGAGAACAAAAGGTTGTTTTTAAATTTGTTTCTTCTGAACTGCATGGTTCAGCTCACTGTAAAGCACAGTAATACTTGTTTAAAAAGTAGAAAGAGATTCTTTTGAAACCACTTGACTCCAAGTACTGGCATTTCAGGGAAAACTGCCACATGTGTTTTCCTAGTGCTGCACCATAATGTAGAAAATACTGGCAGAAGAGGAATGGGATGGAGTTGACAGTGTCTGTGGCTCTGTCTTCTCCTATGCTGAACATCTATGCACCAGGAAAGTCACCTTAACTTTCCTCATCTCTGAAGTGGTGTCTGTTAGCAAGTTGTGGACAAGAATGTTTGTGGTAATATTTTATAAGCACTTCTAGCAAGGATGCATGAAGGATATGTGTTTGTTTCAAAGTTTTGACCAGCTACAAAGACTTTTTTTGGGGGAGGAAATAGAAGTAAGTGGTTCAATTCTTCTTTTCAACCTACCTGCCTTCCTGTAGTTAGGTGACTAGTGAAAGGAGATTTTTCCCAACATTGTGAAAGATGTTTGTTTCATGTAGTTTGGTGTGCATGCTCTTCAAAGAAGTGTTAGATTTCACTTTGTTAGTCTGAAAATTAATCATCAGTTAAGTAATCAGCATTCCTACCTGTATTCCTACCAGTCCAGGATTTCCTGTACAGCCTATGCAAAAGGAAAAAGTGAATTGATGAGGACATAGCTCCTCTTCGTGTGACCTAAAAACTCCTGTACTCAGTGGAAAGAAAAGATTTTTCCCTGCTCTTAATACTTTTTATATTGCACACAGCAAGGACATCAGTATGTTTTCTATTGCAAACAAATAGCAACAATCTAGTCTAGTTCTCATACATTTTTGCCAGGAAGTTAAATTAAGGATTTTTTGTTGTTTAAACAACGGCTCCTTTTATTGTAGTAATAAGTAGAAAAAAGTAGAGAATCAACCCATTGGCACAACATCTTTTTCACCATATAAAACAAATTTTGAATGTCAGATTATCAAGCCTTCAAGGCATTAACTTTTAAAGTCACTGCCCCACATTAACTAAGGAATGTTACAGTTATCTTAAAAGCAAAGTAAAATCCTTGCATCTGCCAAGGAAAGAAGTTTAGAGTCTGTCTGCTAGGGTTCCCTTATTTCAGACTTCACATTTGTGCCTATGGACGTGTAACCATGTGTGGTATTTTTATGTATTTTTAAAGTCCTACCTGGACTTTAAAAGTCTTGCTGGAAATGAAAACTATGAATTCAAAGTGTTGAACTAGAGGTTGCTCTTAGTCCACTGGAATTTGTTCAAATGTAGTCTCAGGTTCCATGGAGGCCTCTGTTAACCTTGTGGCTTACTCTGCTTCAAAGCGCTGTCTACACTGTAGCTTCCCCAAAATGCAAGTGCTTGACAGAGGCTTATTGTACAAGCTCAGTATGGATTGTTTCCCTCTCAAGGAAACCTAGGTTATGTTATACCACAGTAATTGCAGAATGATGACAAAGTCACCTTGCCAGGTTTCTGGCAATTTTCCAGCCTTCTAAGCTTGCAGACCTCGGAAATCCATTTAGCTGCCCACAGAATGTAAATTTTGGCATTTGCGCACGGTTTAGTTCACAACTGAAAGTTTCCTGTTCAAAATCCATGAATTCTCTCCCCTCAATCCAGGCAGAATACCTGTAGATTTTCAGAGAAAATCTGCAGAGCTCTCCTCCAAGAGCAAGGAAGGGAGATGTTACAGGACCTTCTAACAGGGGCTGGAAAGAATGATTTCTATAGTCCTCTGTCCATTAGATCATTGATCATCATAGATAATCAGCTTTTTCTATCCAACCCCCAGGCCTCCCATGTCTCTCTATACAATCTGGCTCCAAAGGCACAAGATTCCACACTTCCCATCCCATATTTTGTAAGATTGTCTTCCAGCCCTGTCCCCAGTAACTCTCCACATACAGCCTGTCAAATAACACAGTCATGAGAACAAAGCCAGGGGGAAGATGACTATTAGTATGGGATGAGTGCTCACTTCACCCTATTCCTGCTCACCTATTCTCTGCTTCCCACTTACCTGTTCCCTCCGGACATGCCACAGCCACCCCTTCCCCCCCTGAATCCATCACCTACACATCTAAAGGCACTCAGGCTCCTCTGCAGTAGGTGCTCTTATGTGGAAATGAAGGTGATAACTTGACACAGAGCCAAAACAACTCTGGGAAAGCTTGATAACCAATCTAATAGATGCCCTTCACCCACTAGAAATGAATGGGCTAAATGATCCCTACCCATATTTTTATGTCTTTCTCCCAGTGTATCAGCTTCCAGAATTTTACTTTCCTTGCCCAAGTTGCAAGCAGCAATTTCCACACTGTCAGGTTTCCAATCTTTCTGATCTCCCAATCACCACTGAGGACTTCTGCAAATGATGAAGTAAGGCTAGTACAGGAATTCATAGTGACATAAAGAATATGCTCATAGGTGTTTCCTTCCAGATTTTGACCCTAAGCATACTCGGATACATTTCAACATCTGCTTTGTAAATGAGAGAATGGAGACAAATGCAATAAACTGCTCTTCAGAAAAGATGAAGGAGAAAGAGTTTTTCTCCTATATGGCAGTGTGCTTACTTTGAGGACAATTACATTTACCTTTTCATGACAGGATTTCTGAAGTAAAATGTTCTTTGGTTAACCTACAACCTTCTCCACAAACCTACAACAGATTCCATGGATTAAAGCTACAACCTAAATTGAAGGCATACCTCACAGGAAAATGTAAATCAGTAGTATTTAAAGAGCATTTTAATTATTTGGGTTTGAAAATCAATTTAAATATATACTGATAATCATTAAATGTATGTTTAAATTGGCATTGAGACCCAAAGCTTATTGTGATGATGTGAATCTGGACTCTGAAACATGCAGGTAGGGAAAAAAACCTGACAGGCTAATGAGAAACATAGTAGAGAATAAAAAGACTTTTGAAAGGTTTCAGTTTAGTATCAAGAGGTCCTATATCATTATCTACAGACAAAAATACACTGCTACACTTCTTCATCTTTGACCATGGTTCCTTTGTGTAACTGCCCTCAACTAGTGGGGAGTTGTGCTCTTCAGATAGCCTTGCAAACTGGCAGGGAAAGGCTTGTGTTCTGCTGAGGCTCACATTACCCATGCTGTTAGCTTACAACTCAGGCACTGAGGTCATGGCCTGACTACACATTAAAGTCAGGTTTAGAGACTAGAGTGCACGATCAAAAACCTTGCAGTGTAGTGAGATTATTAACACCACACTGCATGCTCTTAATGCTAGGAAGCAGTGGTTGCATGCCCACATCTGATCTGGATCAAAAGGATATTGCTGGCTGATCTGGTAATGCATCCATCAAGTGTTAATGACTGAGATATTAAAGCATCAGCCAGACATTTGTCAAGCACTTTGACTCTGCTGATTCCTGATCAATGCAGGATGCCAGGAGAGAAGCAAACTAAAAATAAATCATAAATAAATAAAAGAATCTGGAGTGCTGTGTCCAGTTCTGGTCTCAGGAAGGACAGGGAACTTCTGGAGAGGGTACAGAAAAGGGCTGCAAAAGTGATTCGGGGACTTGAACATCTCTCTTATGGAGAAAGGCTGAGAGCTGATCCTGTTTAACACGGAGAGGACTGAGATGTGGGTCTTATCAATGCTTATAAATACTTAATGGATGGACACTGAAAACCCACCAGGACACCATCCTGTGCAAACTACTCTAGGTGAACCTACCCTGACAGGGGGTTTGGACAAGATGATCTCCAGAGGTCATTTCCAACTCCTAACATTCTGTGATTATCTTGTGCCAGAGTACCTGTAGTTGGAGTTCCCTTTCCCCAGAGGCAATCCTGTTGGTGTCACATCTGAATTTTAGGGTCTGAAATTTTGGCTCATGAGTGAATTTAGGAGTTATGGGTACCTAACAGTACCTGGGCAAGATAAGGGATGCCTGAATCATACAACTATATGCACAGTGAGCCATCTACAGCTCACAAGTGCAAAAACTCCACAGACAGCATTTACTTATTATTTCTTATTCTTTATTCATATTTACCCTTTATTCATTCTGGATACACCTCACAAGATAGGACTACAGCTTTTCTTGCAGAAAATTAGCAAGGGCTACTGCTGGTTTTTAAAATATGAATAGTAGATGGTTTAATCATGTAATAATTTAGTCTAGAAAGGACTCTGGAGGTCTGCCCCTTAAGCAGGGCTAACACCACAGTCAAATGAAACCTAAGATGAAGAAGATGCATCAGTCTCCATTTATAATGAGTGAATGCTTGAGTTTCAGAGGCAGTGGTGGGAATTCAGTCTAGTCTTGCTCACATCTGTGGGGCTGTGGCAAGTGCCAAACAACAGCAGAAGTAGAGAAGAGAGGGAGACAACGAAATGCTTCTTTCTTCTGGCTGTTTTCTGCTTCACCCAGGTGCTGTGTGGAGTGCAGACGTTTCAGAGGTACTCTGAGAACACCTCCCAAGCCACTGCCAGAACCTGGGGCTCCAAATCCTATCTCTCTGATCCTAATTTAGATCTAGCACCAGGCACAGGCAAAGCAGCTCAGCACTGCCAGCATGAAATACATATGTACATGCCAAGAGTAAGAGCTGTGGATACCAACTGAAAGCAAGAGTGCCTAGAGAGCTTAAGCAAGCCCAAGATCTGTTAGAAACTGTGTGGAGATTTACAGGATTATATTTTTGTATATTGGCACTTATATGTGACCTAAATTTCACTTGAATGTGTCCATTTTTGGTGCTTGCAGTGCTGCATTGTTACTGTAGGGGAGAGCAGAGCCATGTGTTTGTGCAGCTTTGTCTCTGCAGGTCCTCAGCGATGCTCAAACGCTGCACTTGCACTTCCACATTCTGGTTTCAAAATACAACCTACAGACTATCTCTCTGATCTAGTACATGCTGAACCACTGCTGTGAAAGACTACAAATAAAGATTGCCAAATAAAGATTGTCAAACTGCTTGAGGAAGATAGTCTCAATTTCTCTTAATTATTTGATCACTGCAAGAATGTATCTCAGTCTTGATTGGAAAACCACGAGTTAAAATCTTTTCAATTGCTTCTGCAAAGGAATTGTGTTTTGTTGTACACCTCTAGCACCTGATTTGTGTGCCCAGGACACATGCTTCATTAGCCCCTTTCACAAGCTAAGTGTCTGCTGTTCCAAATGTAATGCAAATCACATTTTAATGGTCACATTGACTAGCTAGGAAATGCTTTTGTTGGAGCTCTGACTTGTAGTTAATTAAGCCAATTAGTGTGTGATATAAGCACTTCTGGAAAGATGAAGCCCAGGAATAGCTCTCAAGAGATGGTGAAAGACTTTCATACAGACAGAAATGGTACAGAAGGGAAGAGGAATGAAGCAAGAGGAAGTTTAAAAATAATTTCTAAATGCATTTGCTACTTTTCTAGTTTACATCAGTCTCAGCTGAACCTCTATAAGAAATGTGTTTGTGGGGGTGAGAATCTACTTGCTATATGTCTTTGTGTAAGGAGGCAAAACTGGACTCTTTACTTAGCAGAGAAGATTGGCAATGACATTTCTACTCAGATCCTGCTTATGTAAAGAAAGTATCTGATTTATCAGTTGCACTTTTGACTTCCTTCCAAGAGAAGATTTTTTTTGATCACTTGACACCAGAAAAGACAGCAACTCATTCCTTGTAGGCTGTGTCTCACAGTCTTGCTGTGAGTGTGAAGACTGTCCTTTCAGCAAAGTAAAAACCAAAGAGATTTCTGAGCCTTTAGAATGGAAATGTATCACATTCCTTCCAGCACTGTTTCTCAAAGAAATAGATAAGGTCAAGCCATTAGATAATTTAACCATGTGCTAACCCAGAAGCTTGCAGTCTCAGGAAGATGTTATTTCAGTCTTTCAGAAATTCTACTAAACTGGCTCCATGCATGCTTCAAACAAGCATGTAGTGACTGAGCTGTAAATTGGGGTACATTTGTTTCTGTGTGCATGATACTTAGCTCTCACGTGCTAGGAATTTCTCACTGCTTGTGAGAAACCTGGCATTGCTGAATGGAAAGTAACAAAGCTTTTACAGTCCATGCAAATACATTTTTAACCTTGCCATTTTTTACCACTTGCTCCTTCTGTTATATTCTGGATTGAAATGTTATTCTCAAACCAAAAAACAAAAAACAACCAACCCATCTCATTCTTTCAGATAAAGTAGAACTTGTTTAGGATGCTAAACTGTTTAATTGCTATTGGTAGTCTATTTTTTTTTCCTTTGTAATTAAACTAATAAGAAGAAAAGTATCAAATCATCTGGGAGGATTTTGAACAAAGGAAATAAGATTTTTTGTCTAGATTGCATTCTTATGTTTCAAGGTGGTCTTGAGTCTTCTTGAAAAGACTTGTGAGTTTTAACCCCCTGAAACTCCTATATATTTATTATGCAACAGTTAATTTTATTTCCTCATAGAATAATCCTTCATCTTATCATTAGATCTGCAAAGAGCTACTCTTGATTCATATTGACTTGAGTGAGAAAGGAGTGACTTACTGCTACAGAAGTGCAATGAATATTTGGTAATTCACAGTTGGTCTCTCAGACCTTGCCTATACACACACTTACATTAGATTAACTTCCACACAAGTCAAATTCAGTAGCTGACAGTGTTCCATCCATCAGTGTGATTTATTGATATTCTAATGCACTTGAAATTACTAAGTCATCTACTAGACAAAGTCTTTTTTTATTTTTAGAAAGTCTACAAAATATGGAGCTGAATCTCTGTTCTTGACTAAAGGATGTCCCAGAGCAAATGAGTTTGGAGATTCTTCTCATGGTGCAGTGCTGTTTGCAAACCAGGATATTAAGAAATACTGTACTTATAGCTCTTCTCTTACCTATTGACTATGCTACTGGACAAGCAAAGATGTTTGAGAGTGCTTATGCACTGCAGGAAAAGACATTAAGGAAAAAAATCACTTTATTTTAATATCAGCTTCAATTAGAAACAGACTTATGTAATTAAGGAGAACGACAGTCTGGAAGAAAATATTTTAACCTGCTGAGTGGGAAATTAAACTCAGCACAATGCAAACATCACCAGTAAAATAGCCCACAACATTCAAAACTACTGATTTTTTATAGTAATATTATTGCATCCCCACACTTGATCTTTTGCAGCAACCTGTGCCAGCTATTGGCACAGTGCAGCAGCTGCACATCCAGATGAGATATGCTGTAGGATTTGTGTGGGGCAGGAGTGGGAGCAGATGTGGGCTATCCCTATGGAATTGGTGCTCTTGGCTTCCTCCCTACCCCTCCTTGGCCCTGCACTGTGCAAGAGGCTGAGCAAGAAGAGGCTCATGCAGGTGCCAGATATCATGAGATGGACATTAAAGGCTCAAGGATGATGTGAGTGATGATGTGTATTCACTCTCAGCAACTGGATGCTCTGACAGCCCAGCACATCCAACACCTGCTGTTTTGGAGAGCTTGCAAACTCAATTGGATGGCTCTTCTGCACAGCAGACCTGACATAAACAAATGTGTGCCATGAAATTGTTGGGTCTGCTTCCCTACTGACTGGCTGTAGAGACTAAAGGTTGAATTAAAGAAATGTGGCTTACACCACTATGCTATCTTTACTTCCAGATGTCTCTGTTTTCTGAAGCTTCCTATTTGCCATTAACCTTTCTTTTACAGGCTTTCCAGAAGAGGAGGTTTGAGTCAATCTGAAGTATGGATGCAGGAGGAGAACTGGAGCTATTTGACTGTTCATAGCCTGCAGTTTTATCTAGGAAACAATCTGTATTTTGTAGGTTGCAACACTTAAAGAGCAGAAAAAGATGTAATGTTCCACTCAAGCTTATCTATCTGACCTCTGCAGAGGCTGAGATGGACTGTTTTCATGCCAACTGAGAAGTCTGAATGTGACAATTTCTCAGATTAAGATTTAGAAAGATGGCAGATGAAACTCTTTAATAGCATTTCTCAGCACATTGGCAACAGCCCTCATCCCAGAAGAGGAGTGCTTCAGATACCAGGTAAAGATTAATACTCAATAAAGGGTTTTTCTTCCAAAGAGATTGGATAGACTTTTGGGTGTGCTAACTGCAGAATTACACAGTAGATATCACACACAATAACACAAGATATTTAAAAAAACCCCAACAAAACAACAAACACAACAGCAATAACAATCATGGGAAGACTGCTTTTTGAACAAAGGAAATAAGATTGCAGTAAAACTTCAAATTGCTCATGGAAGCCTTTTGGTGCATCACAGGCTATATTTTATTCTACACAGGTGGCTACATTCAGCCCATATCTGGGGCTAAACTGTAGTTGCTCTATCACCCAGTGACCCCTCCCCAGCAGACAAAGGGGATCAGGAAAAGGAGAGAGAATGAAACAACAAAACTAATACCAATGCCAGTATAAAGTACACAAAGTTGTACAATGGTCACAACAAATGGGAAAGTAGTCCTTGGGAGCAGAATGTTAAGCAAGCCCTTCCAGGAACAGGGAAAAGCAAGAGGAGAAGAAAGAAGAGAAACAGGTTCAGAAGGAATCCCAGGCAGAAAGAGCCCAATTACAACCTTATAATGAGCATGACACTTAGGGTCGAGGATACACCTGTGAGCCAGCTCAGGTCAGCTGCCCTTGCTGACTCCAAACTGCTGACAACCTGCAGCCCTTGGCTGCTCCTAGGATTCTGTCCCAGCAAAACCAGGACAACAGGCAAGTAATAAAAACTGTTTCACTATTCTATAATCCTGTGCTTTCTGCTATCAGTATTTTACAACTCTCTTCATTTTGGTTTCCATGAATCGTGAATTTGTGAGTTCTCTCTCACTTTTGATGCAGGAAGGATTGCTAGCTGAGTGCCTGACCTTTAATTACCAACTCACTTCACCTTAGCATTTGCACTGTTAAAAGTCAATAGACAAATATCAGAGCTTATTTTGAACTGCTGGATGACCTCCATGTAAAGGTAGGAACCTGCAACATGCAGCTCACTCAGGAGCAGATTAACTTCCATGTATGAAACTGGGGTGTTGCACAACTATGCAATCCTTTGCTTTCTGTTTTAGCTCAGAAAAGAAATATTTATTAAAATTATTTATGATCTTATATGCAAAGAGCACAGAGGAACATACTTCCAGTGTGGCCAGTGTTGAAGCCACTGAGCAAGATGTTCAGTGTCCTGCTGTTCTGAGCTGGTGGCTTTAGATAAGTCCTCAGCAGATGAGATGTTCAGCTATGTGTATGCACACTTATATTTGGGAAGGATATTATCTAGCTGACAAATCTTTCTAAGAGCTTCAGCTGGCAATCAGATGACCAAAAAGCTACTGTGGTCTGGTCACAAGTGGTTTTTAACTCAGTCTGTACTAGAAGTGTTCATCCCTCCTCACTCAGTTAAGTATTATGCAACTCTTCCTAGCTGTTGTTAACTGATTGGTTTAGATTAGATTTCTACTTCAAGGAACTTTGATTTAGCTAAGATCTTAGCTTAACTGAAAGTACAAATTTCAATCTGTGGAACCTGTCACAAAAGGGTAGGCTTTGACTTAAAATGGTGAATTAAGGTCACAATTTGGGGTTAATTTAAGGTGAACTGAAAGGAGGAAAGAGAAGCTGAAATAACAGACTTTCACAGGGGTTACAAGTGGTTGTAAAAGGAAGGATGGTTGAGGAAATCAGCGTAGCTTTCTCATGTGACAAGTCCTGACAACTCCTCTTAGCTGGGCTAACTGGAATAAAGGAATACCATACAGAAAGGAAATTTTAGCTCAGAAGATAGGGCTTTAAATGTACTGACAAAACCAGATGCAGCCTACACGTTGGGGTGGTTTTTCTTATTGTTTTGTTTTGTTTTAAGAGGAGTAAAGGCCATGAAAGGGATTCACAGACTAAAGTGTATTTCTGTTTTTGGCAAGGTAGCAGGGTTTGGCTGAGGGCTGAGAGACACTCTGCTTCCATTGCTGATCCTGCAGAATCATATGATAGACATTATAATTTTTTAAGGCTAGACTTTGGACTGTGAAATCATCTCTGGAGAAGATCACAAGGGAAAGTTTCTGCCTTTGTATACAAGTATATATTCCAAACAAAGGAGTTGCTAGCACTCTACCACTGGTATACAGATGTTACAAATAATGTTTATGTTCATGAATATTCATTGCCTAAACAGTAGCAGGCATGAGAAAGTCTGAATGAGAAGCTTAACAGGAACAGTCTTGCTATTTTTTTTCTAATTATTATTCTGAAAGTGACTTAAAATCCTCTTCAAGAAAATATTTCTTGAGTTTAACTCTGAATGCTTATGTTATTTTTTTATTACTGAGTATTATTGGAATTTTTTTCCTGATTTCAGTTTAGACTATGAATCAGAAGTAACTGCAGTGTCTTAGAATGGTGCTTTTGAACTATATTGTACCTTCTCTGGAGCCATTGCAGAGCTGTCTGGACACATTGCTGTGTGAGCTGGTCTAGGTGATCCTGCTCTGGCAGGGGGGTTGCACTAGATGATCTTTCTAGGGCCCTTCCAACCCCTGACATACTGGGATACCATTCATGGAAACCCTGAAGAACTTCGACTTGTGTTCTGAAAGGAAGAGGCAATAACAATCATCCATAGTTTTGCTTAGTATCCAGGTTAAACTACCCTCTATTAGTGGCACTGCACCTTTGTAGTAAGTGTGACTAAACCAAGCTTTTCTAATCAGTTTTGAGTTGTTTCTCAGAAGGTATGTTGGTGTGAGCAGTTTCTTCCCAGTTACAGCTCTCTATCAGTGCAGCATCTGCCAAGCACCTCTGACAATGTGACAGTGTTGCAAAAACAATCCTTTCTTTCACTAAAGCCTCCTTACAGATTCTTTAAAGGAAATATTTCCTTACCTCTCCCCTGCTGGGAACATCTTTTTAAGAAAAGAAAACAAACTAACAAAGCACAAGCAATCTCTGGATACAGGATGTACCTTGAAATGTTGTCTTTCTGTACTCTCAAGCCTGGGTGTGTCAGCTATGCCACAGCACACACAAGGCCAGGACACCTGGGGCAGTCTTTCTCATGAACCATGCTGCTGCAGCCTGGAATCATCTGTGGGATGTACTTTTGTCCGAAACAGGGTTAACTAGCTCTTTAGAGGTACCACCCAATTTGAAACATCCTTTGGGGTCTTACAAGATTCCTGATATGCCCTTGTAATCCTTGAAGATTATTTTATACTGGATGAAATAATGTTGGAGTTAAAGCACGGACTGAGGCCTAACCTGTAACCAAGTTGTGGAAACCTTTGTGCACCTCAAGCTCTTAGCCAGACTGGGGGTTTCAGGATTTAGAAATGTTCTACTTTTCCCCTCCTTCTTTCCCTGGCTCCTTTGATTTTCTCTTTTGCCATGTAAGAAGAGGAAAGGAACATTCCTTTCCTTTCTGTCATTCCTTTGCCAGAAAGCTGGCAAATATCAAAGCTGGGAATTTAAAGGCAACAAATTCTTCACAATATTTTTATTTGAACCAAATTTTATTCCATTTTTTTTTGTTCCTGGGGCTCTACCAACACCAAATGACATTGTTTAGGCCTGGCATGACATAAAATATACCTGGAAGAGACATCAAATGTGAGAAGACGTTTTTAATCTTGAATCTATCAAAGTGATCTAGACAAATGTCACACTCCCAGCTACTGAATCTGTCTCAACATTGAGTGATGTCATACTTTCTGGGAAAGGATATAAATAAGAAAAAAGAAAGGTAGCTTGGAAAAAAAACATTTTTCCAGGAAAAGGGTGAAAATGGCAGCACTGTTTATATTGACTAAGGTATTCCTGTCTTCTAATATAGCTGTTATTTGGGGATTTTAAAAAAAAGAAGTTTGAAAGTTGCAAGGGAATATATGTGAGTGAAAGTCATGGATCAGCCAAGCACCACCTTACTTTGTTTTAGTCCTTGGTGTTCTAATTTTGTCCTGATACATTTTTCTTTCCATGTTAATATTGTGAAGTGAGTGTGGAAGCTGTGCAGAGGATCTGTGGGTTGCTGTTAAGGTGCTGATAGCATTTTGCATAGAGAAAATACTTTCTAGCATACATCCTTATCTTACTGAATGCTAAATGTTGACATTTATCTTTTAGAAATTAATAATAAATGTAATTTTTTTTGCACAAAATGAAATTACAGATAGTATATTTCACTTAATATGCACAGTGCTCATCCTGGTCAACAGCAGATATAGCCAAATATCTGGAATTAAAATAAATAGGGTTTCAGCTGAAATGAAATAGCACCATTATAAATCTGTGAGACACACACTCTTTGACATCACAGTATGTCAGGGGTTGGAAGGGCCCTAGAAAGATCATCTAGTGCAACCCCCCTGCCAGAGCAGGAGCACCTAGACCAGCTCACACAGCAATGTGTCCAGGCAGCTCTGCAATGGCTCCAGACAAGGAGACTCCACAGCCTCCTGGGCAGCCTGGGCCAGTGCTCTGGCACCTGCACTGGAAAGAAGTTTCTCCTCGTGTTAATACTAAACCTCCTGTGGTCCAACTTGCTCCCATTCCCTCTTGTCCTACCATTGGATGCCATTGAGAAGAGCCTGGCTCCCTCCTCCTCACACTCACCCTTAACATATTTATAAGCATTCATGAGGTCTCCTCTCAGTCTCCTCTTGTCCAGGCTGAAGAGACCCAGCTCTCTCAGCCTGTCCTCCTAGGGCACATG
>VWZO01006308.1:228711-266377 GCA_013396975.1 Bucco capensis | reverse complement strand
AATATATTGCACAGTCCTGGCCCCAGCACTGACCCCTGGGGCACACCACTAGTCACAGGCCTCCAGTTAGACTCTGCTCCACTGACCACAACACTCTGGGCTCTGTCCTTCAGCCAGTTCCCAATCCATCTCACAGCACAGTCTCCCAATCCATACTTCTGAAGTTTGGCAATGAGGATACCATGAGGATACACTGTTTCTTCTAGACTCAAGTGGCTCACTGTGCAGGTGATTATCTGAGACTGTCCCAAAGTAGTCCAAGCTAGCATTGCAGATAAACTATCGTGTCTGTGTTTCCACAACGAAACGCACAGAGTAGTTGCAGTGCTCTGCTTCTGTTGAGCCTTGTACGGCTATAGCAGTGCACAAGCAGCAGAGGTCACCATACACCAAGTTCCACCAGCTGGTGATGCTTCAGCTAGGCCCTGGGCTGGGCATCAATTCCCCTAGCGTTGGCTCAAACTGATCTACAACTCGAGGACATCTGGGCAGCAAATGGCTGCATATAGTGAGAGCAACACTGTAAGTGCCATCAATTTGAAGCTTTTTTGAGAACTACCCTGCTTAACTAATCATCCTCTACTAGCCCCTGTAATTTGTCCAGTGCCTCTGCAAGACATTGTAAAATGGTTGATCCATGCCCTTTACAACTCATTAATAATAAAGTGAAATCCCAATGTGTTCTTTTTAGCCCTGAAGTAAACTTCAAGCTCCATACTGAGCACAATTACAAATAATATATTAACTAGCATGATGCTAAGTCCAGATGTCCAGCTGGTGAAGAGGGTAAACTGTGCTCACTGGCACATACACTCATAAAGATTAAAACTTTTGTCCTCTCCTATTGTATCTTGTCTTCTGAACAATCAACAGCTTCCTGCTGATACCATCACATACTCAACTGTGTTTGGGTATTTCCATGGGTAGTCTATAGAAGAAATGTTCTTAGGCTAAGGACAACAGTAATCATAAGAGTTTAATACATCTACAAATTATGGGGAAACTTCATGCCTTCATACCTTTCATTGGAAGTTGTGCTTTGATGCTGTCACCTCCATAACAATGGCAAAAGCATGCCTGTTTATTTGTAAAATGAATCTTGAACTCCTCTGAAGTCAATAGAAGTTTTATTGACTTACCAGAACTGCAATTTCATCCATATTCTTTCAATGGATGATGTATTTGTATTAAACTCTTATTATTCTCCTTTCAGAGTCATTATTTCAACCTTAGAACATTTTCTGTGGTACCAGGGCAATGGACTGAAACACATACTCAATAGTTTTGAATAACTTTAAGCAAGCTAGAGCATAGAAAGTTTTTTTTTCTTCCCTTAAAATGAGTTAAGCAGTTTTAAGAAACAGTGAGCAGAAAGGGAAGTTAAATCACTGTAGCTGTGCTTTATTTTCTTTAGTCTTATATAGTAATTCCTGATTTTGATGCTATGCCTGTTGTTAAGATATACTGTTTGCATTTTGGTTTGTTTGGGGGGGAGAGGATTTCAATAGTTTAAATGCAATATCCATGAAAGTGTTGTTAACACTATGTTATCCAAGTGGTATGCTGTCTGAAAACACCAGAACGAAGCATTTGGTATGGAATCCCTTCTGATTTTTTTGATTGAAAAGGTTATGTTGTCATTTAAAGAAGCATAAGATGAAAGAAGATCTAGCTGTAACTGAAGTCAAGGTGTGGCTTCATTTCCTAAAGATGAGGAAATTGCAAGTACAACTGAAATTTTGTCCTTAGATTACAGTGTATTTTGACACTGGCAGAGAAGCCCAGCAGCCAGGCTGAAGAAGCATGACCAAGCAGGTGTCAGTGAGGAGCCTGGTGGGAATGGTTGCAGAGGCACACAGATTACCTTTCAGCTTTGTATCCACAGCTAATTGAAGGAATTTATTTTATTTTAAAAAGAAAGGTTTGTGTGTGATGTGTTTTACCAAAGACAGTGACTGCTTCATGGCTGAGAGCAGGACACAGAACCTAATGGCTGGTAGCTGTTTGCTTCTAGCCTCTCTGAACTCCTGTCTCCAGTGGGGTTTTTTGGCCTTTGCAGCAACCTCAGACTGCATGCTGCTGAAACATTCCTTTAAATGAAGGCAAAGCTAGGATCAGCACAAAGTCTGTTAACAATCAGTTTAGACTTACAGAATTTACCTAGTGGGATCTCTTTCCTAAAAAAAGAAAGGTGGGGCAAACATATCTGGTTTTCCACTGAAAAGTTCTGCTTGGATACCTACCATTTGCATGTGGGATCTACACACGGAGAGGTTCTTCTTTATGCTAGGTTGTCCAGCACACTCATTGCTGACAGGAGGAAACATGGTTCCTAGGTGAAGATTAGAGAAAGACAGGTAGGCTAAAGGAGGACTACATTGGATGGAGCTTAGGGAAATGACAAACTTCCATTCTGGCCACAATTGCTTTAGGGTTCTGCTATTATTATTTCTGCTCTGCCTCTTTGGGCTTTTATTAGGGTCAGGCAGAGCCAGAGGAAATCCCACAGAGCACAGGTACAATACAGCAATGCTGCCAATAAGCCAGAAGGCTTGCCTGAGGCCAAAGCAAGCACGAAGAGACTAAGTCAGCTGCTTAAGAATTTAAACAAATAATAGTGCAGTGCCCTTTTTGGACTGAGGAAAATGTGGGCCCTCCAGTGGGAGAGCATGCACTGCTACAAAGAGGTCCTCATCCAGTCATCCTCTTCCAGAACTCTTCTGAGGATTGTAGCACAGAAGGGGATGATGTGATCCAAGTGCTGTAAAACATAATTAAAAAAGTAATGATAAATAATCTAAAGGGACAAATGCAGTGGAATGCCATGGGAATTAAATTACTCTTTCTGATAAAATTAGTATTTTAAAAGGCTATAGAACTAATTTATAAAGACATCTAAAATTAATCTAAAGAATTACATGGAAAAAATGGAAAAATATCCCTTTCTGCTAAAACTGTATATTAGTTCTATACTGAATGTAACAGGACTTTTCTGTAAATAGAGAACAAGGTTAATTCATATTTTAAGTCATCCTTTGTCCTTGTGACAGTTCTTGTAGCTGCTTAAAATTTCCTACAGTTTCACCCTTTGTCTCCAAACTTGTCAATATTAATGCATTCTTCATTTCATTTACTAGACACTTTCTCTAACCCACAGATGTACATTAGAATATTTGCAGGCAGAACATTCTATTTAACTAGCAATCTAAAGTTTCACAGCTCGCCAAGAGAATGAAGGATTTGAGGAGCAGAGATTAAAAAGAAGAAGAAATCCCAGCACTGTAAATGGTAAGATTTTACACCTTACAGCTGCCAGCTCTAATCCACAAGGAGACAGAGTTCTCAGGCTCCTAGGAACAGAGACTGGGCTATTTTTTTTTTACAAATAGTCTTCATGTTCCTTTGGAAAGGAAAGGGAAGGGAAGACAAAAGTCCCAAACCCCAAAAGAAATCCTTGTTTATGAAGTACATAACATTGATGAGGAGTTATTTTGTCCTTGAATGTGGAAGCATTGTGGTGATTTGATAAGATCTGTGAAGATTACATTTTGCTTGTTATTCCAGTTGAAATGTAACAGCTGAAATGTTACACAGGCTAAGTCAGATTAAGCCTGAGAGGATTTTCACAATGTAGCATTTACATAAGATAAGGACCTGCTGGTTTCTGGTTCCTTTTAGCTGGAATACCTTCATCTTAATATTATTACATTATCTTAAACCAGCCTTTTTTGTAAGATTAAATATATTTGTTTCAAAGACATAGCAAAGCTTATTTTAATAAACCAATTTTTAATAATCTTAATAAATTAGCATCAGGCAGAACCTTCAGTGCAGTTAAGATTGCTGAAGTTACAGCTAACTTGCAGAAGTGAAGCAATGCATTGAGTGCTGAGGGATGCTGGGCAGCACACTGCTATGCTGAGACCTTCAGCAAGGAAAACTGCATCCTCTTCTGAGTGAACAAGAGGCCAAAAAGGCCAGTTCTTTCCTCTAACAAAAGAAGGAACAATAGAAAACTATTTTGGGCAGGCCCAGGAGAGCTGTGTGGGAAGGAGAAGGAGAGAAGAGGGAGTCACAGGACAGATTACAGCTCTGTACCTGTTTGTCACATATTTGTCTGCCTGTGTTTTTTGTGATGAGAGAGAAAAAGGGAAGGAAGAGGCCTAAGACCAAAGGATTAGTTGAAGGTCAAATCTGAAGATGAAA
This sequence comes from Bucco capensis, assembly GCA_013396975.1. Taxonomy (NCBI): domain Eukaryota; kingdom Metazoa; phylum Chordata; class Aves; order Piciformes; family Bucconidae; genus Bucco; species Bucco capensis. Next base: position 262,171 of record VWZO01006308.1, on the reverse strand, counting down.
TAGGCTCAAGTGCAGAGCTCTGAGGAAAAACTGGAAAAGGAGAGAGGAAAAAACCCCTTTTGAGCAAACCTAAGTGACAGCATATTCATTTCTAATTGCTATTGTTTATAAAGAAATATCTGGATCCATCATGAATTTGTTTTCCTAGTGAAAACATCCCAGGGAAGCCACTATATAATATAGTGAAGTTTAACAAGGGCAAGTGCTGGATTTTGCACCTGGGATGGGGCAACCCTGGATGTACATACAGGCTGGGGGACAAGAGGCTGGAGAGCAGCCCCACAGAAAGGGATCTGGGGGTTCTGGATGACAGCAAGTTGAAGGTGAGTCAACAGTGTGTCCTGGCAGCCAAAAGGGCTAACTGTGTCCTGGGGTACTTGAAGCACTGTATTGCCACTCAAGGGAGGTGATAGTCCCACTCTACTCTGAGCTGGTGTGGCCACACCTTGAGTATTGTATGCAGTTTTGGGTGCCATAATATAAGGAGGATATTAAGCTGTTAGAAAGGGTCTAGAAGAAAGCCATGAAGATGGCAAAGGGTCTAGAGAGGAAGGCATGTGAGAAATGGCTAAAGTCAGTTGGTTTGTTCAGCCTGGGGAAGAGGAGACTGAGGGTAGATCTCACTGCACTCTACAGCTTCCTCACAGGGGAAAGTGGAGGGGTGGACATTGATCCCTTCTTTCTGGTGACCAGGGATAGGACCCAAGGGAATGGCATGAAACTGTGCCAGGAAGGTTTTAGATTGGATTTTAGGAAAAGGTTCTTCACCCAGAGGGTGGTCAAGGTCTGGAACACACTCCCCAGATAAGCAGTTGTGAGAGAATTCAAGAAGCTTCTCTTAGGCACGTGGTATGATTTTGGGGGTTGTCCTGTGCATGAATGAGTTCCATTGAATGATCCTCGTGGTTCCCTGCCAACTCTGGGCATTCTGTGATTCTATATAATCTAGCTACTCAAGGCAAGCAGAATAACAGTATTAATCTAGTCTTGTAATCCTCACAGTTCATTGCACCTTGGGAAAAAAACCTGTATTCTTGACAACACTAAATATGTACATTAGACAGGAAAGGGGCTTATTTATTGATGTGTTCACTTGCTTAAAAACAGTGCCTATTTATTCAACTGTTTCTTGATTCTTTTAACTGCAGCCTTGTTGTCTACTGATTTTGATTTTATTGGAGACTTCTTCCATGTCTATTTCTATGTAATATACTTAGGCCATCTCTCCAGACCTATATAGATGAATAGAATCACAAAGATCATAGAATCCTAGAATGGTTAGGGTTGGAAGGAACCTCTGGAGCTCATCTAGTCCAACCCCCCTGCAGTGGGCAGGGACATCCCCATCTAGATCATGTTGCCCAGAGCCCTGGCAAGCCTCGTATGTTTGCTATGTTTGTGCTAAGTTTGCAGTGCACTACAGTGCTCCTTTCTCACATTTACTCTCTTTTCTGTTGGTACTATAGAACATTTCTGCAAAACAAAGTAGAGAACAAATCCCTTGTATTATGGAAGAATTCCATGAAGTCCCTGGACTTAGTTTGCTTAAATCCAGATTCACATAGGTAAGTTTAGTGCTAGGCATGTCTGTGAGTAGAATTAGAAGAGAGATACTTCATTAAATCACACATTCTTCATCTCTTCATCTGTGGTTTTCAACATGACTGCCACTTTAGGACTTTTCATTCTAGTTAGGAAAAGGAGGCAAGAGTCATGTGGAAATCTGTGGTTACTCTGTGGTTTTTTTTGGTCTGAAGCAAGCCACAGGACAATAGAAGTAGTAAACACAAGAGAAATTCGTATCTGGAAGTTAGGCTTGTGTTAAGCTGCAGTTACTTGGTTTGTGGAGGTGCTGGAGAGGGGACAGAGGCTCCCAAGCTGCTAAAGGGCTTAGAACATAAGCCTGAGGAGGAAAGACTGAGGGATCTGGGCTTGTTTAGCCTGGAAAAGAGAAGGTTGAGGGGAGACCTCCTGGCTCTCTAGAACTACCTGAAGGGAGGTTGTAGAGAGGCAGGGACTGCTCTCTTCTCCCTAGTGGAGAGTGATAGGACAAGGGGAAATGGATGGAAATTGCACCAGGGGAGGTTCAGGCTAGATATTAGGAGGAATTTGTTTGCTGCAAGGGTTGTGAGCCATTGGAACAGGCTGCCCAGGGAGGGGCTTGAGTCCCCATCCCTGGAGGTGTTTAAGAGACAGGGAGATGTTGCATTGGGGGGCATCATTTACTAAGTTGCTAGGGCTAGGACAAAGGCTGGACTTGGTCTTTTCCAGCTGGAACTGTTCTATGATTCTATGGCTCAGGGATAAGCACATGAAATATGAGATCCAAAGGAGACCTGACTAGATAGTTCTGGAGTTTCATTTTTGGCCTGAAATCCTATGAACCCAGGACCCTTCACAGTGCTTTGGAGACAGGTCATTAAAGAAAGCAAACCTCTTCACTGGGTATGGAAGGTGATTTTTCCCTTTCAGCAGCCCACAAGCTGTGGCTGTAAAAAGGTGACTCCTCCATTAGGAAGCCTTGCTATCCATAGGGCCACAGCTTGGTAAAAAACATTTTTCTTCTAGACAGTGAACAAACTTGCCAGTAATGTTGTAATACTGGAATGCAATACTTTCCAGAAGGCAGTTTTTTATACTAGTTTCCCATCAGTATGACTCTTAAGAGAAGGTACACTGCATTTAGTGTGAGCCCTAAAAAGCATAAGCCAAACTGCTATTTGAATCCCATGTCAAAGGCAAGTCACTCAGTGAGGAGCTATCTCCTGGCAATAGCAAAAAGAAAGCTGAGACAGAGCTAGATTTCCAAAGACTTTCAGGATAGTTATGTTTTTCACATGTTAATATTTCCTGACACCACAGAACCACTCTCCCTGACATCACATTTCATCATTGAGTTTCTGTGGCAGGAAAATTGAACAAAGAAGAGCTCTTATCCTCCAGATAAAATCATGGATCAAGTGCTTAAGTTGGAATCTCTTGGACTGTAAGTATTTTTCTACTTAGATATTGAGGAAAGCTCCAGAGAATGTATGCACTTTGAAATCATTTTGATAAGGAGTTATATATGTTTTACAGAAAGCATTTTTAACAAGTTAACTAGATTCATGAGGGTTTGGGAAAATAAGCTCTTTTTAAAGTTTGCCAGGCTTACTGGTCCAGCAAAGCTGTTGAACATGTTGCTTTAATAAGTGACCACTCCTCCTCAGCTCAGTAAAAAAGCCATTATTGCTCCAATTTCTTTTGTCTCTCAAATGCAAATTTCTGCCCAAGTTTATTAATATTAATTTATCATTATTTTTGTTAGTACTTCTGCTTGTTGTGGCAATTATTTACACTGGCTACATAGAACTACATAGTGTGGAAAACTGCTGTCATTTGAGATAACTACAGTACTTTGAGTGATGTAGAGCTAGAAGAAAAGAGGTATGACATACAAGCATGGTCAAAGGAAAGGAGACTGACACACACTTTCTGATTTATGCAGCTGATAGCACTTAAGGGAGAATTTGCTCCTGAAACAACTTTTGCATATTTTTCAAATTCAGTCTTAATAATAATTTCAATTTGGCAGTAACTATGCTTCTGTTTCATTTGCTTGATCCCCACAACGTGATGTCATATAGATATATTTTAGAAGTGACCCTGTTATCAATTTTTCATCTTTTCAACAAGAGGATATAAAAATTGCTATATATACATTCTGGAGAAGTTCAGGGTGATATGCCAAGTAGACTGTGAAAATAATAGCATCACAGGTGGCTCTTTGTTGAAGAATCTTTTATTCTACTTTCCAGTATGTGAATATATCTTATTTTATTTAAATAAAGCATGTTGTCAGGTTAATTTCTTTTAACTCTTCATTGTTAAAATGTCTTCATTAGGTTTTCTGGGGTCATGTGTCTCCTCTTTTCCTACAGTTTTTGTTAGTCACCAGATAAGCTTAAAGGTTACCACAGTATCCTGTTTGAGTCCTGGACATGAAAATGGTCCCAGTTCATTTCTTTTCTGCACTTGTGCTAACTGGCCATGGGTACTTTTAAAAGTAGTCAGTATAGCTTCTTTGAAAAATGTCTTCTTTGAGTTGTTTTCCTCCTGTTCTCAACACTTGTGATAAAACATTGTCTGCTTTATAACTCTTTTGAGCATGGATGCCTCTTCCTCCTTTCTATTTCACCATGCATCATTTCCAAATGCTTTGGAAGCTCTCAGTAAAGCTGCACAATATCCCCTTTATGAAGACTTATTACATGCAGGCTCTTGAGCTGCACATGTTTTCTACAGATTCTTGAGTGCTTTATTACATCTGCCTCTCTTCCTTCTTCCTCCTTTAGTTCACCTGTGGCCCAAGCTGTCTTATTCGATGCATTTTGTTGAGCTTCATTACACTGACATTTGTAGTTTTATGGCTCTTTCCCTTTGATGGTGACTGTGAGGTGAGTAGGGTTCCTAGTGAAACCTACATCAAAGAGTTTGTTCACTCTTTCATGGATGTTCTTTGGAGAGAGATAAGGGGGAGAGGTCTTGAAAATTAAATTTAAATTACCCATGAAAAAGGCTTAAGCTGCAGACTACTCATCTCAATGAAACTTGTGGCCAATGCAAAAGGCCAGCTGGAAGAGAAAGCCAGGAACAGCCCATGTGTGCAGGAAGATGGAAGAAGTTACTCAGGCCTATCCACAGCCAAGAGCTTTACCAGGAGATTTTTGCACCTACTATTATCACTCTTCCCTTGGACTCTTTCCAGCTGCTGCCACTTTTTTGTCTAGCAACAGAAGCCAGCAAGCCTTAGCCCCATTTGCCCCTTCTGGTTGGCCTTGCTCTGCCCTGACCCATGTGCACCATCAGCTCCCTTCACAGCTCCCCCTTTGCTGCCCCTTTCCTGCTTTCCTGCCCCTTTCTTTGGTCTCCCCTTCCTCCCATTCTGTTTGCCCTGTGCTTCACTTTCACCAAAGGTTTTATTCTTACTGACACAAACTCTTCCTTATGTTTTCCCCTGGCAAAATGAAGGATTCACTGTGTGAACAAAAATACATACTGAATGCATGTACATGAGAGAGAGTGATAGGAGGAAAAGAAAAGAACAAGGAAAGGTAGAACAAAGCCTGATAGAAATGTCCAGTTCTGGAGCCCTCAACACAGAAAGGACATGGAGCTGATGGAGCAGGTCCAGAGGAGAATAATCAGGGGCTGGAACACCTCTGCTCTGAGGACAGGCTGAGGGAGCTGGGATTGTTCAGCCTGGAGAAGAGAAGGCTTCAGGGGACCTACTAGTGACCTTCCAGTACCTAAAGGGAACTTCCAAGAAGGCTGCAGAGGGCCTGTTTGCAAAGGCCTGCAGTGAAAGGACAAGGGGCAATGGTTTTAAATTGGAGAGGAGTAGATTTAAACTGGATATTAGAAAGAAGTTCCTCCCCACAAGGGTGGTGGAACACTGGCACAGGTTGCCCAGGGAGGTGGTTGAGTTCCCATCCCTGGAGGCATTCAAGGTGAGGCTTGCCAGGGCTCTGGGCAAGCTGATCTAGTTGGGGATGTCCCTGGCCACTGCAGGGGGTTTGGTCTAGATGACCTCCAGTGGTCCCTTCCAATCCAAATGATTCTGTGATTCTGTGAAGCAAAAATACCTGCTAAATCCCTTTTTTGACTTCACTAAGCTAGTGTGCAGGAAGATGGGAGACATGAAATCATTCAAACTGGGAAGCAATACGGGAAAAAACCACTCAATATGAGGGGAAAGAATCAGCACTTCATTGTCACAGATGTGTACATGGAGGACTGAATCAAGGATTTATGCTGAGGGAAGATGAATTTAAAGGAATATTATTAAGGGCATAAGAATATGGGAAAAGTGAATATGGTAAGGTCATTATTCACCTGGAAGAATAATGCCTTTAATCTTTTGCCATTAGACTCTGACATAGTATGTAATACTTTACAGAAAAATGATCTGTCTGTGAATATTTCTAGATAAAGAATTTCAGTTGTATTTTTGCAAGGATGCAAATATTATATCTGAAAAAAAATTTTCAAAGGAAAGTGAAGAAATGTGTAAGAGATTTAATTCCACCATTTGTACTTTATAGATCATTGTATCAATTACTCGATTGCAAGTGGCATGCCTAGTAAGTTTGTTACATTAAACTGTAAGTACTTCATAAATATGAGGAAAGAGTCATGGTAAAGTCACTCTCCCAAAATCGTACCCTGGGAGACTTGTAAAAATTGTTTTTCTAAGGATCTGCATCAAGTACTAAAAATTAGTTTTATCATGCATAGCAGCAAATCACTTCAGTGAGAAATCATGGTTTAGAGGGGGATACTGATATTTTTTTACATGTAAAAATCAAAGCTCTTCCTTTTTAAATCTGCTTAAATTGAATCAGGCAGTTCACAGTACTGTTCCATAAAACAAGCTGGACAGTCTGACTGTGTTTGTGGAGAACCTCTCAAACAGTGTGTCAAATCCTTGAACAGAGAGGTCCAAATCTTGGGCCCTGTTGACAATTGCATGCTGTTCCATTGGCAGAAAGTTGCCTCAACAGTGCTAACCAGAGGTCTAGATTAACTTGTGCAAGTGCTCCTGTCTGCACTGCTCTCCTCTGGAGCATAGCTAAGCAAGAGACACTTCATCAGTCTCCTGACTTCACATGGACTTTGCTAGCCTTTAGGAGCCAGAGCTGTGGCTGAGGAAGGGCTGACACAAGCTGTGCTTTGGTTTTGAAATAAAGTGGGGTTTGTTGCTTCAGGGTACTGGTAGTGATAAAAGCACCTCAGCAATCATGCATTTGTAGAGACAGTAGCATCAGAACAAAGAAAGAAATAACATGTAATGGAATTCTCAAGTCATTTGCTGATCTAGCCTAACACCTGTAAAGGAATAGCCTCCTGTGAAATGCTGGTGGCCCACAGACATGCACATATAAATGCTTAAATCAAAATATAAGGTCCAGATAATGGCTGAAATAGGTCCCCAGAGGATCCCCTTTTCTAGAGCCAACTCTGAGCATGACAGCCTGTAAATGGGAGGAAAGAAACACAGATCAGTTTTCCAGTGCTAGTTGTGAGCTGAGTGTCGCCAATAGATGAGACTGTTGCAGACCTGCTGTTGTTTTAGGAGAATCCAGCACTAAACAATGCTAGCAATGGCATCAATTAATCTCATAAAACACATTTTACTATTAAAGGCCTTGACACAAAGGTGAAGTAATTCCAGCTGTCCTGCTGGCCACATGAAAGTGATGTGTGATAGCTAACTAAGATATTCATACCAGATGCAAGTGACAGATGCAACCAGCATGATGACAGATCAAGAGTTCTTGTAAATCTCATCCAAGGGGTCCCTTCATTAAGGGCTTCAGCACCTCCAGCTGGTTCACATCAGCACATCTGACTGAGTTACTTGTTAATAGACCTTATAAAGTTTCTGTGATTATCTTACTCAGCCTTTATTCTAAATTTTTGGTTGTCAGGCTCATGTACTACAGGAAAGATTGTTGAAAAGTTCCTTGACATAGCCCTCAGTTCTACCCCCCCATTTTGGTTTCTATTTGGCTATATTCAGACATTTCCTGAGGCAAGCTTTTTCCAGCTGAGGAGTCAAACACAGCACAGATATTTTGAAGAAGGTCAGGGAAGGAAAGTATCTTCTGGAACTGTATTTATGACCANCATTCCAGGTGAGGCCTCCCCAGGGCAGACTGTCCCTTTCTACATGCAGTAGTGATCCTGAAAAGCAAGGAGCTGAACTTAGACAAGCTGCATGAATCATCCTTTTCTGAACATGTAAGAGTTCTTTGAGGCACTAACTCTTCCCCAGTGATGTTACACCACAGTCTGTAGAAGTCACAGGCTGCATTAGTTGCTAAGTGTGACTCCACAGTCACATTCTCATAGTCTCCAGACAACAAGTTTCCTCTGATCTGGGCCTGACCTAGATATCCACTCCTGTGCCATTGCAGTCATCTTAAAGTATGACAAATTAATGATAATTTTAGCAAAATTTAGTAAAGCAACTGAGCTAGTAAAAAGTGCCCAGCTGGACTGAAACATTGGTTTCTCAAATGGTATTCATGTTATTGTTATACCCATTATCTGATTATTACACATGGCACTGTTCATATATATAATGAATCAAATGTGCTTCATTCTCAATATTTAATCCTTTTCTGTGCTGTCTGTTAAAAGCCTTACTTATGGCAATAAGCAAGAAGTGACAAGGACTGACACTGGTCTGGACATTGCAGGCTGACCTGACCTGGATGGCACCATTTGGTCCTGTGCCTATGCAGTACCAGCCATGCCTGGGTTATGCCAGTTGCAGAATACCAGATCTCACTAGTCACAGGCTTGGCCTTGTATCTTTAGGACTACAAAAAGCAGCTCTAATGGCCCCGAGAATGTGATGGCAAAGCAGCAGGAAGCAGGGCTTCAGAGGCAGGGGGCATAGCCCCTTTGATCCCTCTGTGAAAATCCATCCTTCAGCTCCACTGAAGTAGCTCCACTGATTGGTGAAAAACAAATGTTGGAAAACTAGGTTGCATCTCTAATGAATGTAAATTAGTATTCTTATTTATTTGGAGTTTTTGAACAAAGAAGAGTGAAAGTGAGCATGTTGTCTTATATACGTAAGGCTGTAAAATGATGAAATAATAAGGGAAAACAACTGAGATGCAAAACTGGTCCATTATGCTAATTTTATTCTAACCTCCTCTGAATCTGGTGGTTCTTGTCTATGGATTTGTTTGGAAGCTTGTGATGCTTTGCTCTCAGTGCTACTCTACTATCTGAGCTATTTAATTCGATGTTAGTTTGCCTATCTTAGTGTTATGTTGCAGTCTCATCTCTGATGCCAGTATAGAGGTATACATTTCAGGTCTCCAGCATTCATGGTCAGTTATGGTTTGTCAAGAAACTGTTATAAGAGAATCCACAGTGAAAGAACTGTCTTAAAAATTTCTTCTTTCCTTTTTGTTTTTCCTTGCACAAAAGGCAATCTTGTATTTTCAGTCTGCATAGCCTCAGGCAATCCACACAGTACAGAATAATACTATTCTATTGGAAAAAGAATTACAGTGAGAGGTATTGGAGAGCTCTGTAACCTGAGATAGCATCAGAAAGCCAGTCCTTCACAGAGGCATTGCAAAGTAGCATTATCCAGTTATTGCAAAACTACAGTTATGTGGCTGCAAGGAATCATAGAATGGTTTGAGTTAGAAAGGACCTTAAAGATCATCTAGTTCCAACCACCTTGCCATTGGCAGGGACACCTTCCACTAGAACAGGTTGCTCAAAGCCACAACAAGGTCTCCCTGGAGCCAGGCTACCTGTCCTTGCTTCCACCCTCTGCACACTTATTCCTTTGTGTTTGAGTTTGTCCAGGAGCTCCTTGTTCATCCACACACACCTCCATTCCTTTTTGCCAGACTTCATCTTTGCTGGCATGCATCACTCCTGAGCTTTGAAGAGGTGTATCTTGAAGACTGGCCAGCTTTCTTGGACCCCTCTTCCCTCCAGGGCTTTATGCCATGGTACTCGACCAAGCAGATGCCTGAAGAGGCCAATGTGTGCTCTCTTGAAGTCCAGGGTAGTGAGCTTGCTCTGTGCCTCCTCGTTGCTCTAAGGATTTTGAACTCCAACATTTAATGATCACTGCAGACAAGGCTGCCATTGAGATTCACATTCCCCACCAAGCCTCTCCTTGTTGGTGAGAACAAGGTCCAGCATAGCACCTCTCCTCCTGTCACTTGGAGAAGGAAGTTACCATCAGTGCACTCCAGGAACCTCCTGGATTGCTTATGCCCTGCTCCAACAGATATCAGGGTGGTTGAAGTCCCCTATGAGGTCCAGAGCTTGTGAACATGAAGCTGTAGAGGGCCTCATCCACCTGATCTTCCTAGTGAGGTGACCTGTAGCAGACTCCTAGTGTAACTTCAGCTGTTCCTGCTCTGGCTTTGATCCTAGCCCATAACCTCTTGGTCAGCTCCTCATCCATCCCTAGGCAAAGCTCTGTGCACTCCAGCTGGTCACTGACTTAGAAGGCAACACCCCTCCTCCTCATCTTCCCTGCTTGTCCTTCCTGAAGAGTCTGTGTCCATCTGTTCCAACACTCCAGTCATAGGAGCCATCCCACCATGTCTTCATGATGCCAATAAGGTCATAGCCCTGCAGGTGTGCACACATCTCTAACTCCTCTTGTTTCTTGCCAGCTAGGTATATTTGCATAGAGGCATTTAAGCTGGGTGCACAATGAAGCTGAATGACTGCCTGGGGTGGCTGGAATTCTGTGCTGCTCTTACAGTGCTCTCCTGATGACCTGTGGTCCCTTTCCAAGCATCTATTGCTGGCACTGGCATCAGACTGGTAGCAGTGCGATGGATTGAGGTTCCCTTCCTCCAGGAAGTTTAGTTTAAAGTAGGAAACCTTCTTATTATTCACTGAGTAATGATCCAGGCTATTCAGGAAGGGTATAGGCCCAGAATCATGTCTGTACCAAAACCTCTGAACTTAAGAATGGATTTAAGGGTACCAAAACCCACTACTTGCATGTTTTCTAGCCATATTAGTAGCTGTAGCCCTGCTTCTGCTCCAGCTTCAAGTCTTTTTGCTCTTGAAGGACTTCTGTCCTCCTTCCTTTTTCAGTGACTTGTACATCTTTGGCTGGGGGGAAGGGAAGGCCAAATGTCCAATTGCATTGCTGTTAAGTGCTGACTTTGTGCATCTCTGACTTTGGCCAATCAGGGGCGTGATCAGCAGGAAATCAACTCTGTACTGAAAGCCTAACAGGGGTTTGTTGTTGGACCAGGCCTTCAGGGGTCTTGGTGCTGCCATCCAAACTGGTTTAAAACCAGCTTGGAAAAGAATTACTGTGACTCCCTGTGACTACTGCAGACCCTGTGCAGATTAGTGGGGAGCTGTTTCAGCCAGTTTCATTCTAGGAGGCTAGGTAACTCTGTATAGCTCTCTTCCAGATAACTTGCAGCTCCCTGACAGGTACACCTTAGCCTTGATACAGCTTAAGACTTTGCTCCCTAAAACACACAAGGAGAGTCCTTACTAAGTATACCAGTGCCCTGAAATGTCAGTTCCCATCACTGCTCCATGCCAAAGCCAGAAGGGTCTTGTTTCTCCAGCCTTCATCACAGGGCCTATGAGCTCAACACCCTCATTGAACAGACTGTTTCTTGCTATCCAGATATTCACCCACTCCTGGGCAGAGACATAGGAAAATGTTTCATGTAGCAGTTCCTGCACATTCCTGAAAGCTTGTAATGAGGCTGAGTCTCATTAAAACACACCCAGATCTCACACCATGGGAGATGAAGAGAGGGCATAAAATGCCAGAGCAGCTACACTGTGAATGACCAAGGCTGGTCTGGAAAATCAGGTCCCATAACCATTCTGGCACAACAACAATTAAGAAGTCTGGCAAAGCCTCACTAAGCTGCACACTCTGGAGAGACACAAGTGTGATGGGAGCCATAAACAGGCAATAGTACAGCAATGAGACAGCCTGGCTGTCACCTCCTTATACACAAAGCATGATATTTCTCTCTTCTCCCTCTTCCATCAATCCCCACCACCACCTTCATGAGATGAGCTAACAAATTCCACAGATCATTCACTGTGACCCAAGTCCATGTCCCTTCTTATCAGTCACCTTTTCTCCTCTAGTCAACATGCACAGAGAACTGCACAGAAAGCATATGTTTCTTTCAGATGCCACTTCCTGCATAAATATGTTCAGAACAGGAACATCAATTCACAGGTCTTGTCCAGAGGAAGGACTCAAAGGGAAATGAATAAGCAGACTATATTCTAGAAAGACTAGGACATCCAGAGTCTACAAATGTAGAGTTGTGTTATTTTGACTCTGCTCCACATGGGATCCCCTGTTAGGCCTGCTCTGGACCTATCTCCATGTCTCAGGGTGCCATGAAGGACAGAAAATACCAGGTTCTTCAGTGAGGGAAAGCTCTGAGAACTTTTCAATGTTGCACATAGGCCTTCTTTGTGATGGAGATGCCAGCTTGGGGTACTGTATATTTCACTGAGGATGACTGGGTATTCCTTTCACAAGAGATTTCTGATCAACTAAAACTGTGAAAATCTTTGCACCTTTACAACCACATTTTTCTGACCTTCCTACACTTCCTGCAAGACTTCTCTTCTCCCAAGGTTCTCACCATCCTGCACCTACAGGCTGTATGTGAGCAGCTATACATACTGCACTGCTGCAAGCATCTCCAGCCTTGAGGGGCCACACCACAGGGATGGGGCAAAAGTAGAAATAGCCATTGCTTGAAAATCTCAAGCCTGAAGCCCTGGATTTTGAAGGTTAAAGTTTAGAGATTCATTTATTCCTGAATCTTTGTTCTTGCCTTGGAGGACACAGTGGACTAAATTCAACTACTAAGTCTTGTTTTGTTTCCAAATAAATCCTAGGGCTTTAAGCACACTTTTTATTTGTTGTATTACTTTAAAGAGTGAGATGAAAGGGCCTTTCTTTATGTTCCCTGTATATCTTTCAGCATTTTGCCTAGCCCAAGCAGGAATGCTAGTATTTATATTTTCTATATTTCACAGAGTGTTCTTGTGGCCAGAGGGTCTATGTATTATTGTTATTTTTGGTCCAGCTTTCAGGACCTGCATGTTGCCAACAGCTTCTTTTCTTTTTTTTTTTTTTCCTTTGGTAAGGAGACAGTAAAAAAACTTTATGTTTGACAACATGTCTGTGTCTTTTGACTCAGTGCACTTTTGGAAAGCCCTCTCCTCTGGCATTCACACTATATCATCCTCCACCACAAGACAATTTAAAATAAGATATTCCCACTCTTGCCAACTTTGTCTAAACAAAGCCTGTGAGTTGAGAATGAGCTCAGTGTATGCATGATGTCTATTGGCATAGAGAAGCCAATGGGAGGAGAGTGGTTAGGGTAATTTGGGTTATCCTAGGAGACTTTGGGAAGGAGTGAGGATCTCTCCCTCTCCTCCAGATGGCCTTCCTTCAGGATGTTTCTTTCTTCTCTGTTCATTTCAATAATTCACTTTCCCCCTCAGATCATCAGCCTTCACAGACCCCAGATAAAACATGAATACAAAATACCTGGAATCAAGGTTTCCTATTCCTGGTGCTGCCACAGCAGCAAGACATGGGGTGAGGAGGTAAAAGCAGGAATTGATTCTGCATGAGGTGGTGGTTTGAGCTGCATCTGCATCTGGAATAGCCAAGGCATGCCCTCTAGCAAATGTACAATAGAGGTTCTGATGCAGTAGGGAGTTGCCTTTCTCTTAATACCCTGAGCTGATAGAGACATATGTGATATTCCTGTGTCTTTAGAATGGATAAGACCTGCATTTATTGAAGATATGAGTCAGTTAATGTGAATAAAATCTATGTGAGAATACATGCCTTGGAAAAATTACTAATCAGACACTGTTTTAAAAGGCACCTAAATGAGTAATAGAGGAACCTGAAATTCCTGTTTTAAAATGTCCATATAAAATAATTTAAATGCCATTGAAGTATCACTAACTCTCTGAATCTTGTAGTATACCTTCAAAGCATCCAAGTGCCTAATTCTCTTCAATATCACAGACTATGAGGACAATTTGTGCATAAGGTCTCAAATTTATATTAGCTCTGGAAATAGAGCTTTGGCTTGTGAACTTTTATTCAGACTGCTGTCTTTACCAAAACTTTGCCCACTGATGGTTAACTTTTTTTATGGGTAATCATTTTGAATAGTTGTTTTTTTTTCCCCTCAATGTAACTAATCTCACAGAAGGATTATTAGGCTTGCAGAATGTGTTTACAGTTATAAACCTTTTCTTTCATAGACGTAACATTTTTTGAGGGGAGAAGAAAGTTTCTGCTGAAAACCTCCCATTCACAATATAAAATGTTAAGATAATGGTAATTATGATAATGATAGTTAAGATAATTGATGGTCTCCTCTTTTGTTAAGAGGAGGTCATATGCCCTGGCTAGGCTGGCATGAATGGGTGTAAGGCTGCACATACAGTACACAGTGTACTTTTTTGGGTAATTTTCTTAATCTCTTCCAGTCTTTGCTCCTTTTATACCCACAAACATTAATAAACTGAAAGAGGAATCTGTGAAGGCTGGAACTTTCAAACCAAAAATGCAGTGCTTGAAATGAAACTGAATGATGTCACTCATCCCTAATTTTTAGTGCCTTTTCTATGCCTAGTAGACAGCTTTACTTTTACAAAACTTGAGTCCTTGTCAGCCTAGAAAATAGTACTTATTGACTTTAAGTCACTTTTATTTACTTTAAGCAATTGCCTCATGTGTGTGTCCATACACAGTAACTGTCCAAACAAAATGTCAAGTATTTTTTATGTTGATCAAGAGATCTGCTTTCAATGTCAAGCTATTTGGCAGCTGTGTACAAGTGAAGGAAAAGTTTTTCAATGTAGTATGTAGAGTTTTGCAGTCCTGGACATCTGACACTAGAATAATGCACACTGGACTTGTCCCAACAGAGAATGGCTTTTGTGACTGTTGATCCTGGGCATTTCAAGGCTCTCCCAGGCTCTAGTCAAAAAGCCTACTTTGGATTCTGATGGGACAATAGTGCTTCCTTCTATGGCAGCACACTGGCAAATTACACATCCCATGTCAGCTCTCTTCTGACTGGCACTGCATAATAGCTGTGGTAAAGATTTTAGTCTTTACCTCTAAAGCCAGTTTGGCATGAAAGACTGATAAGCAGATGACTCAACCCCAAATGTAGTATTTCATAAGAGAACACAAGCAGCAAGAGCTGCTGAGTGTTTTCTCCTTTTATACAGTAAATGAACTAACTAGCCAAATGCATTGTTAGGTATCTGTTAAAGGGCTTTTGTTTTCCCATAAATAACCCCTGCAAGTTTGGAAAATGAAATCAGCCATCACAGGCAGGCTTTTGGAAATGTCACTGGAGCTGAATGCAGTCAGCATGCTCAAGGAATCATTTGTCATGATTCAATCAATGAGCCAGAGGAAAAATCTAAAGAAAGATTGCAGCAGAGTAAAACAGCTTCAGGTTCCATGCATCCAATCAATTCAAGACATGAATAGTCCAGTGGCAATTACACACTTAGAGAGCCTTGCATATTAAAGAAAAAATAATTACTGAAGTGGGAAGAATATGATATTTATCAAAACAAGCAGAGCATAGCTGCAGCCAGAGATGTAGGCAACAACAGGAAATTGCTGGGCTGTTTCTGTAGATACCTTCCAGTGCTGTGGATCCAAAGCTGGAACAGGTCCCTGATTCACTGAAGTACTTAAGCATGTGTTTCATTCCCAGTGAGTTCAAAGAGACTTAATCTTGTTCTTAAAGTAAGCATCTGCTTAAATGTTTAGCTGAATGAAGGCCTACTACCTTGATCCCAGTTTTATTGGAAACATCCATTGACTTCCAAAAGTGCAGAATTAGATTCTTAAATTGGACTTGCAAAAACTGTGAATCTGGGCCTTAGTTGTTCAAATATCTTTCATTAAGCATCTTTCCTGACTAGGGGATATCCTGCCCATCAGCAACACATATTTATCCAGACTTGGGATAATTAATGGATCAAGGGATATCTTTATTAGAAATCTTCCCAACTGATTAGAATTATAGAGCCTGACTCAGCTGAGCACTTGAGCAGGAGTCCACAAGCTGAATAATGAAATGAGGTTGGTGTTGGCCTGGGAATGCTCTGAATAAATAATGTGCTCCCCAGTTACTTCCAGTCCATTTTTGCACATGCCAGATCCAGCTACCAGAACACAATTAGGTGGAGCAAGGTTATAAGGCTCATGGGTTGCACAGCAAGAGAGGCTCTGGCATTTTGCAGAGATTCAGACCAAAGACCATGCTGCATCAGTGAGCAAAGTGGAAAGGAGCTGTGGAAGTGTCACACAGAGCCTAGAGGCTCAGCCCTGCCTATGGGTAGGCCTGTTGAAGTCAATGAGAGGAAAGGCTTTGCTCTGCTGAGGTGGGATTACTCATGCGCCTAAAATTAAACATGTGGTTAAGTGCTTTGCTGAATCAGGGCCAGAGAGATGGAAAATAAGTACTGCCAGTACTGATCCTCCCCCATCCTCTTTCCACACAGCTGCCTGCTGATGCCTGCTGACTTTTTTTGTAAATAAGTACTGTAGCTCTATACTTTATTAATTCCTAAAAGAAACTGGGCTATATCTGAAGTCCTGGCCTCACTGAGATCCTGCTTAAACATCAGTTTCCATGAATTCCAGTTTAGGATTGGACTCCATGATCATAAAAAAGGGAATCTGTAGGCATAATGATACCATTACGCNGTGTTAAGGGTGAGTGTGAGGAGGAGAGAGCCAGGCTCTGCTCAATGGCATCCAATGTTAGGACAAGAGGGAATGGGAGCAAGTTGGACCACAGGAGGTTTAGTATTAACACGAGGAGGAACTTCTCTCCAGTGAGGGTGATGGAGCACTGGAGCAGGCTGCCCAGGAGGCTGTGGAGTCTTCTTGTCTGGAGACATTGCAGAACTGCCTAGACCTCGTCTAGGTGATCCTGCTCTGGCAGGGGGGTTGCACTAGATGATCTTTCTAGGTCCCTTCCAACCCCTAACATTCTGTGATTCTGTGATAAGAATAGAGTGATTACTAATGCAATGGATGGAGATGAGGTTCCCTTTGGCAGAATAAAACGACTGAGAAATTATAACTGGCAGGCAAGTTCAAAGGAAAGGTAAATTTTCTATTGGGAAAATACAGTAGAGAGCTTCTTCTGTGCTTTTCTTTTGTGTGCACTTAATTGGTTAACTCGTCAAATCTTTTAGCAGGAATGGGCTTTCATTTTACCATAAATAACTCTCAATATCTGAGAAAATTACCTAAGTTTGAGTTATTATTAACACGTTTGCTCATTTAACAGGTCTGGTAATAATTATTTATTTGATTCATCAAACACATTTGATTTGTGGCCACATCAAAAATACAACCTAAAGTATGGAATCTGTGTTTGAATCAGGGAAGATGTCATACGTGTGTTTGACACAAAAGACTCTTCATATGACCAGCATCTGGAATTTGTGTTACATAGATTTGGTAAATCACCATATTCTTACATTTCCTCACCACTTTCAGAATGATATTACATGAATTACTTTCAGCCTTTTTTAGAATAGGATATATTTCCTCTATGTACACATACCATAAGAAAACAGGTGAGATAAAATAGATCTTATATGAATATACATAGTACTACAGATACTATAGCTTAATAAATGGTATGTTTTATTTTTATGTGAATTATAAAACTGTAGATTTTCTGATAATCTCTGATGATAAGGCTTTGATGTGCATTTTATTACCTTTGGAAAAGTTGATGTTTGATACTTCTAACTGAAATAAGCAGTGCAAAATAGACAGTATCTAGACTTTTAGGAAGCATTATCTTCCCCTTCCACAGTGCAACTAAGTTCAACGTATTTTAATACTCTATAGCATGTGGTTTGTTCTGCTGAGTTAAATCAATATTAAAGACAGGAATTCAGAGAAATTTTGCAAGCCATTTAACTTTCTGTATCTCTATTTATCAGTCCATAAAACAGTGTATTGCTAATAACTTTGATCCAATGTAGCAAATTAGAGTGACAATTATAAAGAGCTTGAAGATACTAGATGAAAAGTGATGCATAAATACAAATTACTACACCTAATATATAAAAAATATACAGTAGACAATACATAACATTCTGTGATTCTCTAAAATATATTATTGTTGATAATAATCATAATAATACAGTGCACACAATCCTTGGAGGATCCTTTTATTACTGCCAATAGATTTGTGTGTACAAGAGAAGATACTCCAGCTACTTGCTTTTTAATAGAGAAAGTAAGTTGCCAGGCTAGACACTTATCAGTAAGGTTTTGCTAGATACAGAATAACTCCATGAAATGCAGGACTCTACAAATACTTCCTGCCATTCTTCAGAGGTTCATAAAGCCTCTGCAATCATACTTCAATGCTCAACACCTTCTTTCTTAGTTCTTGCCTTGATAATTTTCACAGAAAGAGGAATCCTAAACAGCTGGTCTGGGTTGGTTTTTGTCAATCCTTACATATTAAATGCACAGAATATTATGTATGTGGTGTTTAAGTGTAAGGGAGATGTTGCACATGCGATACACGTAGGAAAAAAATCAATGGCCCTTTACCTAAAAAAAGGAGGAGAACCCAGCTCTTACAATGTCCACATCTCTCAAGAGCCACTTTTAGTTAGCCATTTTGCTCATATTTACACTTACCCAGTTCAAATCTGAACATGGAAAGGAACAGACCTGTGTTAAACTTCTTACACCTAACTGATAGTTGCTCAGTGGCTAAAACTCAAAAGAGCTGTTGTCTATCAGATCTCCCTGGGGAAAAGCAGAGCTGGGAGCTGGTGTTTGGTTTTTTTGGATCTTGAAAAAATCACCTTAAGCTGAGCTCAAGCAAAATGCATTTAAAAAACCACTTTTTCTTTTTTTGTTCTGCATTACTGTTTATGAGGGAGTGAAGCTTGTTCAGCCAATTCAGTCCAGGAGAGATGGCAGAGGCTTTTTTGCAAGGGTGTGACTAAACAAGTATTAAAGTGACTATAACTGCTACACGTCCAGCTCACTCTGGATGATATTAATATTTGGATAAATCAGCTAAAAGGCCTGGAAGGAGTGCTTCACTGTGCCAAGCAGCACAGGATGCGCAGGTATATCCCAGTGGAAGCACTGACCTGTGACAGTTTACATCTAGCACTGCAGTATGTCATTTTTATCTGCCTACATCACCATCATCTTCTCCCTCACATCCCTTGACCATTTTACAGTCTTGGTGTGGTAATCTGAGAACAGTTCTTCCAGTGGGATGTCCCAGACTGACTAGGACAGGACCAGTGTGCAGTGGGAGCTCAGATGTCACAGTAGGTGACTAGCCACTGTGCAAGGGCCAGGAGCAAGAAGCCTGCATGATTTACCCATCCCACCAGGGTAGAGTGGAAACTGGAGTACCACTATCTGTCAGTTCTTAGAGTGGTTTCAAGAAGATAAGGTCCCTCCATCTAACATAGCTTGAAGAAGCCATTTAGCCTCCAAGTCAGCCAGGACATATCAATTAAGAATGACTGAGCTTCACTGGACTGACTGAGCCTATGTGTAGTCTCTGAACTATGCTGGAAAGCAACCACAAGTCATATGGCTCTGCTTGGGAAAACTGCCTGTGGAGCAGTGAGATTAATTATGGCCTGAAAAATGAAGTTCTGACAGTTTGGACTGCTATGGCATAGAGGCAGTCTAGTTTCTGCTGTGGCACCTTCACTGTACCCAGTAGCAGGTGCTAAAGTGAGGTGTAAAAGCTGGATTCAAGTAACAGAAATAAAGGTAGTTTCATGGCTGGTCAGTTTAGCTTCCTAATGAAGGGAGAGTAATGCAAGAGCAGGAAGCATGATGTAAGAACCACAAACAAAGCCTGGGGGGATGATTTCTTACAGGTCAGGATCACATGAGAAGTCTTAAAAGTGTCAGCAAAATCTGAGTGTGGTAAAAGTGCATCACTTTATCAGAAGGTCTTAGAGCAGACAATAAAACAATAGCAAGAGTTCATGTGGTCTAGACCAATGGCCAAATGTAGGAAACCACAATGTTTGCTTGCTTGAGCAGAAGCTGGCAGAGAGGAAGAAGTGCCTGAGAGTGGAAACTCAGTGTGACAGCCAAGTGAAGGCCAGGAGGGACCCATATGCTTCCTCACAGAGCACCAGGAATTGTGTGGGCGACTTGGCTCTGTGTGCTCAAGGATCAATCAGGAAAGATGCCAGCAGTGAAAGCAGCATCCCTGGGATAGTGTATGCAAGGGGGGAAAAGCAAAGTGGCAGGAAGGAAAGTCAGAGCTAGACACAAATAACTATTCCTCAGCTCCCATCACACAACATGGTCTATAAGATCACCCGGCCACTGAAAACAACTTGTCTTGCAAATAAGCTTGTGAAAGAGAGCAGGTGGCTAAGGGCTTTCTGTCAGTTAAGGAAAACAGGAGTCCTTGGGTTGTGGATGCCCCATCCCTGGCAGTGTTCAAGGCCAGGCTGGATGCAGCCCTGGGTGACCTGGTCTAGTGATTGGCATCCCTGCTCAGTGTGGGGAGGTTGGAACTAGATGATCTTTAGGGTCCCTTCCAACCTGGCCATTCTGTGATAACAGAAAGCAATTGGAGTCTGTAGGTACTCACCCCTGGAGCAATGATTACTAGGAAAATATGGGGGTCAAACTGGCCATTAGCCAGAGTGATCCAACTTCAGGTGACTTTCCTCAGGTGACCCAGCACCTGAGGAAAGAGCACCTATTCCTGAAATGTCCACAGACTGGAGAAGTAGAAAAGCTGCAATGGCCTGAATGAAAAGAATCACTAGGTGGACCAGCACAAGCTAAACTTATAGCATGTATGAATGTTGCGTGCATTTTTTGGTAAAAACTGATATACATATCAGAAATTAATTGCAAAATTGAGGAAAACATGAAATATTTGTAACCTTGTACTAGTTTTAGGTCATCCTGCTGTCCCCAGTATGTGCAGTATATGCAGTTAATCTAATGGTATAACTTCTAGTTGTCTTCTCTGAGGGGGCTGAGTGGCTGGAAGGCTGCAGTGATCTATCAGAACATTCCTGCAGGAAAGCATTGCCTTTTTTTGATTGCTACTAGCAACTTAGTCTTGCCTGAAACCATGTGCTGCAGAAGCATTTGGTATTTTGCCAAACCAAAAAGGAACGGGTGTTTTACCCAAACTGCTTGGAAGAATTTAGCTCTCTTTGTGTTTCATGCATACCTCTACGATGCACCCAGAGTGCCATGGAGGCAAAAGCAAAATCTGTATGCAAGTCAGAGAGGAGTCTGACACTGAGAAGTGGTGGAGGCTGGCTGGATTTAGCTGAAAAAGACAGGATGGAGATGGAGACAGGCACTAATAGCCAGTTCTGTGCCATCCAGCAGTGATAAAGAAGGAGTGACCACCAAGGGGCAGACTTTTCCCAATAGTTTTGCCATGTTATTTCTACTGACTGCTGCCCTACCATCCCTACATCACAATCTAGATATCTGAAAGTAAAAGGAAGGTGCGAAAATGGTCCTGAGAGCCTGTAGATGCCAGTCAACATGGGAGTGCTCAGTACTGAGCTCTTCTTTAGGGCTAGGACACAACAGAAAGGTCACAGAGTCTGAAGAAGATATGTAAAGTGCCTCAACTAACTCAGTGAGGTTCGAGCAATGGAGAGTACCACTGATCAATATTTTATACTTCAGTGTGATGAAGTGTAGAAGCGTGATTAATGGGGCAATTAAATCCCCTTGCTTCCAGCAGGCACCTGAACCTGCATTTTTGGAGGGGGGGGGTCCATTTCCATAATGTTTAACTAGTTCAAAAGTACCCCTTAATTTCATATTGAGCTTCTATCATTATTTTATAGAGGTATGGTGAAAAATTATGTCACATTGTCAGCAAAAATTATTAGATTATGATCCTTTAATCACCCGTATTTAGCATTAAGGCCCTGCTTCAGCAATGCATTGAAGTGTGTGCTGAATTATGTGTAAAGACTATTGTCATTTAGAGCAGTGTTTAAGCATGTGCTTGTATGTTTTGCTGAACTGAAGCTTGAGAGCAATAAGAAGGCATCTGGCAATTACTAGCAATCAAGGGTGAGTCACAGTAGTGGAACTGAACCTGTGACCACAGAGAGTTATTACATGGAGAAGTCTCCCAACCCTGTACTTTAATAATCAGGGAAGGGAAAGATCTGCTTATCCCAGTCTTCAGACTTCTGAAGTGTCTTTTTTGCAGGTTGAAAACGTTATTTTACCAGAGTCCTTTCACTTCTTGTCAATCGATGATGAATATGAGAATGTTCTTTTTTTAATGGTGCTTTCCACTGGACAAATAATTCCCAGTATTTGATGTTGAACAAACTGTAAAATCAGTTGAAAGGCTCCCATTGATTCTAAAGGAAAGCTACTTCAGGGCCTGGGTGAGTCACTGCATGGGCAGCACTTCTCAGCACTTCTTCTCTTGCCTCTGTAATGCAGCAGCAGATCAAGGTCTCCCAGCCAGTAACTAACCAATGCTTAGATCAGAGAACCACTCCTGACTCTAAAGTCTGCTGACAGCAGACTGCTGCCTCTTTCTAGCTGGTTTTTTTTCTTTCTAGATACTGCAGTCATCAGTGTGAGCTACCCCAAGCACCTCTGTCTCTGGCATATCACCTGGCACAGCCTATGGAGTGCACTTAGCTCAGGCAAGTGCTGTACCTGGATGCAAAGCAAACTGCTCTGCTCGCCATAGCCATGATGCTAAGGGAAGAATTTAACCCCCTGTCAAGCCAGAGTAATGAATGAGATAACTCTCCAACTGATCATCAGCTGGTTTACCTGCAGTGCTTAGGACTGTTTAACTCTTATTTTGACTGATTAAAAAATACAATGGAAAATTGATTTTTTTCTGCTTTATATGTGAAAGATCAATGCAGATTAAGAATAGGATAAACAGTGAAAGAGAAGAAATATGACTGCAAATTCCACTGAACCCAAACCTGAAAACTAGAGTATATATTCTAAACTGCAGGAATGCACACTTTCTAAAACCTCCTAAGTCTCTGCACTGGTAAAATAATCTCAAAGAAACTTGAAAGCAGCTTGAAAGTAGATGGGGTGTCTCTAAGTGAAAAAAAGACAGTTATCCTCTGCAACTGCTAACAAACACAGTCCCTTTCTGTTATGAAATGTCTCTTACTTAAAATATCTCCTAAAAGTAAACTCCTTCGTCAATGCATCATGTCTTCTTCAAAGGCATTTTGGAAGTCTCTCTAAACCATTAGTTTTATTGTGGCTTTATTTAGGATTTGAGGAGAAAGAATGCTGCAATCAGAAAGAAAGAAAGAAAGACAGACAGAGGAAATGATTACCTTTCAATCCCTGTGATTTAGGAAGAATTACATGCTTCTTTCTTGATCTGTTGTATTATATACTTACAGAATAAGATTTGACAATATGGCATTGAACTGTAACTCTCTACTGAAGTGATATCATCCTGCATTGTATACCAGGGACTCCTGGGCCTGGGACTTTTGTGCCCTTCCTAGAATGTCATCCTCTCACTACACTCCCCTCTGTACCTTTCCAGCAGAAATGATTAGTGCAATGGGTAGGCAGCCATGCCTTCACCTCTGTATGGTCACTTCTCTTCATTTAGAATGAAGGTTAGTTTTGACAGCAGTACTAACTTTTTTTTTTTTACATTCCTGTTTTTCTGTACTATTTCTAAGTTCCACAATCTCTTTCAACAAACCTAGGTAAGTTTTCCTCCTTTCTGAAGTTGTGCAGCCACACATATTTATTCCTTCCGTAAAGGAGAAAAATACTGTTGCCGCAGTGCAGTGCTCTGGTTATTTAAGATCTAAAAGTACAGCAACAAGTAGCTACTTTTTCTGGTAGTGGAGCCTATCTGTTTGGGGTTGAAGAGCTGAGCTTGCTGTTCAGATTTGTAGGCCTTCTTTCTCAAACATTTCACCTCATAAGGAAAGTAGAGAGGGCAAAATGCTAGGCAATAGACATGGCAAAGCTTGTCCTGGTTCCATTTTGACAAATGGATTAAGAAAACATGATTCCTAATAGCTACACAGCAAATTAGAGATGTTTGGCCCTGCAGGTACTGGGTTTAATGGGTCCCCATCCTCAACTGCCAGTTGGAGGACTCTGAGCTCAGTGTCTCAGCCCTGTGCTTTTTCTTTCCATCACATCCTCTGCTGTGTTTGGTTTTGTCTGCCCACTGCCAAACTATGAAAATCAGAAAACTTACAAACTCAAACTAAACCATTTGGTCTAAAAAGCTGTCATAAAACTGATCACTGGAGAATACGAATCAGATAAATGTGTCCCTATGACATGAGTTTATTTTTTCTACTGAAGAATAATTTTTTATTCTGTATGTTTTGCCATGGAAGGTTTGCTTTTAGAATGTACATTATAGACACTATCAGAAATCTTCTTCAAAGCCAACTTCAAATATATGTAAAATAAAGACATTTCTCTTTTTTGTGTAAATAGCACTATAGTAGTTCCCTCCTAGAATGTATGGCAAAAATGGAAAGGGAAACATTTACAGACATCCTGTATGAGACACTCAGCCAGCCTAATTGCTCTCTCTTTGCACCAAAGTAATGCTGACTTAAGTGAACTATGGAGTGGACACCACATTCACCACATCAGGCTCATGGCTCAGTTCCTTTTTCCTGGTAAAGCTCTGGGGTTGCTATCAAAATTTTTGGAGTCTTGTTTGGTAAATCTCTTGCCTGGCTGGTGTTGCTCTGTAGTCCTGAGGCAGTGCTTATTTGGCAGTATCCATGATCTTTGAGTCTTTCAAAGTTAAAGAGAAACTTTTCTTTAAGGAGAGTTGGAACTGCCAATAAAGAAATGTTCTTATCTGATTTCAGCTGTGACCAGGGGGAAAAAAAGTTCTTTGTAGGTTGTTTGTACACATAGAGGATTGTGTTACAGTTATGTTTCATCCAACTACCATCTGCTGCTGGTAGTAAAAATTGTCCAAACTGGCCCAAATTAGGCAAGTCCCTGAGACCAAACTGGATGAAGAACGAAGACATTGCAGTCTTAAATGTTCAAAATGGCATTCTAAAATGGGTAGTGTTCTCCAAAGTCCCCTGATAAAATATGCTGCAACATACAGTAGTGCAGTGTTGAGGGTGAGACCAGGGAAAGAGGGATAAGTCTGAGATATTGGAAAAGACAGTTTCCTGGAACCAGTTGGAATATGCCCTATGGTTTTTACAGATCTATATGTTGTGGGTGCTGGGAATGGGGTGGAGAGCTGGGAATCATTCAGGAATATATATTTCAGCAATGGATTGATGAGAAATACTAAGCCAGAACAGGGGTATTAGAGCCTTTAATAATAAGTGACAACAAAGTAGACATGGGAACCCATCCCCTGCAAACAGCACTTTGCATGTGTGTGTGATTAATAGCTGTGGTGAAGGGTTGGTTAATAGCCTGATGCCAAATGGATGTCAGTGGGATCAAACCATGCATTTGGCAGAGATGGGAAGAAGTATTCATTGTTGTACATGGACCAAAGGAGAGTGCACAGCAACTCCCTGAACCCCTGGTAGAGCTCTGGCACTTGAACAAGAATCTGGCTGTAACCCTGTACAGCAAGGACCACGCATGTACACATGTGCACACAATTACATGGCATGAACGTAACACGAGAAAATTGAATATAAAATATTACAGAAAGCCAATAATTCTGGTTTATATCTTTCTTTCTCCTTGAGGCAGAAAAGAAACTGGCTATTTTAAAATCTGGGATCTATTTACATAGCCAAATGTAATGCTCTTTCTTGTGCAAAGTAGGGTAGGAAGGAATTTAAAATGTCAACATTCCCTAGACCTGTTTATCTCTTTTCATGTCTCCCTCTGTATTAAGTTTTAAGGAATAGACATCAGATGATAGAAACTGTGACAGTTCTGCTGCAGCTATGACAAGCTATACCAGCTAGAAATACAATCCAAAATCTCTAATGATGTACCTGTGCTAGAAAATATGGTTTTAGCCACACAGTAGATAATATATAGGAAAAGGCTTTTGTTGACATAGTAGGTTGCATCTTTCATTTGTTAGTAGATTCACGAAACCAAATGAAAGCTTTAACAGAGAAAGTGAGTATTTTCCATGAAGTACAATAAAAACGAATCTCATGATACTCAAGTCCAAAGTTTGCTGTTACCAGTGCACAATGACAATGACACAAATGACCCACGTTGGTGATGGCAAAGTATATGAGAGCTAGGTCCAGGTATATTTTCCCAAGCAAAAAAAAGTAAGCAAATATTATTTGAGATGATAGAGAGCAGCCTTGGAGAAAAGGACTTGCAGTGCTGGTGGCTGAGAAGCTGGCCATGAGCAAACAGTGCACACTGGCAGCCCAGAAGGCCAATGGCATCCTGGNAGGCAAGCTGATGTAGTTGGGGATGTCCCTGCCCACTGCAGGGGGGTTGGACTAGATGACCTCCAGTGGTCCCTTCCAACCCAGATGATTCTGTGATTGCTAGAAAAAATATTATGGAAAGAGTAAGTAAATTAGGATGCTGCTAATTGTCAAAACATAGGAAATTCTCTCCTCTTGTGTCAATGTACACGGGAGAGAAAAAGGGCCTGGGGAGAGTCTCCAAAGAATTTTATTTTTGGTGTGTACACTGGAGATTATAACATTCACTTCATTGCATCCTATGGAGCACACCAATGTAGCAGAATCACAGAATCACCAAGGCTGGAAAAGGCCAGGATCACCAAGTCCAGTCTATGACCCAACAATACAGCATCAGCTAAACCATGCCACTAAGTGTCACATCCAATCTCTTCTTAAACACCTCCAGGGATGGTGACTCCACCACCTCCCTGGGCAGTCCATTCCAGTGCCCAATCACCCTCTGTGTGAGGAAGTGCTTCCTGATGTCCAGTCTAACTCTCCCCTGCTGCAGCTTCAAGCCATGGCCTCTTGTCCTGTCACTAGTTGTAAGGGAGAAGAGCCCAACCCCTACCTGACTACAACTTCCTTTCAGGTAGTTGTAGAGAATAAGGTCTCCCCTGAGTCTCCTCTTCTCCAAGCTGAACAGCCCCAGCTCCCTAAGCCTTTCCTCAGATGACTTCCCCTCCAGCCCCTTCGCCAGTCTTGTTGCTCTCCTCTGGACCTGCTCCTGCACCTCAATATCTTTCTTGAAGTGAGGGACCTAAAACTGAACACAATACTCGAGGTGAGGCCTCACCAGTGCAGAGTACAGGGGGAGAATTGGATCCCTAGTCCTGCTGGCCACACTATTCTTGATACAGGCCAAGATGCCATTGGCCTTCCATGCTGTCTGGGCACACTACTGGCTCATGTTCAGCCAGTTGTCAACCAGTATTCCCAGGTCCCTCTCTGCTAGGCCTGGGATCCAGCACCTATATACAATAGCCTGTAGCTAACTACTGACTCACTGATCAGAGAAAATATACAGTTCTATATCTGTCTCTCTGTGTGACACAGCAGGGGAGAAATCTGGGTCACCTGCATCTCTTCAGTCACTGCAGTCAGTTAAAAGCTGCAAATGTATGACTGAGCTGATCAAGCCTGCTACAGACCTTGTACATGAAACACTCAAACAGCTCGTGGCTTGTATTTTTCCATGTTTGCAAACAAAAGAAGCAATTGCCTATGCTCTAAACAAAAGTAGCAATGTCTTTAAACTACTAAAAAAAGTTGTAATGTCTTTAACATGCTAAGAATTAAATGTAATGTGACTTTATTGCTGATGTGTGTTAATTACATTTTAAAGTATAGAGACAGAGGGCATGTGAGATTTTCATCCAGGATTTTATCCTGAATGAGAAGAAGTATACAGAGAAGATATTTCTCAAACTGAGCAAGCAGAGGAGAAGAAACAATTTAGTTCCTGCTAATTTAGTTGCTGTTTCTATCTTACTGTTCATTAAGAACCTTGAACTCCTTGACTGTCCTCTCTGGGCTTGTCTACATTACAGTACAAAATGTCATTTAGTTTCAACATGATTACGGAAAATCAAATTCTCTCTGTTTAGAGGCATTCAAAGGTTTACTCTTCATAATAATTTCCCCCTGTTTATTTAACTATTGAGAATTCTGCTTATGCTGGTGTTAGATATGTTTCGGTAATGTTGACACATTCTCACTAAAATAAGAGTAATCATGGTTTTCCTGGCTTTACTTCATGCTTGTACAGCAGGAAGCCAAGATTGTACTGCAGTAGAGAAGTAAATGAGGTTATTCCATAGAAAATCTGCAGGGATTGAGGTGGAAATTACACTTGCATCTTTGGCTGGTTTTCTTCTGCTGTGGGACGAAAGTCTGATGTTGCTGCCATTGAGACATATCATTTTTTGTCCAATTTTTACAGCCTATATCCCACACTGTGTATTTGAAGGACAAATGATGCAGAAGTAGACAGATCTAGACTAAAATTAAACTGTCTTTCAACATCTGCATCACAGGGGAAATGTTGTGACCGTGAAAAGTAAAGAAGTGATGGACAGCACGATGACTCACTTCTTTCTATTGGAAGGAAAATGACAAGGAGCAGATTTTCAGCTGTTGATGAAGCTTTTCCATCTACTGGGCAATACATCTGCCAAGAAATGATGAGAGGCAGGATATGATATACCACTCATAGTCCCTTTCCTCCACCTGCACAAAACCCAGGCTGTGTGTCACAGACTTCTTGGTTATGTTGCAGGCATCCATCTGTCAAGTAGGACTTTCCTCAGAATTAACATCTTAGGCCAAATTAATCCCTGGAATAATTCCAATGCATTTTGTCTAAGGAAATACCAAGTACTGTGAACAGAAGGATGACCTCATGATGAAAGCAAATGAATGACTGGGAATCGTGGCTGGGATCTCAGATGGATTCCTCTTCTGATACAGAATTCCCATATGATCTGGATAAACTGATACAAATGCCAGTTGCCTTGTTTTCCACCTGTGTAAAATGAGGTTAGTTCTAATTTACTTCCAGAGTTATCTTTTAAGGAGATGTATTTCTTAGATCTGTTTTGATAAAAGGAACTACAGAAAAATAAAACTGATATATCACTATTTTTA
The DNA here is from genome assembly GCA_013396975.1 of Bucco capensis. NCBI lineage: Eukaryota > Metazoa > Chordata > Aves > Piciformes > Bucconidae > Bucco > Bucco capensis. The sequence continues at coordinate 233,488 of VWZO01006308.1, read as the reverse complement.
CAAAGTAGGAAAAATGAAAGAGTAGAGAGGGAGTTCTGGGAGATGACAAGTTGACATACCTGCAATTAATAAGTTTACACTGTCAACTTATTCTGAACAAGGAGGATTAAAATCTCTTTTTGATCTCACTTTGAGCTATCTCAAAGGACAAGGGAGATAAATATGTAAAACAGACTAGAATTAGCTTAGAATGGAGCAACATTAAGAAAATCATCCTTGAAACTTCATAACAGACTAAGAAATACCTTTTGCTGTGCCATTGCTCTTTTACTTCAAGCAGTACTGAGCGTACCATCAGAAATCAGTAAATGAGTCAACAGTATGCTGCAGAAAATTAGTTGACAAGTGGCACAGTATGGAAAACTGCAGCATCCTTCTGAGATGTGGGATACATCATTGTTTCCTGCTGCACATGAATGAAGGGAACACAAATAGTCAGTTTAGTAGATATTCCTAAATAGGAAGGCTCAGGTATCTGAAGAGAAGATGGAATTGGCAAAGGACAGCAAGTCTGTTATGGAGGCATCTGGAGTACTGGGTAGGAAAAAAATCCCAATTTTTCTATTAAATATCTGGAGTTCTTTAATCACAGGGGAGCAGAACCTAATCAGACCATTTTCTTCATGACAATAATAGGATGTAAACCCAAGAACTTCACCAAAAAAAAGGTGGAAATAATTTAACTCTCATTCAGGAATTTAGCTGTGAGGAACTTCCTTACAATTTTTATCGGTGAACATAGTTTGGATATTGGTGACTGTATAGATTAGTTTGTTCTCATAAAAATAATCAGCTAGGAGGGAGCTCCCTTAGCCCTCATTACAAATGCTTTATAATTTAAATCTCTTTACCAGAGCTGCCAGTTCTCACAATCTGCCCTCCTCTTCCTGATTTGAAGTAGTCATCTGGTTCCAGATTGCAGGAGTGTGACATGAATGTCCTAATTGCCAGTGTAGAAGCAATTACTCTTGCATACAATGAATAAAGGAGTATTGTATTAAAATGGAATAGTTTGGATAGGGAAGTATCCTGTCATAAACTGCCCAATGTTGGCACAGTAACTTCAGTGCTGACACTACAGCTCAAATCCATTCCCCAGATGAGGCAAAGATACCTTGTGTCTCATGAGTCCTTGGTTCAGGCTCCACTTGAAAGAGAATCATCTGTGTGTTGTTTTGCACACTCCTACCTGGGGTGTCACAGGCACTGAAAAGCAAGAAAAGGCTTGTTTTGTTAACTATGATATAGCTTCAGGACAGGCTAAGGCTTTCAGTGGCACAACTGCCTTTTTTTAGGGTGGATCTGGAAACATCAAGTGACAATCTAGATGAACAGGGACTTTAACTGTGTAAATTAAGGTACTTTGAAACTTTAGGTAGTCTGATATCAGCTAAACACAAACACCACATTTGCACCTATATCTAAGGCATAGAAGAATTTTCTGAACAATGAGATATCCAAGTCCCTTCACAGATTTATGTTCTAGTCCTAAAATTTTACATAAAATGTGTTACCATTTTTAACTACAGCCATTTAGAGTAATCATCTTCCTTCAGAGACTCTCACCCGTGAGTTACACAAATGCTTTTGCATGTTTTGTGCATATGAGAAACTTCCCTGTAATTGTCTTTTTTCTTCCTAGAAAGAGTCTGCATAATTAGATTAGGTCAAGCTAAAAATGCACTGGTTTTCTCTCTCTCTCTCTGTAGCTCTCCAGCAATACTCTAGCTCCCCTGACTGATCTAAAGTAGGAACTGGTGCCTCCTTGAAATGTACTTCCTTAGAAAATGTGTTCAGTTAAAATCTCTTCCAAGTCCTGCATGTGCTTGGTTTTTCTGCATGTGTTTAGTTTTTTAGTCCTATCTCACACAGATTTCCATGAGATTTTACTGATTTGCAGTTGCAACTTATTTTTACTTTGGTTGTCAGTGCTGATATTATCATCATAGCACTAGCAAAAGAATAAAAACCCAACAATTTCTTAGAGAAAGCAGTAGTATTAGTCTCTGAGAATTCATATGATCTTGTCAGCATGACAGGAAAACAACAACAGTACACAAAATCAAACAACTTTGCCTCTACGAATCTGTGAGCAATTCTGAAAGAGGCACTTGACTAAACCCTTCTCTACCCCACTTCCTCCACTTGTGATAAAGTAAGGTCACTTGTTCATGTATTCAACTAACTTGATTTCCTTCCTCAGATAACACCAACTTATGCTTGACTGCTAATAACAGCAACTGTGTGGGTGTTTTGAAATGCACCAAAGTTTACATTTCTGAGGCTCATTAAGTCACATCTTTGGATGTAATTTAGGTTGTTCAAAATTACGCACAATATGTTATGACATTTATTCGGTGGTATCTGAGTGTAGAATTTGGCAATAAATTAATAAATCCCACTTGGCTATTCCTGTAGTAACATTTAATATCTCGTTATCTCATTCTAAAAAAAAAATACCAACAGCTTTCAGAGGATTAGCCTTTCTCTTCTCAGATGCTTTCAGGAAGGTGGCACAAATATTTTCTACAAGCTCCAGCAAATGAACCTGGTGTATAGAAATTGAAGTGTCTAATCTAATCTGTTGAGGGATCTGCACCACATGCATCACCCTGACAGTTAAGGTCTCATAGTCAGTGACCGGTTAACCAAATCTGTCACTGTGACAGACATGCATTTCTACGTGCTGTGCCCACAACTTAATCTTTCAGGCACAGTTGAGGTGAAGTATATTGTAGCACAGTGACTCAGAGCCTGTAATGTCTTTAATGAAGAAATTTCCAGACTGGTATTCAACCAGATCACTTTGATTGCCCTATTTGCAATAAAGCATGTGAATTTGTCTACTAAGCTATACACAATAGAACAGCTGTTAGGCTTCATAATAATAGTAAGCTGTACAATTACTGTTATTATTATGTGCTATTACAACCCTCCACCTCTTCCCTTTTCCCTGATACCAGAATCTGTGACAATGACTTTCTGGAAGTGAAGGTTATTTTGGAAATGGCTGCTTAGTGACACATCTGAACTTCTAAATTACCTCTTTTGATACCTTGTGTTTATTGTACATCACACTGTAAATCTGCAATGAGTCAGAACGTTATCTGACATCTCTAGATGATGTAGTAAAATACAATGTTGTTCATAACTCCAGTGCATTTATTACTTTTAACTAATCAAGGAAGAGAAGGAATTCCCCTATCACACTTAGATTTCTACCCTCTTGTTTTCTTCTGTGGTGGTGTTTGCTTAGCAATGCTGATTATAATTGTTATAATCACAGAAAGCACAGCTTTCTGTGCTGGCTATTTCCACCTGCTGTCCCCAGCTTGGCCTGGCATGCAGGGTCCCAGGGCTGGCAGGTGAGTGCTCATGCACGCTCTCCACACAGTCTACACATTTCATCCCACCCTTTCTTGTCGTTCGGTTTTGTTAGCCAGTGTCAGACTTTGTCAAACTCTTTCTCTGGAGGATCTGTTTTGTTTTTAAAGCTTTTCTGCCAGCCCTCCCTCATCTACCCTAGCCAGTGGTCATGCCTCTTTGTATAACAAGTCCACATGATTTTGATGGAGAACAAGAGATTTGTGCCACTGTGACTCAGCAGCAATATACTGCTTTCTGTGCAGAGTTTATTAGGATGTTCCAGAGGAAGAGCTGTGCAAACCTAGTGCATAAGCTCAGCAATCCTGCTTGCAGCGAGAACCAAGTCATGATGATAGGGATCTTGGCACTGGGTCCAGAAACACATTGAGATTCAGAGTTTGAAAAGTAAGAATCATAGTTCTTCTGACAAAGCGTACCAACTCTTTAAAATGTAGGTTACTGTGTTCTGTGCTTCAGGCTGAAAAGTTTAATGCCAGATCAATGTGATCTGCTAATGGCTTCAATAAGGCCCCTCAAAGCTTTAATATTCTGAACAAAATGCACCCTCCCCCCATGTCTGCAATTACTGCCACTGATGGTGATAACACACCCCCTGAATCTAAGTAAAAGCAGCTGAGATGTTTGTGACACTTGGGGCAGACTTCACAGGAGCACTTTAAACATTGCTTGAAAGAGCTCTTAATGCTCTTAATATATTTTGAGGTTGCAATGAACAGCATTAAATAATCACATAGCTGAGAAAGAAAACTTGTTAAAAGCTCCCCAATTTATTAGGCACAGCTTGATGTACAGACTCCCATTCTTCTGGGAGAGCATGATGGGCCACTTGATGGAAATCATGAGGAAACAGTTATACAAAGGGCTGGCTAGCAGAAAAAAGGAGACAACATTTTAGAAACTCTCTTAAAAAGGGAACAATCAGCTTGATGGACCCAAACCTTTTCCATAACTCTATACCTAGGAACTATTGAAGACAGTTTAAGTGCATTACTTCCCACGATGGGATTCCTGCCTAGCTCTTGGGGCATTTGTTTGTCCCGCATACCCTTGCACAGCTCGGACTGTGCCCACCTCATGCAGGCAGCACCCCACTGTGGGACTGACCTGAGGGATCCCCAGTTTGCAGTTCTCCTTGCCTTGGGGTGTGTTTATTTCCAGTCCCACTCTGCAAGTTTCGGTGGTTTACTTTGATTTTGCTTACTGGAAACCGAGTGAAGAACTCCCGAGGGATGTCCATGCCGACAGCAAAGGGAATCAGGCTCAGGACAATTGGGAGTGTGGAGACCCCTGCTCTAGCATTCCACCCCCAGTGGTATGGGCCCTCTCTTTCCCACTCCTGAGTTTGAGTTTCCATCTTACCTACGCTGGGGGGTGGGGTAAGAAGAAGAAA